>CM052883.1:119344804-119363486 GCA_028534135.1 Potos flavus
CAGGCAGGCGAGAAAGAGGGGGCATTTCACTCCACTTTGCCAGCTGGTTCTAGAGGCTGTGGCAGCACAATTTCACATGTGCTAAAAATACCAAGCTCTTTTTTTTTTCATGTTTAACAAAATGTATTATGGTGCTATTTAGAATAAAAATGCCAAGCTCCCGTAGGAGTCCACACATTTTACTTAGGGCAGCTACTGCAAAGGAAAGCCAACCCTACAGAAGACTGGAAAGGGCAAGGTTTGAGGGGGTGGGGAGGGGCAGGAAAGACAGAAGAAAAGAGAACTCAGCAAATAAGAGAAATGTGCCTCTGGAGAATAACATTAACAGTCACACTGCCTCCTGCGGAGGGGAGGGGGCCTCTGCCTGCACGTGTTTCCAGCACCGTCCTTCCGCCCAGGGCCCTGGACGGTTGGCACAGTGAGCCCACTCCAGAATCTGTCCTACCTTAGATGGAGGGAGGCCGGGGTGCTCTGCGGCCCTTGGCACAACCCCTCTGGTCCCTGGCCTCAGGCGCCAGTCAGCCAGAGGAAGGAGAGCCAGGGATCACCAGGGGCCGCCTGTGCTCTGGCTGCCCCTGGTTCCCTAGGACCACGCTTCATAGGACATTCAGGAAAACAATGACCGGGGGGCAGGTGCAAGTAAGTTGGGATAAAATCAGATTCACAGAAAACATGAGGAAGCACCTTGATGGAAGAACACAGTAACTAACCCCAACCAAATTCAACAAGTGGCAGGTGTCCTAATTCTCAAGGTAAAAGCGGTCTTCTCTGGGTCAGGAAATAAACAAACTGCCTGAATCAGGAGGTCATAGCCCATTCCCGGAGGCTAGGCTTAGCAGGAACAAATGATCAAAAAGGGTTGTGTTCAGTCAAACGATGGCACCACCCCTGATGTAACCCATCCAAGTCCTGTAGGACAGGCACTCGGCTAAGCCATTCAAACACGGTCGGCTCCTGAGTTAGCCGACTGCGTACAGCTCCGAAAGGGTTTGTCGGCATGCGGAGGAACACGCAGGCCACACCAGAATCCAGCCTCTGTTCAAATCCCAGCTTTCTTCACTTTGCCCCCAATGCCCTTTGCTGCTGGCTCCGTGTAAGCAGCACATTCTCTGGGCACTGCCAGGATACCCACAGCAACGCCTGGGACTTGGACAGCAGCTGCGAGGCTGCTCAGTTCATTTCCTCCTAAGAAGCGGTGACGGCAGCTGCTGTCATTACTGACCCACCCAGTATGTACGGAGTAATTCAAAACTACAGTAACAACTCACATTCAAAGTGACAGGGACCAGAGGGTAGAAGTTACGGCCTTCAAAGGGAAATGGCGGAAATTCACCTAATGGGGTCTGAGCAGCCTAGTCCCCTATCAGGTCAAAAAAAAAAAAAAAAAAAGGAACTAAGTTTGAACTAGGATTGTTTTAGATACCAAAAGGAACAGGAAGAATTACTTCCCAGAGTGCTTTCCACAGGACTAGTGAACAATCACCGCCACGATTTTGAAACTATAGTAACATAAAAACTGGCCCGAGATTCCAGCATATTGAAAAGCCACATTTAAAATACAAAACTCTGGGTGCCTGGCTGGCTCAGCAGGAAGAGTGTGCAACTCTTGATCTTGGGGTCATGAGTTCAGGCCCCATGTTGGGTGTAGAGAGTACTTAAATAAAACTTAAAAAAATTAATAAAAACCTAAAACCCGCAAAACCACATCATCTTTAAAGACGAAAAATAAAATCTGAAATAGCAAAATACAATATAAAAGGCTAATAATGGGGCGCCTGGGTGGCTCAGTGGGTTAAAGCCTCTGCCTTCGGCTCAGGTCATGATCTCAGGGTCCTGGGATCGAGCCCCACATTGGGCTTTCTGCTCAGCAGGGAGCCTGCTTCCCCTTCTCTCTGCCTGCCTCTCTGCCTACTTGTGATCTCTCTCTGTCAAATAAATAAATAAAATCTTAAAAAAAAAAAAAAGGGCTAATAATGACACAAGCGTGGCATAAGACTGAGGGTAGGATATAAATTCAGGTCTTTGGAGTCTAGACCAGAATTCCTGGCACAAATATTCAGGACCCACTCTCATGCTATTAACCACAAGGTTATTTCAAACTTCAAGAGAGCCACAGTGCTATTTCATATCCTCACGTTCTCTCCCAAACAGAGTTGGTATACTTCTGTATAACTACTTCAAACCAAAAGAACTAAACACTGGACCACTTTTAAAACTCTAAGGACAATAGCAGCTTTGCTTCATTGTTTTTGGCAATAATTCATTTCCTCAAGGATTAAAGATTCTGCCTTCTAGCTATGCAACTTAGTCCCAGGAAACATGAAATATTGCTTCATTAGAACAAGGACACTATTATTGGTGAATATAAAACACAGCCTTCTTAGTTTGTCCAAATTAAGTAATAAAAAATTAAAAGATGGCATTACCATGGCATTTGTGTCACCTCTACCTTTAACCCAAGTTCAAACTCAATTTTTAACTTTTGTTAAATATATACAAATAAACGACAAGAAACCAGAAAATAAGAAAGGAATTATGATGGAAGGCAGCAAATTCCAAACTCATCCCAAACCCCATTATATAGGAAAACCTCTTTTAAAAAAAAATCTGGATTTACTTCTCCATAACTCCATTACTTCTGCTTCTAGTTTTATTTCTTGATTTATCAGCTTTGGACGATAACTGTGGACCCCACAACATGAAAAGGGGAGAGCTTAAACTACTTGCTCCTTCACTTTCCTTCCCATGTTTAGTAACCATATTATCTTCGTTCTTCTATTCGCTACCCCTAAAGCTTTACACCACATATTTCACCTTCTATTTTCCCTTCATCAACTTTCGACACCTTCTCTCCCTCCCCCGATCGGTGAGACGAAGCCGTCAGCACCCCGACCCTTTCTCCCCAACTCCTACCACCGATTAGCTCAACCTTTACACTATTGTCAGACTAGATTGCCACTTACATGCTGCCTTGTGTAACCAGAAGACACCTGCTCTCTTACATATAACCAGGTAAATATTCAGTGTTCAATCAAACCACGTTGAACTTAACGTTCTTTCTCTCTGGGACCAGTCTCAGAGCCCTTGGCCTCAAAGGAAACTGCTCCCAGCATCAAGGTCAAACAGACGTTTCTTCCATTCTATCAATTGCTTGCTGTACTTCCCCTCTGAACCGTGACTTTTGCTTGTCTTGGCGTTTCTCATTGCCCTTTTCCTTCCACTGTTTGCCTCAATCATTTCTATGCTCCCGGTCATACCTCGCATTAAATCAGGATTGCTTCTTTGCTCGGGCTCCCTCCCCAGAGGCCTCACACCTTCTGTTACTACGCGGACTGTTCCAGGGCTGCCGTACCGGGGCGTCCTAGGGCTGCCCTGCTGGGCTCATCTGCTTCGGGCAAACAGGTTTCCCCCTTCTTCTAATTACTTTTTTAAAAATCATCCTAGGGAACAGTACCTGACAGGTAAACTTAGTCCCTCCAGATACAAAAATGGCATTGCAGGACTCTAGGTTGAAAAACATTTTCTTCAGAACTTAGATGCTCCTGCTCTTATTCTCGTATCCCGTGATGCCAACGAAAATCCTAACGGAAGTCCAATTTTCATTTCTTTGAACCTTCAGCCTCTTCACTTACCCTAGGCGTTCTGAACGGCACAACCGTGTACCCACATGTGAGCCTTTATTCCCTTACTGTGTGCTGACTGCACGGCCTCTTTCGGCCAACGGACTCATGGCACGCCGATCACTTCACGCGTCCCATTTTCTGTGCTCTTTCTGGAACCCCTTAACTGCTCAGGTAGTGGGCCTCCTGGCCTCCTTCCCTTTCTGTGGTTCTGAGGTTTTTCCAACTTGATTTTCTAATATTTCTACTGAAAAAGTTAAATTTCAGCAGTTCTCTCTGTCCTCTCCAAAAGCTCTTTCTTGGTTCTGGTCATGCTTTTTACTTAATAGCACACTCTACTCCTCATTTGTGGATCAACGTGTTCTTAACATTCTGAGCATTTTACCTGGAAGGCTCCCCCACCCCCCTACCCAGTTCTCATTCTATTCCTCGATTATCTGTTTCTTCTAGTGTTTCTCTCGGCTTATTTCAGCCATTCCCTTTTATGCTGCTAGCTCTCACCACATGCCTCATAGTCCTTGGTTCTCCTGTGTTGGTGTTGTCTTAAAAAGGTCCATTTTTGGCTTGGTCTCACCCTGAGTAGGAATTCTGTAAGGAGCCCTAGGTGGGGTCAGTCAATGGCAGGATTCACTTTACACTGAGTGGGTAAGGAGCAGCCATCAGACTGCAAACCACTCTGAAAGCAAATGCTAGAGGAGGAACCCTTAAATTCTTGGGGTGCCAGCATTCACACTAGAAGCCCAGTTTTTAGGGTTTTTTTTTTTTAAATAACCCATAACTGCCTTGTCTGTAAGAATCAATTCTGTATTTTTGAGCCATAATCAATTTAAGCTCTATAAAACCTGCCAACATTCCCATCCCCTTCCCTCCAACTAAAAGAGTGCTCTGGGGTTTGGTTTCGTTTTTTGGCCAGAGTGTGAATGCCAGCAGCCAGACTCTGTACAGACATGGGGGCTGATGGTGCTATCTGGTATCTGTGGTCCCGCATATAGACCTTCCCTTCCAGATCTTGACCTCGGTCCCCAGTCCCTGCCTTATCTGATCGTTCCCAGGGTGGTCACAGGGCAAACCCTCTCTCCCCCCTTTGCCCTAGTCCTGGCATGACCTGCTCCAGACTGTGGCTCCTCCCCCTTGTTACGGTCCTTAGCCAGAGCCATCTGCCTCCTGTCTTGTAGTAAGCTAATCCACCCATTATGGAGCCTTGAGGAGCCTGGAGGGAAAAGTGTACAGGAAGTCCACCATCTGCAACCTTAAGTCAAACCCCAGTCATTTGAAGGAATCCGATCTTCATCCCAGCCTTGTTTCCTTGCCGTCTGAAGAGGTCTTTCTCCCAACTGTTCCCATAACACCTCTTAATCTTTACTACCACCCATCTACGATGGACGCCTACAAATAAGATTCCTTGCTTGGGGGAAAAAAAAATCCCAAACAGATTTTTTTTTTGGCCAATTTGTATTATAAGATTCAATGAATATAGATGAAATAGCCAATTGACATCTGATCCTTTATACGTTTAAATAACATATTAAACATTTAAAAGTAGTTTTACTTGTATTCCATGAAGCGATTTTATTCAAACTCCATATGTTTCTTTGACATTACTTTCCGAAAACCATGTCTAACCCAGTTTTCAGGAGCATTCCCAGGACATTTTAAAGTTTATAACCACATCCAAGACTTGCAATTATGGTGTCAAATCCTGAGGAATTATTACTAAATGGGAGCTAAATTTCCTTGCCTTTTTAAAAGCAATTTATTTTATTTAAAATATTTTAAAACCAATTTAACCTCTATCCGCATCCACAATTATAAGTGATGGAGGTCCTTTTAGGCTAATGTGTTTATAACAAACAGAACTTTGTTATTTAAAATAAAGTAATCAATAGGGCAGCTCTCACAGGAGGACAACTTTATAAGGGCTCATATATAAGGTGAAATGATTTGGGGGTGAAAAAAATGGATCTTGCATTATAGTCCAGGCTGTACAGAAAACAACTCTTCAAGGCCCCCTGGGCTGTGGACAGGCATCTTAAGGCCCTGGGTCGCACCTTCTCTCCTGGAAAGCCCAGTCCCCTCGACACAGAGGCCACGTTGTATGGAGTCATTTTTGCTCACCACACTATCCACAGAGCGGTTCAAGCTTCCAGCTCTTAGCTCAGCTGACCACGTCCCCAGGTTTTCCCGGGACAGTTCTGGTTCACACCTGTTATTCCGGACTCCCTTTCCCTCACACGAATCTCCCAGTTTGGAAGACAAATTATACGGTGACCCCAGCCTCAGATATAAAGCTAGCAATGGAACTTGACTGATGCGACCGCTTGAGTTTTAAAACCCTGTGCTTGAAATTCCACCTATGTGGTTGGATCTGGCGATGGTTTCGCAAGCACTGGTGAGTCATTTTGGCCTGGGAGGCCCTACGGCCCATCTCCCCATGTCCAGACCACCTGAAGTCACCTTGTCTGGTCACCAAAGCTCCACTGGCCTTAGGAGAGCCCCCCTCCCCCAACCAGGTGGACTCTCCAGGTGTCCGCTGATTGATACTTCTCCCTCCAGCCGGAGGCAGGACAGTACGTCTGCTCTCCAAGGACCAGTGGTCCACAGGGAATGTCCGCACCCCTGCACCACCCCTGCTTACCATCAGCACCCCAGGCCGCCACCCAGATTGAGGAGTCTTGTCCTTCCCTCTCTTTAAAGATCCTCCTCCCCTCTCTTCCCCACCTGGTAGAGAGAAGCAAGGAGGCATTAAAGCTTGCCTGTGCTTTTATCTAAACCCTGCAAGTCTGCCTGCATCAGACTCCTTCAGGGGAGAAAGGGTCTGCTTCTCTCTCCTTTGCAACTAGAAAAAGCAATTGTCAGACTAATACCTCTTGTTAGGCTTTCCAGCCAAAATGTGTGTATTTATTTATAATACACTTATATGTGTGTGTGTGTGTGTACATATATATACACATATATAAGTTATGAAACCTTAAAATGTTTTCCTTATTTTGGTGACTGGTCATTTGGAGATTTCAAAAATACATCTGAGAACTCTGCACTCACAAAAGTTTATATCCAGTGGTGGTGAGCTAGAAATCTCTACTCTCACCAGCCCTCTGTAGAGGTCAGGGCTGTGCGGCACACAGACTGAAGCTCTAGGAGGGCACAGATCTTTCTGTCTTGAACCCGTGGACTCATCCCAAGCTGCTAGAGCAGGCTCTGGCTCACGGCAGTGCATGATCAGTACCTACTGAGGAACCATCACAGCCCACTGCCTCGAGACAGGATGTGTAGCTGTTGGTAGGAATGCAAGTTGGTGCAGCCACTTTGGAAAATGGTATGGAGGTTCCTCAAAAAATTAAAAATAGAGCTACCCTATGACCTGGCAATTGCACTACTGGGTACTTACCCCCAAAGATACAGATGTAGTGAAAAGAAGGGCCATATGTACCCCAATGTTCACAGCAACAATGTCCACAATAGCCAAACTGTGGAAGGAGCCCAGATGCCCTTCAACAGATGAATGAATAAAGAAGATGTGGTCCATATATACAATGGAATATTACTCAGCCATAAGAAAGGATAAAAACCCAACTTTTGCATCAACATGGATGGGACTGGATGAGATTATGCTAAGTGAAATAAGCAGAGAAAGTCAATTATCATATGGTTTCACTTACTTGTGGAACATAAGGAATAGCATGGAGGACATTAGGAAAGGAAGGGAAAAATGCAGGGGAGGAAATCAGAGGGGGAGACGAACCATGAGAGGCTATGGACTCTGGGAAACAAACTGAGGGTTTTAGAGAGGAGAGGGGTGGGGGGATGGGTGAGCCCGGTGATGCGTATGAAGGAGGGCACGGATTGCATGGAGCACTGCAATGAATGAATACGCAAACAATGAATCATGGAACACTGCATCAAAGACTAATGATGTACTATATGGTGACTTAACATAATAAAAAATAATAATTAAAAAAAAAGACAAGATGTGTCGGAGCCACTCTTCACTGCTCTGTGAACAGCGAACAAATCATCAGAGGTCGTTACTACCAAGTCACCTCGTGGCAACAGCCATCTCTGCAAGGAGACCCTGACTTGGGCGGGTGTACCGGTTTTCTATGGCTGCTGCAACACGTTACCACAAACTTGGTGGCTTAGAACAACACAAACTTAGCATTTTACAGTTCCATAGCTCAGAAGTAAAAATCAAAGTGTCGGCAGCCACTTTCTGAAGGTTCTACGGGAGGCTGGGTCTCACCCTGGCCAGCTTCCGAGGCTGCCTGCGTGCCTTGACTCCTGGCCCTTCTTCCTTCCACGAGGCTAGCAGTGATGTGGCTCCAAATCTCTCTCTTGCCTCCCTCTTCCACATTAGGAGGCTCCCTCTGATCACACCGACCCGCAAGGGAAATCCAGGATAATTTCCCTAACCTTAAAGTCAGCTGATGAACAAGCCTAATCTGCAACTTTAAGTCCCCCGTGCCACGCAGCCTGATAATTTGCAGGTTTGGGGGGGTGGTTAGGACACAGACTTCTTCATAGGCATTAGGCTCTCTACCATGGCAAGAAATCTAAACAGTCTCTTCCTTATTCATATTAAATTGTACTTAGCCACCGGGAACTTAAATTTTGATGATAACCTAAAATATTTTTGCTGAGGCTAGGTACTTCTGAAGAGCACAGTCTGAGTTAAACCTTTCCCTCACTCTGGACCCTTTAGCTAGACCAGGCTTCTTTCAGACCCTCGACCACACGCTCTCTCTCCTGGCTCAGGACTTCTGTACACGTTCCTCTCTCCCTGGAATCCCCTTACTCCACTTGAGGTCTCTGTTTAAAAACCTTCCTATACCTTCCAGGCTAGGTCAGGTGTCAGTTTGCGTTTACCTTTCTTTCATAGCAATAGCCATGGTTAGTCACAGGAGGACTTGCCTATTGTCTGCCCATCTCCCCTATCACCGGGTCGGCTGCTCGGGGGCCGAGGCCCCATCTATTCCACTCACTGCTGCCTCCCCTCGCATCCAGCTCCGCGCTCGGCACTTAAAGGACACTCAGCCGGTAGGTTTAATAAATGAGCCATGTTCACACAGTAGCTTACACAACTCACTTTTAACAATTTCGACACAGCAGATTTAAAATCTGAGAAACCTGGAACCTTCAACCATTTCTACAAGTAGCCTTCGAAAAGCAGCGGACAATGGGGAGCACTGCCCGCTGCTGCTTATCCTCATACTAGCAAGCCAGACACTCCTCTGAGGGCTCTAGATTGTTTTTGAAGAAATGTTTGCATTTCTTCAAGAAAGAGAGAGGGCGGCGCACACGCGAGCAGGGGAGAGGGGCAGAGGGAGAGCGAGAAGCAGCCTCCCCGCTGAGCAGGGAGCCCACAGCCCGACTGAGCCACCCGGGTGCCCCTGCACTGGGAGCTTTTAAATGGAAAAGTGAGGCTGTAATGATGTGACACTGTCTTACATTTTTGTTTATAAATCTGAGTAAAATAACATGGAAATGCTGGCTGCCAATTTGCTAGCACAACGTCTCAAAATGAGCCCATTTGACGGGTTTTGAGAGAAAGCTTCAAAACTTCTACTTGTCAAAGGAAGCTTGAACTTGGTTTCTGGTTCGAAACATGCAGAATTCGCAGCCCCAATGTTTTTGAAGGTCTTTAACTCAACCCATTCTGGATTCTCCCCATGGCTGCTTACAGATGAGAAAATACAGGAAAATCACCTCTTCCCATACAACAGTCCCCCTTATCCGTGGCCTCTCTTGCCGCAGCTTCAGTTAGCCGTGGTCAGTCGTGGCCCGCAAGCAGGCTGTCCTCCCTCCAACCCCAGTCAGAAGGTCAGGAGTAGCCGAACAGCGTCACTAGTGTCCCAGCGCCGACATCCCTCACCTCACTTCACCTCATCACGCAGCCGTGGTACCTCACAACATCACACAAAGGGTGAGGAGAGTACGATATGATATTTTAAGAGAGAGAAACCACATTCACCACTTTTATTACAGTATATTGTTTTAATTGTTTTATTTTATCATTTTTATGAGTCTCTTACTGTGCCTAACTTATAAATGAAGCTTTGTCACAGGTAAGCAGGAGTAGGAAAACACGTACTATATCTAGGTTTCCGCACTATCGCGGTCTCAGGCAGCCACTGGGGGTGCTCTGCCCAACGTTTTCACTCCACTGGAGTGTCACCTCATGTGTGAGGCTCAGCCCCTCCTGCCTCCTCCAGCGCTGGCTGCCACGCACACTGGAACCGAGCCCCGGTACCCTTGGGCAGAGCCACTGCCCGCCGGCCCCCAGCAAATCTGGTCTCCTGGAGGACCTCAAGGAGCCCAGCTTGATCTCATTTGATTCCCTAATTTTAGGCAAACAAGGATGAAGGTTCATGGAGGACCTGCCCAGGTCCCAATGTCAATTATGCAGCTTGCATTTAAGACCTTAAGAATCAAAACAATGAACCACCTGGAGAGAGGAACTAGCAGGTCCAGGAAAGCAGGTCAAGGAACAGACTACCTCTTTCTGAACCACATTCTAAACCACATTTTTTTTAAAGATTTATTTATTTGAGAGAGAGAGCATGCACAAATGGGGGTGGCGGGCAGAGGGAGAGAATCCTCAAGCAGACTCCCGACTGAGTGCAGAGCCAGACGCAGCAGGGCTCGATCACACGAACCATGAGATCACGACCTGAGCTGAAACCAAGAGTCGGATGTCCAACGGACTCAGCCAGGTGCCCCTAAACCACATTTCTTTATATCATTTGAGAGGAATCCCCAGAATGTCAAACTCCTTCACAATCTTACCAGTGAGACTAAGCAGCAGGGGCTCCTCTTCATCGTTAGAGCTTTAAATGATAATTCTAGAAGGGTACCATGCAGACAGAACCCCTTCTAACCTCTTCTCCCCCCAGTTTAACACAAAGTGTCTATTACCTGTATATTCTTCACAGTTGGGAACTATGTCCACTCTGACCATTCTTGTCTTGCCCCACAAGAGCTCTGAACTGTGGGCTCACGTCCCTTATTTAGGAGGAGAGGAATATGAGAGTCTCTGTGACTTCCCATGTCTAGTTCAATTTTGACCCTTGAATCCTGTCCAAGTAGGAACTAGCCTGGCCTGGCTGAAGAAAGGGCAGCAAAGTCTGTACCAGCCGGTGGATACTTGTCAGACTTATCCCCCATTCGCTGGCTGCTCCTTCTCCCTAAGATCTCAGACCCTCCCCTAGTCTCTCGCTGTAGTCTTATCGTCGTGCTGGATATTCTTTCCATTAACAGAGGACTCTCAAAACAGCTCTTTCAGTTCGGACCTCTCCCCTAAGCTCCACACTCTAATGCCGAATTGCCTCCCAGGCATCTCACATTCAGTATGTCCAAAACACAAGCCCACTCCCCACCGTGCTCCCCAGAAGCCTTCTCTCTCTCTCAGTCAATGTATACTCCACCCAGGTGCTCAGGCCAGGCACCTAGGAGTCCGCCTTGATGGCTCGTTTTCCCCTCCTATCCCATATCCAGGGCGTCCGCACGTTCTCTTGGCTCCGCCTCCACATGTCACTCTGCCCCGCGTCTCTGCCATAGGGGCCACTGTCTGGTCGCAGCTGGACAAGTGTAGTATCGTTTCAGCTGATCCACCTCTTTCCGCTCTTGTCCACCCCAGCCCGTCCCCCACAGAGCAACCACTGCTCGCTCTACATCTTAAGGCACATCCCATCAGTCCTCCGCTTACCACCCCCTAATCAGCCGCCACGGCCACTGGCATGGAATTCAAATCCCGCTGTGCTCCGCAGGACACTCTGGGAAGAGCCCTTCATCTGCCCCGACTCACTCCCCCAACACTGGCCTGATTTCTGTCCTTCGAACACACCAACCTGGTTCCCATCTCAGGGTCTCTGCAGTTGTTTCCTCGGGCTCAGAACATTCTCGCCCCGGATCTTTCGTACCCGTCGGGGCTCAACACCTGTCACCACCTGAAAGAGGCCCTACCTTGATCATCCCAGAGCTCTCCCTCAGCCATCCCTACATTCGCCCTGGTTCATCATAGCCACAGTCCTTATCAGCACTTAAGATTAGGATAGCCCGTTTTTTGTGTCAACTCCCCATCTCTCCTCCAGAAAGCTGCCGGCCCAGGGGACCAGCGGCTCTTCCCTTGCTCCCTGAACACAATAGCGGAGGCGGTACCTGACGCAGCCGTGGCATTGGATATGCTCTGGACTGCAACCCCCCCCCCCAGGTATATACTGCTCACGTGTTCCAGGCTCTTCTGAGCAGGGGAGGCAGCAACGCTGAGAGGGGGGAGACTGCTTGCATGGATAGGAGATTGTAATTATGAAGTTACTCACATAGACTTTTATTCAGATGTTTCAGTAATCAGCAGGCAGGCATCTGCATCTCAGAGATGAAGAAAGCGAGGCTCAGACACCACGCGATAGCACCCTTCCTCCACGCCACACTCCGCCTGCCACACCTGGGGGCTACCCCCAGCCATTCAGCAGAGTTGCCCCAACCTTCCGAGCACACGAAGGCCCCGGAGCCTTCCCTCACAAGTTTCCTGCCATCCTACCCACCAGAGCTCTCCTCACCAAGAATTTCCAAACTCCAGCTCCAGGCTTCACACATGAAGGCGCCTTCAAGATTCTGCGCTCAGGTTTCCCCCTCCCCACAGCAAGCTTCCCTGGACGAGGATTTCTCCCCGCCCTGCTTTAATTAGGCTATAAACTCCCCAAGGGCAGGAATTTGGTCCAGTGTGTGTGTGTGCGCGCACGCGCGTGCGTGATGGCAAGAGTGTCTGGCCAAAGAAAACCAAAACCCTATTTAACTGTACTAACTGGCTGATCCAGTCAGGCAAGTACAAGTTAAAATTCACAGTGGAACAAATCTGTTCACCTCCTTGCCTCGGGTTGTCACGTTTCCACAGAAAGGTGATTAGAAGGCTGACACTCCCTTCTGAACTACGATCTCACTTTCAAAAGACCAGATTTCTAACGATCTTCCAAGAAATCACATAAACACATATCTGACCCACAAATTAGGGCAAACAAGCTATTATTAAGAATACTGTGGCAGCAATCGTGTCTTATTATATAAGAGGCACTCTGAGTTCATGAAGAAGCAGATACTATTATCAGCGCCTACTTTACAGACGTGGATGCAGGTTCAGAGAGGACAAGTGACCTGTCCAGTGTCACACAGCTGCCAAGTGATGAAACAGGAGTTGGGCCCCATACTCTCTGATCGTGCTCTAAATCACCACACCCCAAATCTCCTTTCTGCTTGATTGCATAACATCACTAAAGCACTTTCATTTATCTTTTAAATTTTACGTCTTTTAAAATAAATTAAATTTATCTTTCATTTACCTTTAAAAAAAAAAAGCACTTTACAAGAGCACAGCCAGTTATAATTAAGGTCTGTAAAGTACGTTGAGCTCCATGGCACAGGGGCGCAAAGAGTACCTGCCTCCCTTATGTGGCCCACAAAACCAGGCATCTCGTCCTGGCTATCCAAACATTTTATCAGAGACTTTCTCCCTGTCTCCTTGAAGAAAGATGCTGGAACTAAATCCAGTTTCCAGTGACTATGAAACTCCTGTGACGTTTGAGCCGGAAGGTTCTGGTTCTTACCTGACTGGGGACATTTTACGATAGGTGTGTCTCAACTAAAAACAAGGGAGCTCTTTCAATAAAGAAACGCTCAGAGTGGTTTTTTTTATTATCCACAACATTCATCTCATCTTCCAGCTTAGAAATGTCCACCATTACGGGGGGGGGGAGGGGGGAGTGAAATCAGGGCACCAATTTCAACTATTTAAATGCAATACCAACAAGAGTGGTCAGATCAGTGAAAGGAAGGAGGGGTGGAGAAGGAATTCTGGTTGCATCCCCGGCATCAATTTTTGGAGTGACTTGGGTTCAACACTGGCTTCCAGTCTCCCAACAATAAGGATTTAAATAATCCCAAGGAAACATGTAATTAGCATCCAACAAGGTAAAATCCCAATAGACTGTATTTAAAATGTCCAAGAATTCCACTTCAACACAAATTGAGAAAGCGTAGTATCAATATATAACCAGCTCAATTAAAAAATCAAGTCACTAACTGAAAGCGCTTTTCGGCTGATCCAGCCACTCATTACCGCTAAGTCCTCAAAGAATTAGACAACAAATGCTGTTATCTACCGCAGTAAGGAAAGGAAAAATGAAAGGTCTCCAAGCAAAACTGTTCTTTCAGTTTTACAAAGCAGCTGATTGACCTTGTCAAATGCGCCATTTGATCACTTCCTGTGTTTCTGAATTACCAGATACCTGACTTTCCAGCTGCCAAACAATCACATTTGTCCTTCAAGGGACTTAACCTTTCAAGGAAAGGAGTCTAAGAAGCTAAGAAGCTGTATGAGCTGGACCGGCAGCCCAGCCTCCCATCTCCGATCTTCACACACTGCTCGGCACATAGTAGGTATGCAGTTAAATGAATGAAATTTATAATTAATTTATTACATGTAATAACTTTCAATTTGAGTATGTTATTACCAAGCAGGCTTTTATATGCCAAGTGTGCTGATCCTCGATAGTATCAGTGCTAACTCTTAAAAAAAAAAGTCTTTCTTAAAAGCTGTTATCAAATAGTTCATTTGCAAAGTAAAAAGTGACTTCAATTTCCATCTTCTTCAGTAACACATTTTTAATAAAAAACCAGGAAAATAAAAGGTATATTTAAAAAAAACACACACCTGGTAAGTCACCATATCCATTTTACTATTCCAACAGCTTAGGAAATCCAAATTTTTCAATGTTTAGAAAAGGAAATTAGTCCTGCATCGTTTATTTTCTATAGGAGATAACTGAAACAACAGGTCTAGTAGCTGTGCCAGCCACTGTGGCCTGTGGCCCAGGGCTGGTTCTCCCCCTTTTTCCGTAGCGAAAGGATTGCCTAGGGATAAGGCCCTCCCCGAAAAAAGATGGCTCATCCCAGCCTCCCTTTCCAGCTGGATGTGACCTATAACTTGATCCTGCTAAGGGGACGCACGATGAAGGATCACACTGCTACTTCCAGGAACCTTCTTTGAAAGACGGTGCTTGTGGGCCTTTGGCTCTACTCTCCTTTCACCCCTTGATCGCCCCACCTAGAACACAGATGCTGCCCTCTGGGAGTATGAGGCTGAGGCTACACATGGGGGAGCACCACAGAGAGTGAGTTCCAGTCCCCTGATGCCTCAAACCAGCTACCCAGATTTTTATATCCAACGGCAAAACAATAAACAATAAAAACCACACAAAATGCAAAGCCAAAAGAGGCCTTTGGGGTTAAAAAAAAAAAAAATTTAGAAATAGGATACTGTGAACAACCAAAAAATACAATTTCAGAAGTGCATGTACATAAAAATATTTACAGAAGCTACGCTGCTAAGCATTCATACTGTTTACTACTCCATTCCTTTATGTAAAGATATTTAAAAATATTTAGTAACCAGTATGGCTTGGAAACCAATTAATCCCAGACGGTGGCTCAGCGCTAGAGCTGCATCCCAGGGGCCCCTGTTGTGTTAGGGCCCTTCCCCTTTAGTTGCCGGATTGTGGGGAAACATGGGGGGTGGGAGGTGGGGGTCCTATAGGAAGAGTGGCCAAGGCCATATTGAGGAACACTCATGGGGACTGGGGCAAAACTGTTTCCCAAACAGACGTATTTCAATAGCTTAACCCCAAGTACTGCTTCATTGGCATACACTGGCTGAACAGCATCCTGCTTGGAGCTGTCATTATTGGGATAACAAGGTACGTGCTTGCAGCAGCCACGACCTCCCCAGCGCGCACGCCTGCCCCGTAACAGACTGGCAAGCCAAAACCATCATTAGAAATAGCCAGGCAGTGACTGGAGACCTGATGGGTTCAAATCCTGGCCGGACCACCTATTAGCTGGGTGTCATCTGTGAATCGGTTCTATATATTCTCATAGGGTGTTGCAAGGATCGAATGAAAGAACATCAAACCATCTTACAGGCCCTGAGGCAGTGACGAAGCACTGGAAGTGCTCTCTCTGGTATTCAGTTCACACACACTCCAACGAGCCACTCTCATTTTCAAACATTTTTTTTTTAGGAAGCATAGGTACAAGTGGGGCCCAAATGCTGAAGCCGTCAGGAATCCAACAGTGTGAGTTTAAGACGGTCAGATCTAGTCGCTGCAGGGATTCCAGTAATCCCAAAGGCAGAGCAGCGGTCTCTGACCATATCGGACGGTAGGACATCATTGGTGACAGTCATGGAGAGCAGCCGGTCACTCCTCGAGAATCAGCCTGGTTCATTCCAACAATGCTGGGCAAACCACGGCCCTGGGAATGGACCCGCGACTTAAAAGAAAGCAAAGGGGGTATCAAGTTCTTCACCTTTGCTTTTAATGGCAAACGCTGAGAAATCACTTGAAGATCCAGACTGGCTAAATTAATCATGATTCACCATTAAAACTGAATACTATGCGGACATTAAAAATACTAAGGAAGCTCTCTATTTAACACCTCACATAAGCTCTAAAACATGCCAAGAGAAAAAAAAAAAAGAGCAAGGTGCAGAAGAATACATACGGCGTGCTACTGTATGTGTAAAAAGATGTATGTATTTGCTGATAAAATGTACAGGCACCTGTGCAAGGATTTACAACAAACTGGTGAAAAGACAGTTGACGCGGGGAAGTACGGGGTAACTGCAGACCAGGGCTAGGAGGGGGATTTTTTTTTTTTTTTTAATTTTTTAAAATCAATTAACATATAACATACTACTGGTTCCAGAGGTACGGGTCTGTGATTCATCAGTCTTCTATAACACCCAGTGCCCATGACATCACGTGCCCTAGGAGGGGGATTTTCCCTCCACTTCTTTTTGTAGTTTTTGTATTTGTACCAGGTGACTGCATTACCTATGGAAAAATAAACTCACGGGTAATTTTTAAAACAATGCCAGCCGATGGACACTGGGTCCTGGCAAGTCTTGCTGAGTAAATGACAGAGATGGGCACGGAGGTTCCAATCCGTGCCCAGAAGCCACGGAGAAAGCAAACCTCATAACCACATGAGGCAAGCTCACACATGCCGTCTTTACGGACGCAGCTACCGGCAGGCAAAAGCCAGCGCCGATCTGTACAGCCGGTTCCCATGCCCTGAGGACACACCAGTTAAGCAGCGGCCGAGCCCTACCTCGGGCACAGCCGGCACTGGGCTGCCCATGCCCGCATTACAGTAAAGTTCACCCGGAAGGCAGAGGCTGCAATCCACGGCTTCCCCCCATGGACAAGGGAGCCCCCGAGGGAACTGCAGGGACCCCAGAGAGGAGCCGGCCCCTTCCCCCAGGAAGTCTGGGGCGGTCAGCACTGCTGGCGTTGGGACGAATGTCTCCGCTATGGAGGACCGGCGACACAAAATCCGCAGGCCTCAGGTCCTCCTTTAGAAGGGGGTGATTCCATCCAGCTCAGGGGCATCCCCACATAGAGAGCTAACACGCAGTGAGCACCGCTGATAAAGAGCCCCCCGGGGGCGCCTGGGTGGCTCAGTGTGTTAAGCCTCTGCCTTCGGCTCGGATCATGATCTCAGGGTCCTGGGATCGAGCCCTCCATCGGGCTCTCCGCTCAGCGGGGAGCCTGCTTCCTCCTCTCTCTCTGCCTGCCTCTCTGCCTGCTTGTGATCTCTCTCTGTCAAGTAAATAAATAAATAAAAAATATTAAAAAAAAAAAAGAGCCCCCGGGGTTCAGTGCCATGGACGCGGCCCCACCCACTCGCTACACGGGCGGAGCAGGGGTGAGTCACCGGCTGAGTCAGGCACCTCACCTTTCATCTCATCTACAGCATGAATGAGAGGAGAGAAGCGACCTCGGACTCCTTGTCCAGGAACAAGCCAGAGGCGGGTAGGGATCCATCCGGGGAACACGCAACTGCTTCTCAATGTGTGGTCAAAGGCAAATCTAGGCCCGGTTCCTCCTCAAGAAATGCTTATCTCGGAAACTCAGCGCAGCAGCTCTTTTCCAAGAGAAAAGAGAGCTCTCTTTTTCAGAGCAGCTTGGTGGGACGGGAACACATCTGCTTAAGCCTCTGTGGACATTGTGTAAAAACAGAAGCACTGACTAGACAGACCCTTGCTTGGGGGTGGAGGTAGAGGACAAGGTCAAGTACAGGAAGTGAGGGGGGAGGTGGGTGTAGGTGCGGCTCCATTGGTGGCTGGCTGCAGGACCTACAACAAATCCTAGGCCTCCATTTCTTGATCCATAAAATGAGGGAGATGGTCTGCCTTTCTAGATCATTTCCTGGGCTCCTTCCCAACTTCAGTAAGTGACAAAATAGTTTCAGTGGTAAAGAAATCCACAAAAGCATTAGTGAGTGATATTACTAGAATACACCCACTCTCTCTGTGCAGATAAAACACCTATGGCTTGCACATGGGCCTAGATTTCTTTTAAAGCAGCACTTTTTTGTCTTATTTTTGAGAAATGGCATGTGCCAGGCTCCACATTAAAGCCTGGGCAAGCACAGATAAATCAGACCCAAATCCCCGCCTTCAGGGGGCCCAAAATTCAGAACTGTCAGTGAGCTTCTGACAGCTCCCAAATAGCTTATTAGAAATTCCATGATAGCGGCACCTGGGCGGCACAGTCGGTTAAGTGCCCGACTCTTGGTTTCAGCTCAGGTCATGATCTCAGGATCATGAGATCAAGCCTCGCGCCGGGTTCCGGGCTCCAATGCAGAGTCTGCTTGAGATCCTTTCTCCTACCTCTTCTACCTCTCCCTCTGCCCCTTCCCTGGCTCTCTCTCTAAAATAAACTTAAAAAAAAAAAAAAAAGAAAGAAAAAAATTCCATGATAAATACATCAGTAAAAATAAAAAGAGTCTATTAAACTAAATTGAATCCAGGCAACAGAGAAATTAATCATTAGAAAATTGAAGAGATGAGGAAACGAGAAAGAAAAATAAAACTGCTCCAAGGTAACAGATGAACGAGGCTCTAAAGGAAGGGTGGGGTGTGGGGTGGGAGGCACCAACAAGGAAAGAATGTGCAAGACCAGCTAAAGATACCTTCCGACTAGGGACAGCTGTTAGTCTAATCAGACGTT
>CM052883.1:119363986-119401245 GCA_028534135.1 Potos flavus
TGTGTGTGTGTGTGTGTGTATGTATATAAATACATATATATGCATATACATATATATATTTCTAGCTGTGAGATCTTAGGGACAGAGTAATTACCCTCCTTGCAAAGGCCTCTCTTTTCTTATCTGTAAAATTAGAGGGCTCGATCTCTCTGCTGTTTTCCAGGCTCACATCCTGTGACTCAGTGCTGTTGAGCCCAGCACTTGGCTAATCCCGCCCAGTTCCTGGGTCAGGGTTCCATCCCCAGATCAGCCAGGTAATTGAGCTCGTTCACTTACAGTCGAGGCCAGTTCACCTCTCAGCTGTTTGTTGGAGCTCCTGGGATCTGGAACAACATTGGTGGAATCTGTGTGCGGCGGCCCTGTGGCGACGCCTGTGGCCCTTGGCCTTGCCTCTACCCTCTGCCAAGAAAACTTTCAGGCCCCAGGGACCCTGCCTTGGTCCTAAGTCTCCACTCCAGTTCTGTGTCTTGGTGCATGCTGCTCATCCCTTTGAAAATGCCTGCCCTGCAGGGATGTGGGAGGAAGGATGGTGCTAGGGACGCACGTTCCCACGTGAGCCAGCCCTCATTCTGTAACACCTTGCTTCGCTAGCCCTCCCTGAACAAAGTCTGGCCTCCTCCCTGCTTTTTGAGTGCATTTCCTTCTGTCGCACCTGCTGCATTGTATTGGTTTAAATTTGTTGTTGTTGTTAAATCCTTTATTGGGATCCTAGAGACAGGTGGGAGGGACAGTTTTGTTTGTGTGTGTGGGGGGGTTTGTGTATATGGTTTTTTTGTTTTTGCATCTGAGATCTGTGGGTTTCTTAAAGGCTGGGAGTGGCTTATTTTCTGTTTGGGGAGTTGTTCCCATGTGTGTGTCCAGCTCTTTCCCCCAGCTCCAGCCTCGTCTCTCTGTCCCGTCAGGTGTGTTCCTTCTCTTTGTTACTGTTCCTAGCTGTTCCGTGAGTTGGCCAGACCCAAAGATGGTGTATAGAGAGCATTATCAAAAGGAGCCCTGCAGAAAGACAGTGGGTTTCTGAAGATCCCTCCTGGCTGTGAAACTGAGGGTTGGGGTTGGGGCCCCCTCTTACCGGAGCTAGCATCACTGGGGAGGGAGGGAAGAAGGCATAGTAGGGGACCTAGTACATGGGTCACGCCGCCCAGACCCTCCCTGCCGCGCCTGCACCAGACTGATGGGATGATGGCGGCCGAACCCGTCTGAGGCGGGAGTCCCCAGAGTAAGAGCTGCAACGGAAAGGCGGAGAGAGCAAGCACGAGAGCGGGGCAGAGGGAAGGAGACTCAGGCCAACTGTATCTTGGGCAAGGTTAGGTTCTAAATCAGTATTATTAAGAGATAAACTAACTGAGGCATATTAAAAAAAAAAAAAACTTTATGAGTTGAAGCAAAAATCAATTGGAATCTGGCAGCGGCAAATTGGAAGTGGTTAGGGGTGCCCTGCCAACAGGAACCAGGGAAAAGACTGCTACAGAGAAAGTAGGAAAGCAAAAAAAAAATTATTTAATCAGCTGAAGCTTAAAGCTTGCTTGGCTGCGTGTGATTGGTTGTCCCTCAGGTTTGATTTTATAACCTTGAGGCATTTACAGGCTTTGATAACTGCCACGTCATTAAGCCACATGCGCCTAATGGCCTCCTTGTTTAATTAATTAAACAGTATGTGAACCGAAGATTCAGGGTACAGCCAAAATTACTTTTGAAAAATGCCTCAGGAAGGCAAAGTGTTAGAAGTTGACATATCACTGCTTGTTAAGTTTAATGGGGCCATTTTCCCCCTCCAGTGTGTGTTGAGTTCCATATGTCTTTGGCTTAGGTTGAGGGGTCATGTTCTATAAAATGTGTCTTTTTTAAAACACCAGAATCCTACTCAGAGAGGTGCTGATACCATGAGAGATGGCATACTTTTCGCATTGTTTCAACAACCCCTTTTTGGGCTTGGTTCACATGCGCGCACGTGTGTGTGTGTGTGTGTGTGTGTGTGTGTGTGTGTGTTGCAGGGGCCAGCCACAGGCTCCACTTTTACTGTCCCCAGCACCTAAGCCAGCAGGGCATCTGGGAACTCTTGACCGGAAAAATCCTGACATCTCCACATCATGGTTCTAATTGAAATGTTAATTGTGTTTGTTAAGCTCAACTCTCCAAATTCTCTGCTTTGTCAACAGGTTGCTGGTGGGGGCCCCTCGGGCGGCGGCTCTTCCACTGCAGAGGGCCAACAGAACCGGCGGCTTGTACAGCTGTGACATCACCTCCCCAGGGCCTTGCACACGGATCGAATTTGATAACGACGGTGTGTCCTTCTGTCCTCACCCTAGCCGCTTGGCCAGCTCCCTGTACCCCACTTGCCTTTTCTGTGAGAAGGGAGAGGGGTCCAAGCCTTTGTTCTTGGAGAGAAGGCCTCTTTTAATTACGTGTCTTGACTGTTTCTTGTTTGCCTTGAAAACATCTACTTTTTAAATGATGCTGGGATGCATACCTGCTTGCAGCCGTTCCTAAGTCCGCTTTCTAAAACGAAATGGTGTATGGATGCCGCCACCTAGTGATGTGCTGAGGTTCTACAGGAGGCTGTTGAAAAACAATTCAGAGCAGCACAGAAAATTGTGCATAGCTTGTACTTGGCTGCCAAAAGTTCTCGCTTGCTGTTAAAATATTTGGGAGAAAGACTGTTTTAAATATCAGAGCTCTCTGAAGTGAGAGCTGACCATCACGGATAATTTTGCCCTCTGGCTCCGATAGAGGCTTGTTTTGTGAGCGATCTATGCTGAGCCGAGCAGTTAGCCTACTGAGAAGCTCCAAGTGAGCCAGATTTGACATATTTGGTCTAAGTAGATCAGCAGGTTCACCTTTATGTTCTTCTTTTTTTCATCTTTTAGAAATAACATTTTTTTCTTTACCGATTAGAAAATGATATATGTTAATTATGGGAAAGTTTGCAAAAGACACCGACCCATATAAAGAAAAACCCCAAAACCCATGGGTAATCTAGACATAATCACTCTTTAACATTATGGCATTTTGGCTTCTCTCTACTTAAAGTTGTTTAGTTTTCACATTTTTGTAGTGATTCAAGATAAAAAAAAATCATGCCTGCCTTCTCATTGAGGAAAGCAAAAATTTGGATATAGATTGATACTGAAATGAACACATACATAATGGTGTTTGTGGTTTCTCTCTTTTTTGCGGGGGAGGGGGTAAAAACTAAATATATTGCTGTCCTTCTTGGCATTGATAGAAAGATGTAAAGTGAATCTGAGGCCTTGTCTTCTCTCCTCCAAGAAAAGAAAAGGAGAGTGCATGCTGTTGTATAAGAAATTTAGGACAATGTAGAGAAGTGCCCACCTCTTCTTAGTTTGGATGGCAGCTGCAGTTTGGAGACTGGATTTTCATATCACTGCTTTAAGCCGCCTATGTTGGAAGGCGACCCCTGAGTCTTATGATTTTCAAATAGCTTTTTGTACTCAGGATCCCGGTTGTCAGAAAGAGTGTAGGGCCACCCGGTAAAGCTGTGTATTTTATGTAAAGAATTTTAGGAAGATTCTTACCAGTTACCACTTACCTTTTTCTTCAAAGGAGAAATAATTTTTTTGGCTTGAGTAACTGAATTTATTAAGGAGCAGGCCTTGGAAGCTAGGCAGTTTAGAAACCACCTTGTATTTGTGTTCATCTCTTGCTTCGTTGCCTGCTTCCGTGACTTTGAAGTCCTAACCGTGTGTACGTAACCTGCGCTGCTTTCCACAGCTGACCCTTCCTCAGAAAGCAAGGAAGATCAGTGGATGGGGGTCACCGTGCAGAGCCAAGGTCCAGGGGGCAAAGTTGTGGTAAGTGTGGAGAAGCCTGCCCATTCCGCAATGTCTTGAGTGCCTGTCGTGTGCCGGCACCAGGCCGAGAGCAGCGCACAGGACAGGCAGAGCCCCTGCCCGCACAGCGAACATTCCAGAAGACTCGCTGCTTTACAGCAGGAATGGATGTCAAGCAGAAATCAAGGCATTATTTTTTCTGTGATTTCTAAAGATGTTATTTATTTGAGAGAGAGAGAGAGAGAGCAAGCAGAGGGAGGGGCAAAGGGAGGAGAGAGAATATCAAGCAGATTCCACACTGAGTGTGGAGCCTGGCTCGGGGCTCGATCCTGTGATCCTGAGATCATGACCCGAGCTGAAACCAGGAGTCAGATGAGTAACTGAGCCACCCAGGCACCCCTCGGTGATTTCCGATACACTTTGAAATAGTCATAAAACTTGCTTTTCTGTAGAACTTTTAGACTCAACTTAATACTAAACCTTCACTGAATATCCCTAAAACGCCAGGTGGTCTTAAGAATGCAGAAGAAAACTAGATGTGGTTTATGTCCCAGGAACTATGTGGCTTTTTTAGATGATTTATAAAGAATATGGGAATGGTTATGGAAAGTAAGAGCAGGTAATTTAAAAGTCTGGTGGTTTTGTTCTGAACATCTTCAAATATAAGTAGCAGTGAAGGAAGAAAGTTGTTTGTTCAGTGGACTGTAGGAGGTGGCCTTGGAAATGCCTTCCAGGCTGGATTATGATGCTCTCTCTCTGTCTCTTTCAAAATCTGGTTACTCTAACAATTGATAAGGGATTTTGAAAAAAATGAGAATTTTACTGAGCCCTGAATTTTGATAATTAAGAGATCATCATTACAGAAAATCAACTTGGCTATCAAAAAGTCTATTCAGCCTGTGTTATATGGAGAGTAACCATGAATACCTTGTAAAATTATAGAGAGAATTTTGTCTTTTCTGGCAGTGTAATTCTCCCTGACTTTTAAAATAAACTTAATTTGAGCTTAGAGTACAAGTTAGGACTGATTATATAAGAAAAATAGTGTGGGTAAAAGGGAAATGTCTTTGTTTTAGCTGTGTTTGCCTGATCCTGGGAAAATACGTCCATTATTTCTCTCCTCTGGAACATAATTACAAATTTTCACTAACATACTGATGTAAAAGTTTATACAGCCAATAAAAGCCAAATGAGAAAATGAGAGAAGCTATTTCCCATTGTTTATGTGACAGGTCAGTTCACAAATACATTGCCTGTGGATTACAGATTGGCATTCAGTATTTGGACTGGAACATTATCCTCTGGGCGAGAATAAGACAGAAGTCCTAGTTCCTATATGCTAGATTGTGGTCTCCTTAGTGCCACTTTGGAGAACCGTCGCTGGTTTTGGATCCCATCCCAGGATGAGGACATGTTTAATATCCCATTTAGAATTAAGCTCTCTTTATTAAAAATTGATAAAATGGTCAATAATAACCATAAGTTTTGTAAAAATGAATGGGCTGCTTTATTCCCTCTGTTTGCAGACATGTGCTCACCGATATGAAAAAAGGCAACATGTCAATACAAAGCAGGAATCCCGAGATATCTTTGGAAGGTGTTACGTCCTGAGTCAGAATCTGAGGATTGAGGATGACATGGATGGAGGAGACTGGAGTTTTTGCGACGGCCGATTGCGAGGCCATGAAAAATTTGGTTCTTGCCAGCAAGGAGTAGCTGCTACTTTTACTAAAGACTTCCATTACATTGTGTTTGGAGCCCCGGGCACTTACAACTGGAAAGGTAGGACATGTATTTATAGCAATAGAGATTAGAATGACCACATAATTTCTCTTACACACACCATGACTGAGTACATTTTAAGTCAAAACGAAATGTTGTAAGGCACTTATATATTATAGAAGTAAGGTGTAGGATATTACAGTCTCTCAAATACATGATTTCAAAAACAGTGGTGGAAATGTATATTTGAAGATATTTTCTCCTCTATCAGCAATTCGCATTAATACAAGTAGTTAACTTTTTCGTCTAAGAATATAATAATTAACATCCGTAGTTTTTTCTGTTCGTATTTTCCTATTTCTTGAGGCTGAAAGTGTTTTAAGTTTTAATGCTGGCAAACATTTCATTTTAAGGTAGTGATCTGAAAACAAAATAATTGCGTGGCGTCACGTACAAGTAACTGTGTTAATACAGACATCTTTTTTCATTATATCTTAAAAGGCTGTGTTTGGCTAATAAAGCAGAAAAGTTAGAAGGCTAGATGACGCATTAGGGCATTTTGAGATGATAAATTTAGATAATTTACGGGAAAGTTGTTGAATGGTATCGTTTAATTATGATTGTGATGGAGGTAAAAGGAGACACTGGGAGGGAGGGAGAAGGGCCTCAGTTTGACTGCGTGAACCTGGTCAGCTCCCGTAATCAAGTTTAACTTCTCTCAAGAAATTAGGCAGGCATAGAAAACCACTATAAGGACAATTAACTCTTATGCATAATGAAGAGAAATACATAGGATTTAGACATCAGACATTTTTCTGAGAAATTTATTAAAATAAATGCTGCGTTATAACATTTTCTCTAGTTAAGAAAAACTTAGGAAAAATTTCCTTTTGCGTTCAAAAAAATCTCCCAAGTTTGAATTCTTATTAGAAATAATCCTTGAGGAATACCTTCCTCTTTATGTCATCCATAGTAACCTTTGGGAATTTCCTTTGGCCTCCCCACCCCCAACATAACAGGATTTGTCAGGTTATATTGACCTAATCCAAATAACACACTGAATTTAGAAATAGTTTTATTATAGCAAGAATAGATGCCATATATAGTTAAAACAACAAAAACATACACCAGTTATGTATGTATGTATTTATGGGAAACATCTCTTATTTGCTTTGTAAACCCTGATTTAAAATGTTACCATTTTTAAAAAGTCACATAGTGGGCTAACTATATGAAATCTTCTCTTTTTAATTGTTAATTGTGAAAATTTTGGAAGATGAAATCTTGGTTTCAAGTGGTTTGGAGAAAGGATCAAAACATTTCACTTTTACACTCTAGTAAAGTAGGTAAATTGATGTACGATGACAGACAATGTAAACTACAGCAGACTCATAATTTCTAAAAAGTTACTTTCTGTAGATTTAGTTAATGAAGTAAACATTTCATTTTCCATCTGGTTTTGTGGCATTATAGAGAATTCCTTAAAATGCACAGGGCATTTTTTTTCATTACTAGAACAAATTTCTTTGTAAAAATTCACATAAACATGTTTTTTTAATTTTAATAACCTCTAAAGCCCTCTCTCCTCTGCCCTTCTTCCTCTAGACTCTTCTCGTCCTTACGGTGATAACATGAGGCATGTTTATTAGGAACCATTTCTTTTATTTTGTTCCATCTTCATGGTTTTTTTTTTTTTTTTTTTTTTTGCCATTTCATTTCTTTAGGCATCGTTCGCGTAGAGCAAAAGAATAACACTTTTTTTGACATGAACATCTTTGAAGATGGGCCTTATGAAGTTGGTGGAGAGACTGACCATGACGAAAGTCTAGTTCCTGTTCCCGCCAACAGTTACTTAGGTAGGCATGAGCGCAGCTGGCATGCCCGCCTTTCCAGATGCCTCAGTGAGACCCTGTCCTCCCAGGACCCTGGACCTCGAGACTGAGAACAGGCCAGGTGGAGCCCGGGGCCTGTGGCTGCACTGATGGGAATTGGGTTTAAGCTTTGGTTGATCCTGAGGTAACCCGGCCGATGCTTGGGACCCTTGCCTTCTGACCCGGGCTCCGTCAGGGCGGGAGGAAACCTGTCTCCTAAAATTGTCCCACGTGGAAGTCCTTCTCTTGAGCTAGCGGCGGCCTCTGTAACCGGAAGCAGTGAACCGGACTGCCTCCTCTCTCCCTCCAGGGCCTCTTTCTAGAGATACTCTTAAGAGCTACATTTATGCAGTTACTCTGATGCGGCAGGTCAAGACCGCCAGGTCCTTCCTTGGTGACTGTTGTTCTCCAAGGGTTGGCTCTGCTTCCGGACTGGGGCCCCCTGTCACAGGGCCCCTGGCGGGTGGCACGGTGGCTTTCCAGCGGCAGCTGAGCAGGACTGCCGGAGCAGCTCGGAGGACCCCCAGACACTGTGTCTAAGTGCCAGTTCCCTAACTCCTCAGGCTCGTTTGCATTACTAATGGGTGTCCTAAATTATTCATGTGCATTATGGTAATTACACAAAAGCTTTTAAAAGCTTTAAATCTTGGTATGAGTTGACATAAAGAATAATTACTGTGCATTTCTTGGGAAAAAATGTAAAAAAAAAATCTCAACCTAAATAGTAACCTACTTTTTTTTTTTTTTAAAAAGTACCCCTGTGCTAGAGATGTTACTGGAACAATGGAAGGTAAAAAGTAAAAACATAAGAATAATTCTAAACAATGTGTTAGTAAGCATATCCTGAAAACGTTCTAATTATAGAGATATGCATGAACAGTACTGTTAATTAGAAAAACAAACAACTTTTCAGATACTCCTTCTCCTTCCAAATAAAAAAATCTGGTGTGAAGGCATAGAAGAGGGCAGAGAAAAGTTAAACTCACCACTTGTGAAGTGCCAACCGTGTGCTGTATTTATTGTTCTACGGGTCTTACTTGACCTTCCCAACAATATTAGAAAATCAGTATGATTATCCCTCTTTTGCTGATGGAAAAAAAGTGTGACCTAGGGAGATTCATTTCTTAGTCCAAAGTCACACAGTTGCTCATCCCTCAGCCAAGGAAAGAAAGGCTCGTGGAAATGAAGCAGGGTGCAAAGTGGCTGGGTGTGTGAGTGCTGGGTCAGTGGCTTTGCAGGACACGAATGGGACGCAGACGCCAGCCGTTGGCAGTCTCAGTAATTCATTATGGCTTTTCGGGGTAAATACCATCAACACACCAGTGTGTTATTTGAATATGCATTAACAGGCAGCCTCTCATCAAATGTGTTATTTAGGGATTATTTATGATAAGTAATTTTAAATAAAAATTTAATTTAATGGTCAAGAAACCTGGTCAGGGTTTTCCGGTCAAGAAACCAACACTTTGGTCTTAAAGATCGATGCCCGTAGATTTTCACAGAGTTGCTCTTGGAGCGTTTGAAAAGGTTCGGCATTTTTTATTAAACACATTTGCCCCTTTTAAGAATGGATTGCCTCAAAAGCGGCTGCCTGAAAGGGGGAAACGGTCCAGTTCGCGTTGTCACATTTTTGTTGTCCGTGCTGTCTGTGCATCTGTCATTTCAAAAACATCGGTGGGCTTGAGGAAGCAAGTGATCTGCGGTGTGGGAAGCCAGCGAGGAGGCCGGCTGGCCGGAGGCGGGATGGCCGCCTCGTGCAGGGGGAGCGGCCGGAGCTGGCGGGCCTCTTACGAAGCGTAATTGCTTTCTCTTCAATCTCTTCTGTTCCACGCGTGTGTCCAGGCCTGCTGTTTTTGACCAGCGTTTCCTATACAGATCCTGATCAGTTTGTTTATAAAACACAGCCTCCCAGGGAGCAGCCCGGCACATACCCCGATGTGATGATGAATAGCTACCTAGGTTTGTGACCTCTGAGATGACAAATAAATTGTCTTGGTCATGGTCATTTAAAAAAAATTTTTTTTTTTTTTTTTGGATCCATACAGAGCATAAATCTTTTTATTTTCTATTTCATTCCGAGCAAAGCACACATGAAAGGCATGCCAGGCCGAGGCTCTGCCGCCAGGTGGTTTGCAGAGCTGGATGTGATTACATCACCGTGTTCCAAACTCGGAGCTCATCATACTCTCCAACTCCCTTCACAGTTTGAGAACTGCAACAGTAGTGGTGAAGCTTTTTGTAAATCACAATAAAAAAGGGTGAGCTTACGCTACCCGGCATCCGCCTCCCCTCCCTATAGCAAGATTGGCTCAATCCAAGTGGTTTTGACGTAGGCATTATATGCACCTGCTGGCAGATCTCGGGCTATTATCGAACCCCCCACCTGATGCTTTCTAATCGGGTGCCTCACATTTTCTGCCCTCCGAACGAGTATGGGATTGTCATCAGTGACAACTTGCTCACCTCTATTGTTTATACTAGGTTCTCAAATACTCCATTTCACCGGTCATGGTCTTGTTTGCATGTTTGTGTCTGAGAATTCAGTTGGTCCGAAATACTGAGGTGCTGTCTGTGGTAGATGAAGGATGGTGGCATTTGTTTTACCGAGGAGACCGACGCATGTGGAGGTTACTAATCATTACGTTATAGCAGAACCCTGTCATGTGCGCTCGGGTATGTGGGTCTGGACTTCCCAGTGATAATTTAGGATCTAGCTTGATCTCCTTTTACCTCAGTTCCAGTATCAAAATAGAGTGTGAACAGCTTCGGGAGATTCATGAGTGTTTCACGATTCGAGCTACACATATGCTAAGTAGCCCAGATGCTTTCGCGACAGCTGCTAGAGAGGCCCGGCTGGAGAGGGGCGGGAAGCCAGAGGCAAAGGTAGGGGCGGCGGTACCGCGTTAGATACCTCCTGAAATACAGGGCGACGTGAACTATTACTTTGTTTTTCTAGGCTTTTCTTTGGACTCAGGAAAAGGTATTGTTTCTAAAGATGAGATCACTTTCGTGTCTGGTGCTCCAAGAGCCAATCACAGTGGAGCTGTGGTTTTGCTAAAAAGGGACATGAAGTCCGCACATCTCCTCCCCGAGTACATCTTTGACGGGGAAGGTCTGGCTTCTTCATTCGGTTATGACGTGGCGGTGGCGGACCTTAACAAAGACGGGTAAGAGCCTCTTCGGTTACTTCACATCTGCCAAGAAACCGTGGGTTCTTGGGGCATTTTTCAGTCTTGAGAAGAGCCATCCTTTCAGGTTCGTTGACACAAAGAATATTTTTGCTGCCAGATCTTTACCCTCCTGCCACGTCTTTTATCGCTTGTATTTTGGCAGCAGATGTTTATTACCCTCCCCAGGTAATTTACCATTTTCAGTTTTCTGTTTTTACTCCTCTATTTTGGGATCGTGGGTCTGTGAGAATTAAAATATGGAAAAACATTAACTCGAAAAATGACACCTACGTGGTTCTTCTTTTCTTTGGCTTCTTATGGGGCTATTGGAGCATCCACAATGTCCTTTTAAAAACAGGGATCGGCGACAAAGTAGTAGTTATGTGCTGGTTTGGGGGGTGGGTGGAGGGAAGTAGGGTTTGTGCACTCTCGTTCCAACTTGGGGACTGTCTTCAGGTTCTTCCCATTGATATCTTCCCTTGGGCATTCATTGTAGGCTACGGTGTAAAATGTTTTACCTAAGTTTAAACACTTATATACCTAAGTACTACATTATCTGAATATTACATAAACACACCTACAAAAATGTTTAATGGATGAGAAATCAATTCCAGATTTGAGGTCCTTTCTGCGTCCTGTCTTTGTGTCCTTAGTACCTGGGCTGACGGCATTCTCTGTGAGCTCGCTGGTATTTTAGCTGATGGTTCAGTTTTATCCCTCGTTACGTTTTTAGGTGGCAAGATATAATTATTGGAGCCCCACAGTATTTTGATAGAGATGGAGAAGTTGGAGGTGCCGTGTATGTGTACATTAACCAGCAAGGCAGATGGAGTAAAGTCAAGCCAATTCGTCTTAATGGAACCAAAGATTCTATGTTTGGCATTGCAGTAAAAAATATTGGCGATATTAATCAAGACGGCTACCCAGGTAATAGATTGTGAAATAGTTATGATGCTCATAGGAAGATTATTTGATTGTCCAGAATAATGACTGCTTGTGGCATCTTATTATGAAACGTTGTATTGGAACATTTGTTGAAATGTGATGTTGTCGACAGATATTGCAGTTGGAGCTCCCTACGATGATATGGGAAAGGTTTTTATCTATCATGGATCCCCGGATGGAATAAATACCAAGCCGACACAGGTAACCAGACAGCCTGGGTTTCTACCATAAGGGTCTCGGCGTTTTGCCTTCTAGTAGGATATTGGGTTTATGTGCATTTTCATGTTACTCACGTTTGATAAATCTATAATAGTATGAACTTTGTGCTTTTTTAAAATGAACTGTTAGAAGATAGCGTGAAAATAGATTTAAAATAAGCACATCATTGTGTTTATTTGTAAAATTTCTTAGATAAATTAGGAATCAAAGTAATCCAAAGGAAAAGACGATTTTACCCAGATAGCATACTTGGAAATGTGAGATCATTCCTTTAGTAGCATACTAACTGGAGGTGAAGTGGAGCAAATGAAATAGATGATTGTGATGACGTGGAGAATTGAAACACCAAAAATTTAAAATTGCTTTTGAGAACAACAAGACATTTGGAGGGCAGGTAGAGAGGTTTGGTATTTGGTAAAGAAGCTCATCAAAAATTGGCCCCTTTATCCTTTGAGATAGAATGTAAATCAGAGGGCTTCTATGAAATAAAATGTATGAAGTGTTAGAGCACATGTGTACTTATAATTTATTTATAATTTAGTATAATTTATAAGTAAATTCTTGGACTTCAGTTTATGAGGAAACATGGCTTTTTCAAAGCACCGAGAAGCTCATTTTGATGGCCCGTTGTTCATTCTGATGCCCCGTTCATTTCAGATTCTTGAGGGTAAATCCCCTTATTTTGGATATTCAATTGCTGGAAATATGGACCTTGATAGAAATTCCTACCCCGATGTTGCAGTTGGTTCCCTCTCCGACTCAGTAGCTGTGTTCAGGTGTGTGATCTCTGACTTCAGTTAAGTATGTTCAATATTCAGGTTTCACTCACATTTTGACCTTTTTAATTGAAAATCCTAATACCTGTATTTCAAAGTCAAAGGTTTATATGGATTTTGAAGATTTTTCTTTTAAGAGTGATGTAACAATGTGATAAAAACTATTTTGTATTGCCTTGCTAATTTTGAATTCAGAAAGAAATCAAAACTGGTGAAAATTTTTACTTCATAGGTACTTTTAAAACCTTATATTTTGATAAATGAGGAAACAAAATTTGACAGTACAAAGAATATAAGGAAGGAAATAAGAAACCCTTGTCTTTCACTATCCATTAGCTCCAAAATTTTGGTTTATATCCTTTTAGTGTTTTGCGTTCTGTGAATGCACGTGTATATTTAACAAAACTGAGCTCACAACGTACATACTGTTTTGTAATCTGCTTTTGTCTATAATGCCTAGTGGACTTTCTCCATGTCAGTGAGTTTATAGCGCACAGGGGCTTTTCCCCGTCCTCAAGCACTTTTCCGCGGTGAAGTTACTGGCTGTCTATAAGGTGTCACGACGCTGGGTCTAGTTTATTTAACCATCGTCATACTGTCCTTGGATATTTGTGTTCCTTTCCAGGTTTGTTCGTTTTGTTTTTTTCATGATACACCAGCTGGCCAACATTCTTTACTTTCATTCATGTCCTGAATTATTTCCTTATGATAAAGTCCTAAAAGTGAGTTTGCCAAGTGGAGGGCATATGTGTGTTCGGACTTTAGATTCAGATTCACCAAAATGACCTCCAGAAAGGCTGCCTCAGTTTGCCCATCAGCTTTGCATGAGTCTCCTTTTTCCTAGCGAATTTCATCACTGTTGGGACTCACCATTTAACATCATTTATTTCATTTTTAATTTGAGAAGTAGCACATTCTCGTAAAAAAGTTAATACACAGTTGTGGAGAAAGCAAGTTCCCCAATATTCCCATCGTCCACAAAACAACTTTGGATAGTTTTGGGTCTCTTCCTGCTTCGAGGGCATCGTCAAAGGGCCATTCTCACTGCTCTAACCTGGGTCTTAAAAATCTAATCTCTGTTGGTTCTCTCTCCTTGTCAGTATAGACCCATCCATCTTATTTTTTTTTAAGAAGCTAATATTGTTCCATTATAAGCATTTAATCTTTAATTGTTGGAAGTCTCTGACCTTTAGCTACTGTAGATAGCGTGCTACAGAGTATTATACATCTCTATGTGGTTGTTTGTTTTTTTTTTAAGAAAAATTCCTAGAAATAGAATCCCTGGGATACAGGTTAGCATATTTTTGTATTACTGCATATATCTACAGAGAGGTCGTGACAGTTTATGGTCATGGCAGCAAGCTGTGAGAAACCTTATTTCCTCACACCCGTAACAGCATCAGACATGACGAATCTGTTTGGTTTTTGCTCATGTGCTCTGTGACCCCATCCTTTGGTTGAATTTTCATTTCTTGGATTCTTAGAGTTAACCATTTGGGTTTTTCTTTCTTTCTTTCTTTCTTTCTTTCTTTCTTTCTTTCTTTCTTTCTTTCTTTCTTTCAACTATTTGTGTTACAGTTATTTTTATCTTAAAGACTATCTTTAAAGATATTTTATTTTTTTAAAAGATTTTATTGAGAGAGCAAGAACGAGAGGGAGCACAAGCAGTGGGGAGGGGCAGAGGGAGAAGCAGACTCCTTACCGAGCAGGGAGCCTGATATGGGGCTCCATCCCAGAACCCTGAGATCATGACCTGAGCCAAAGGCAGACACTAACTGACTGAGCCACCCAGATGCCCCTCTTTAAAGATATTTTAAATGGGTGTTAACATACAGTGAGACCCTAAAGGGGGGAAAACAAACAAACTAACAAACAAAAAACCCATCATTACCCTGTAGACTTCCAGAAGAATGTCAGGTAGAGATGTAGGCTCAACATCTAAAATATCCTAAGCCAAACCCCTCGGTCTTATAAGAAACTGATGCCAGGAGGACACTTCTGAAGAGAATAATATAAAAAAATACAATATATGTGTATAGAATGTAGCATAGAATATCATGGAAAAATAGTTTTCTGGGTAGATGGCAAGATCTATGAAAAACGAAGAACCACCACAGAAGTTGGAGATGGCAAGAGTAGGAGACGTGAAAAGAAGTGGAGGAGGATGTATCTGAGGACAAAGGAAGTTAAAAAAAAAAAAAGTTAACTAAATGAACCATGTGTAAGTGATTGAGAAAAGAGAGACCTCAGGAAAACATGGCTAGGTCAGTAGTGGTTTGTGTGTCTGTCCAGGAACCCAGTGACCTTCTGAGCTGTCACACTGGGGACACCGTGTGTGGTACTGTGTGCCCTCTGAGGTTAAAGAGTTCTGTCTGGCGGTTCTCAAACACAGCCTTTATATGCCTGTTTCTCTTTGTTCATATAGATATTGATCTTAAAATATTCAGTGTTTATTAAGATTTATATATTTTACGGAGAGCACGCATGAGCACAGGCAGGAGGGGCAGAGGGACAGGGAGAGAATCTCAAGCAGACTGCGCTGAACGTGGAGCCCGTCATGGGGCTTGATTCCACGACCCTGAGGTCACGACTGAGCCGAAACCAAGAGTTGGATGCTTAACCGATTGCACCACCCAGGCACCCCTTAAGATAGTCAGTGTTTTGAAAAGGTGGAAGAATGCAGAACATTCATCAAAATGCAGTTTGCACTTCCAGTTGAGGTATAGCCCTCGGGTATCAAGACTTGACTTGCTGTACCAAAATTTGCTTACCATGTTTTCTCAGCACATAACCTATTTTTAGTGAGTTGATGAATATTTGCTTCTGAATATAGCTGGTATATATTAAAATATTATTTTTCTGTCTTAAGAAGTAGGTTGAGTATGAACCCTGTGAACTTGTTCCTTCTTTCTTTGGAGACAGCACAAAAGTACATTTTAAAATCCTTTCATTAAAAAAAGGAGAACCCAATTCCCTTATTTTACAAATGAGGAAACGGAGGCCCAGGACTGTTTAAGCTTTGAAGGCTGGATCCTTGGGAGCCCAGGATCCCAACGTCCGGGCATTTTCCCACTACGTCTTATTAGTACTTCAAGGTAGATCATAAATACATGCCAATCAAACAAGAGGTAGCTGAACCAGTAAGATTTGCTTTATGTGTTAAGGCACATGTTTCCCGATTCATCATGTACTATGCACTCAAAATTGTATTTGTTGTTATGTTTAAGAAAAAAAAAAACAGAAATAAGGGGCGCCTGGCTGGCTCGGTCGGCAGAGCATGAGACTCTTGATCTCAGGGTCTTGAGTTTGAGTCCTGGGATGGGTGTAGAGAGAACTAAAAAAAACAAACTTAAAAAGATTTTAAATAAAAAACAAATAAAACTTTTAGGCAGAAGTGTGTGTTAAAATTTTTCCTTCTGATATCTGTGTCCATTAAGGCCTTAATACTATGATCTATAAAACATTTTTGTATCTCTAGCAATTGGTTTTAAGCTATTTGTGGATTTTTGCCTCTTAAATATGCTCTCAAAACTTTAATTAGGAACGTATCCGGTTAGTATCTTAGAAACTAGCAGCTGTCTACAATAACAACAGAAAGAGCTAGAAGGAAATGTAGAAATAGGAATGTGGGTAGCATTTGTCCTTCTGCGGGCTCACACCTTGCCCCTGAATGTACCCGGTCTTCTCTAGCCTACTGACAGATTGATTCCAGAAGTTCCAGCTCGCTGTCTGGGATTTGGAATGCATTTTTCTGTCTTCCCCAGGACGGCTGGGTTACCAGAAGCCCATGAAAGTCAGTCTAACCGGATCCATGTGGTAATGAAACCATGGAGCCCATTCCGAGTTCTGGCTGGGGAGTGACAGGGATGAGAGGGACCCTCTCCCCGTCCCGCTTGCACCGGATACTTGGACTTGTACCTGCAGCGGGAGGTCAGGACATAGGCGGGTGGTAACCCTTTGGCTGGCGAGGTAGAGGAGAAGATGGAAGGGAGAGCAGAGATGTTTTTATATGGTGAGAAGGGCCAAAGGTGTGGGATTCCAGCTGCTTGAGTGGGTCTGCGAGGCTGTGGTTAGGCAGAGCAGAGGTGGGACAGGCTGAGGGCTTGAAGTTCTTGCTTACGGAGATCCTGTGCAGGTGGAAAAGTTGTAGTCCCTTCTGCTGTCAGGAGGCCAAAGACTTAAGGCTGGGGATGGGAGGTTCCGAGGAAGGGCAGATGTTTGTGGGATGGAGCTCTGTCAGCCGAGGGTTCTCTATATTCCTAAAATTCACATGTACCTGGAAACCCTGATAGAGAGCATCCCAGGTAATTAGGCGTATGTGGGATTTTAACCTTTTTGGAAGGCATTTTGGCAAGATTACTCATAATTCGACGTGCACATATTCTTCAACTCAGAAATTCTGCTAGGAGTTTATCCTACAGGGGAATTCAAATGTGTGCCTAGCAACATGTCCGAGGAGGTCTGTCAGAGCCAAAAGCCCCAAAACAGTCTACCCCTGAGGGACTGGTTGGGTCCGCGCTGTCGCTGTGTGGGTGCAGAACACCGCCGCCGGCCCGAGAACCCCAGAACTAGATCTAGGGAGAGACAGGAGGCGGCCACTGAGAGGTCAGCGAGGAGAAGCGGCACTGAGAGGCATCCGGAGGACAAGCCAGGCCCCTTGGGGTTCAGGCGGGGACGGAGCCGTAATATATGCCTGAAAACTCGAGAACTTTGACAAATTGCCCAGGTTCCTTTCCATTTAAAAACTTCTGTCAAAATGACAAAACTTTATAATTATAAATAAATGTTGTATTTAAAATTTTTTGGTTAAATTCATATAATGAGGTTTTAAATGGTATCTGTTAACTTTTCTTTCACCACAGGGGAATGTTCCTCCCCCCCCCCCATGGTTTTTAAGATGTAGTAGTAGGCAGCTTGAGAGTACGTGAATTTGTCTCACACTGAAGGTAGCAAGAGGCCGAGCCTGTGTTTTGCTCCTTTGTTTTCAGGTCCCGGCCTGTGATTAATATTCAGAAAACGGTCACCGTGACACCGAGCACGATTGATCTCCGCCAGAAAACATTCTGCGGGGCGCCTAGCGGGATATGGTGAGAGCTCCCACCATGTGCACGGAACCCCCCCCCACTCTCTGGCGTCTGCTTTAGGGGGACCCTGTTGTTCTGAGGAGCCTTGGGCAACAGTAAGACGGAAACGAGCAAGGGGACAAGGAACCTGTCAAGTGAACACAGAACATTTTACTTATCGGTGGGCAGTGGGGGGATTTGAGACCTGGGGACCGTGGGTATTTGTTTCTTTCTACTGCAGTAATACATCTTTTAAGGAATATGTGTTTGATTTCATATAGCCTCAAGGTGAAGGCCTGCTTTGAATACACTGCCAAACCCACAGGTTACAATCCTTCGATAAGTAAGTACCTAGTACCTTTAAAAATTATATATGCTCTGTCCACCCAGTTGAAAGTAATGCATAAGTAACAGAAAAATAAAACTGCTGTGGCCAACCGGGGTTCATAAATTCTTGTATAAGGAATTCAGTGTCTCTGCTGTCTTCTCTTTAATCAAGAGGGGAGAACTCTCCATTTGGTCCTCATTTGAATTTTCCAGAGCAGATGGTTTAGGACAGCAGGCCTTGGCAAAGTACTCATTTGCTACCACAACCGTTTCCTGCATTTCTGCCTTTGAAGAGCAACGTGGAAAATTGGTTTTGCGGTCGCGAGGTGGTGGGTGGCGGTTGCAGGAGAGTGGGTACCAGAGCCCGAGCTTCACGCAGAATTGCTGGCTTGTCCCTCCTCACTGCGCTGTCCCCTCCCGGCGGCCTCCCCGGCCCAGAAGCCCCAGGCCGCGTCCCTGCGGGCAGGCTCCTGGCGGACTGGAAGGCTGGTCTCGGGCTTTCAGAGCCCTGGGCTCTGCTCCGGGCTGCAGTCCGAGGCCGGCTCAGCCCACAGCACAGCGGAGACATTGGAGTCCCCATTTTCCTCTCAGGAATAAAAACGCCTCTAGTAGGAATTCCTACATGGGATTGTGTAGGAGAGCAAAGGAGATACTGTGGCAAAAGCCGTGTGTCAATTATAAGGTATTCTGCGGCTTCCTCTCTTTATAATCCAAACGGGCTTTTTTGCCACACGTTTAGACAAGGCTAATGACCCTCTAACGGTGGAGATCGTCCCCAAAGCCTCTGCGGTAGGTTTTAGTAAGAGCCATATGCTTTCAGGGGTAAGCAACCTGCTCCAGCTCCAGAGTGAAGATGAGGACATGGGAATTTAAAAGCTTTTCCCCAAGGAGCGGGTACAAAGAGAGGGTGATCTCCATCTGGGGTCGGGCGATGGTCCCAGTGGCCCTGTGGGATGGCGCGGCATGCCACCAACGGAAGTCTTCTGCGGGGAGAGGGTGGTCTGCAGTTTTTCCTTTATCTTGACGTAATCAGTTTTCTTAAGTTTCCCTCTTGTTATGTGAAGTATCCCTTTTAATGTCCCAGAATTTGACAAATAAGTCTGTCTTCCCCCAGTTCACCTTGTCATAGGCCCACTTTTCGTATTTTAAGCCTCTATCTTTCCATATTTTAAGCTGTCCTCAGGCAGTTGCTTTGCCTCCCTGAGCTTTTTTGGCTCCTCTGCAGGGCTGTCTCCTGCTGCGGCCTCTCCCAGGGATCTCCGGACCTTGTGGGACACGTGCTTGGTGTCGTTTGTACACAGGCCGGTGGCGGCCTCTCACTTTGCCTTTTGATGTGTCTGGCATTTCACCGAGTATTGGAAACGATTCTTGGGGTGGCTTTCATTGAGAAGAAAATGTCTTCTAGGATTTCTCACACTCTGTCATCCTGTTAGTATATTTTGTGTTATTTTTACCCAAACACGATACCTTACACTTGCCTGTTTGGATAATGGGTGTTTCACCACTGTGTCTAGAGTAGACTAGAGAGACAAGGAGAAATTGTGATTCTTTGACTAGGTGAGGAGAGGAAATGGGGAAACATTTTTATTCTATGAGTCTGTCATTTTCCCACACCACTCTGACCATAGATGTGATGAAATCTCATCAAAGCCGTCCCTGTCTTCCCCGACATCAATCATTTCTCTAAAATTACAAACTTTGTTCTAGCTTTCATGTAGCATTTGATGCCCTATGTATGAATGTCACGTTCAGTAACTAGGCCATTAACCAAGTGTTTAACGGCTCATTAGCCGAGTGTTTACTGATGGCCTATCCCAGATAGAACTTTTTTCTGTGAAGACATTTAGAGGGACTCTGTATTTCCTTGCCTGTACTTGCATAGCACTGGGAAATTCTACATCAAATAGGACTTCCACCAAGCTGCATAAGTGAATCCATCTAAAGTCCGTTCCTGGTGTCTGAGAATGTGAGCTTATTGTTTGATCAGGCTGTTTTAACACGGTGGTCCTCAGATGTGGTGTTCCCTACATACCGATATTTATAATTGAGCGTTAATGAGTATTCTACTTGGCTTGCCCCTCAAAAGGTCAGCAAAGGTGGCCTGCAAGGATTTTAAGATAATGCGAACTGTCTGGAGGGTTAGGGAAGGTTAGAGTGGGCTTGGTAGATAAACGGTTTTAATGCACGCACACCCTCCCCTGCTTTTGCCGCGAGGGGCACTCAGCGTGTGAGCCTTCCTCTGGTTCATTGTGAAGTTAACAGGTCATTGATAAATGGATGATGTCAAGGCTACAAGGCTAAAATGGAGGCACATTCCATTTGGCAGAAATTACTACTGAAACTGTCTGTGTTTCTAAATTTTGGTCTTGCATAGCTCAGTAGCTATTGTTTCAGCATAAGGATAACGTCCTATTGTCTGTGTGCGTGTCTCTGTGTGCACCGGTGTGTATGTTGGTGTGGTGCAGGCCCTCCCACTTCCATTCAGCTGTTCTAAAATCACACTTCCATCAGGCATTGTCCCATTGCCAGGGAACACAGTGGCCAGCAGACTTTGCCTGGGGAAGATGGTCGGGCAGTCCCAGCGGCTAAGTGTAGCGAGCGGGGAAATAGAATACCGTCCGATCCCCCCGGAGAGATCAGGAGCGGCCCCCCGGAGGAAGTGATGTCCACACCGAGATCTGAAGGAGGAGTAGAGTTAGGCAGTTGGGCGGAGGTGGAGCGGGCCGGGGGCCTGCTGGCGGAGGAAGAGGCAACTCATGGAGAGGCCCGGAGGAAGTGGAAACCTGTACATCCAAGAGGCTTTGAAGCTGGTGTCGCCCCTGCCTGTCTCTGTGTGATCCCGGGCCAGTCCTCTAGCTCTGTGGGCCTCCATTTCTTCATCTGCAAGAAGAGAGTATTAAAATAGATGCTCTTCAAGGCCTCTTCTGAACTCCAGTGTGAATATTAGAACATGGGTGGTTCATTTTCTGCGTTTTCTGGAGAAGACTTTTTCTCCTTGAGGCTGCCTTCTCTAGCTCTGTATACACTTTGGTTTGCTTGCCCTTCTGATGGTTAGTGAGTGATTGATGAATGAATGTAAGTAATTTAAATGTTACCCCATAAAGAAACATAGTAACTACATCCAGAAAACCAGCAAAGAAAGCATTCTGCAGTCGAGAAAAGAGATTTTGATCATCCCAATCCCGGCTTGCCTCCGAGCTCTATTAGTAGAGGTAATCAAGAACAGGAGGTGTCTTCTAGGCGTTTGGAGGTTGGAAACTTTGGTGTGGGAGACATGGTAGCTGGCAAACGGGCCCTCTAGCCTCGAAAAGGAATGTGTTTTATCTTTCAGTTCTTTCAAGTGAAAAGTCTCCTCCTGTTGTCAAAAGACTTCTCTATCTCTAATATGTATTATTCCGTTTCAAACAACTATCCTTTATCAGTGCTTCTTAAACTTTAATGTGTCTAAGAACCCCCTGACGGTCCTGTTAAAATGCAGATTCTGGTTAAGTCGGTCTGGCTGGGGCTTGAGGTTCTGAATGCCCAACAGATGTGAGGTCTGGGGCCCCCGCAGACTGCTGACTGAGAGTCCGTGCAGGCCTTTCGGGAGCCCTGGGTCCCCCGTTCTCCTTAGTGCTCGGGGTTGCTGAGGTTGAGCCAGAAATCCCTGGCTGCTGCTCAGAGATTCTGACTTATTCTCGGGCTCCCCCAGGTGGCCCAGTGGAAACTTAACTTCACAAACTCTTCACAGCAGTGGGCGGGAAAGGACAGCTTGGTCTGAAAGGCCATTAATCAGGCAAAATGTACATTATCAGGAACTGTGAACGCGCAAGAAGGGCAGTGGGAAACGTAGTCTACGAGGGATTAAAATCACATAAAAGGGAACTCGCTGTCCTTACAGCTGAACTGTACGTGGATATACTCTGAGTTCAGAGGGTTCTGTTCATTTTATCTAGCCATTTTGGGCACACTCGAGGCTGAAAAGGAGAGAAGGAAATCTGGGCTGTCATCAAGAGTTCACTTTCGAAACCAAGGCTCTGAGCCCAAGCATACGGAAGAGCTAACTCTGACCAGGCAGAAGCAGAAGGCGTGCATGGAGGAGACCCTCTGGCTCCAGGTGAGGCGGGCGTGCCGGTCAGGCCGGTCGTTGGAGGGGACAGCAGCTGGGTTCTCTGGTGGCCCAGGTAGCTCTCTGAACCCGACCCCGGCGACCTCTTACGCAGGCCAGAAGAACGCACTGTTGGGAGCTCCCCAGGAGTGCTGATACCGTACTCTGCACACTTTTCAGGAAAATATCCGAGATAAACTGCGTCCCATTCCCATAACCGCTTCGGTAGAGATCCAAGAGCCAAACACGCGGAGGAGAGTGAATTCGCTTCCGGAAGTTCTTCCCATTCTGAATTCAAACGAACCCAAGACGGTTCACAGAGATGTAAGTGTTGTGTGTTGCCAAAGCTTCTGCCGTATCATGAGGCTACATCACGTGTCTTTGAAGGCGGGAGGACTAGTGATTTGCTTTTTTAAAGTCCATTCCTTTGTACTAAATAAGCTTTTTAATATATGCAGATTGTGTGAGATTTGTGTCCCAAATTAACAGCGAATATAGAAACATATGGAATACGGTGTGGAGCCAGAGAGTATTGTTCTTAGTAACTTTTGGCCACTGCGACTTACTGAGACCGTAACTGGCAGAACTCATTCTCACATCCAAGTTTCTCCTGTGGCCAGATGGAGAAAGAAAAATACAGCGCATTTTAACCACTGAGACCATTAAAATGTAGAAAATCAACTTGTTAGTCTGGACGTTAAAATCAAGGAATATAAAGTTCAGCTAGGCCGTGAAATAGTCCCTTCGTGGCTAATGTAGCCTATGTAATGTTAGACAGAGCATTTATATGACACGACTTGCCGTGTGCCTCCTACGAGGGGGGCCTATTTGCTGGGGTTTAAGGCGGCCGAGGCGTGAGAACGGGCTGGGGAGCGGTGGCGTCCGCGTTTGGCATCGTGCACCTGCCATCAAAATCCAGCCGGTGCCGAGCGTCCACTCTGTGGCTCTGGGTTCTGGTGGCCCCCGGACAAAGCCTCTCAGAAGTGAGGACTTGCTGCTTTAGGCCTAGGACATGGTGCCTCAGCCTACGCTGTCTTTATTGTCACCAAGTATAGTTCCTTATACTTTTGTATACTTTTTCATAGACTTTGGATGTTACTGCTTCTCACATGACTATTTCTCGTGGATGTTCTCTGCTCTCTAGTCCTGTTGAGCACAAGCAAGGAGACCGTTTTCCCAGCTATTTATCAGTGTGATTACAAAGCACCCATTAGCGCTGTGCCGTTTGTTTTCTCGACCTTAGGCTCTGTTTCCTCGTCTGTTCAACGGAGCCCATAGCCATACCCTCCTAAGTCTGTCGTGAGAATTGAGGGAGTTAAAATAAGTAATCCCGTGTTAGGTAGCATCATCATTATTACTGGCACTTCTTACATTGTCCCTAAAAGGTCGGCCGGTGGCATCCCCATGGGATGATGGCATCCCCCAGGGATGACCCTTGCAGTCTGAAAGGTTGAGTGACTTGCCCAAAGCCCCACGTCTAAGTGCGTGGCAGAGCCAGGTTTGGAAGGCAGACCTGGGCGGCTGCGGCGCTCACGCTCCTTACTACACCCCGGGGGCTGGTCGGAGTGTTCTCACAGCACTGCTCTGTTCAAGGACAGAGGTAAAAGACGGTTCTGTTAGAGGCACTGGATGCACCACCGAGTAGGTCCGAAGCTTCTGCTATGGAAATTGTCGCACAGCGACAGGGCTGTACGGAAACACCCAGTCACTGTTGCGGTCCCCAATGTCACGAATTGTGATGGTTTTGTTTTCACTGTAGAGAGAGACAAACCCTAAGAGACTCTTAATCTTGAGAAACCAAACTGAGGGTTGGGGGGGGGGAGGGGAGTGGGGGATGGGGTAACTGAGTGATGGACATTAAGGAGGGCACGTGATGCAATGAGCACTGGGTGTTGTCTGCAAATGATGAGTCACAGATCTGTACCCCTGAAACAAATAATACATCATATGTCACTTACTTGAATTTAAATGAATAAAAATTAAAAATAGTTCTAAAACAAAACAACAATGGTTTTGTTCTCCTACAGGTGCACTTCTTAAAAGAGGGATGTGGAGACGACAATGTATGTAACAGCAACCTTAAACTAGAATATAAATTTTGTACCCGAGAAGGAAATCAAGACAAATTTTCTTATTTACCAATGTAAGAATCGCTCTGTCATCCTGGCGAAAATGACTGGCTTTGCAGTGGGTTACTGAAAACGTACTGAGGTCTTTGTCGTTTTTGTTTTTGTGTGTGTTTGTGTGTGTGTGTTTTATAGTCAAAAAGGTGTGCCAGAACTAGTTCTAAAAGACCAGAAGGACATTGCTTTAGAAATAACGGTGACCAACAGCCCTTCCGATCCAAGGGACCCCGCGAAAGACGGGGACGACGCTCACGAAGCGAAGCTCGTGGCCACTTTCCCCGACACCCTGACTTACTCGGCGTACCGAGAACTGCGGGCTTCCCCTGTAAGTGGTTTCACAGCCGCGGGGAGAGGGCACCAGCCCTGGGGGGCAAGTGACCGGCGGGTCATCTCCTGTGTCCCTGTTCCAGGAGAAGCAGCTGAGTTGTGTTGCCAATCAGAACGGGTCGCAAGCGGACTGTGAGCTCGGAAATCCTTTCAAGAGAAATTCCAGTGTAGGTGACGCCTTCCCATCCCTCGTTGCGCTGCATCTCGTGCTATTGCAAGGTCGGCACGCTTGGTCTGTGTTAATGTCTGTTTCTGTTTTTCAGGTGACTTTTTATTTGATTTTAAGCACAACCGAGGTCACCTTTGACACCACGGATCTGGATATTAATCTGAAGTTGGAAACGTAAGGATTGCTTCAACCTTTCCATTCAGAATTATTTCATGAAAACACAGCCGTCGATGAATGGGCTCTGCTCTGACTCATAAAAGGAGTGTAATTGTAATGAGAAAACTGACTGTTAAAATGAAACCCTATTGTTTCCTTTTCATTTTCAGAACAAGCAATCAAGATAATTTGGCTTCAATTACAGCTACAGCAAAAGTGGTTATTGAACTGCTTTTATCGGTCTCTGGGTAAGTGTTTGTGTTTAGCATAACAAATCAGTGTTTAAAAGAATCGTTTACAATCCTCGCTAAAACTGGTGGTTTTTAATTTAACAGCGTTGCCAAACCTTCCCAGGTGTATTTTGGAGGTAGAGTTGTTGGTGAGCAAGCTATGAAGTCTGAAGATGAGGCGGGAAGTTTAATAGAGTATGAGTTCAGGGTAAGTTTCGGCAATTGGTCTTTTTTATTCTATATACCAAAAGCGAACATCTGTATATGGTAATATATGTAATATAGTTTTAATTTTAATATGTAATAGCAACATTAATAAAGATAAATAAGCATGATAAATCCTCAGTTAAGTGAGTTCACCAATTTTTATACCACACACTGGCATACAGTAAGTTTTGTCCAGAATGGAGAACACAACTGTCATTTGACATAGGACTTTGTTCAAAATCAAAAATGGTCACTTTCTTATTAGTTTTCGTGTACAAGTGGTGTAGAGACAGAGGAATACCCCGCCCCTCCCTCTCCCCAGAGTCTGCCTGTAACACAAATCTCAAAATAAGTGATATCTGGCTTTAGACTGTGTCGCGATTTCTTTCTTCCGTTGTGAGGTCCTCTCTCATGGCGTGCGGTTAACGTTCCCTCACGTTTTACAAGCCCGGTGCTGGTGAGGAACACTCCTGCTTGCTCTGAAGCATTTCTAAGCAAGAATCACAGCGACTCAGGCCAGTTGGGCGAACATGAGGGCTGGGTGCGGAGGGGGCTCGTAACTCCTCTGTGGGCGCGGGTCTGCGTGGCTCAAATCAGCCCAGACCGCACAGAGGCCGTGGTCTGAGATGGCAGGAACGTGCCCACCGCTGACTCCGGCAGGATGGGGGGGCTGAGTTCTGCTCGGGGTGTCTCTCAGCACTGCAGACACAGCTGGGACAGGTGGCGGCGGTGGTGGTGAGGACGCCTTCGCGGGTGTGGCTGCCACAGGCGTCCCTGGGTCCCGCAGCGGGCCTGCCACACATACACAGCTCACTCCTCATTTGGCTTCTGCTGTAGGAAGTTGCTCTGTTCCCGGGTTGGACTCCCGATTGATGGCCGTCATAATGGTTTTAGTCCCGCTCTCAGTTGCTACCCAACCCCTGCCCCTCCCTTGTAGTAGGAGACAGAGGCGGCTTCATTTTGGCATAAGGAGGGGCTTTCCGGAAGCAGGTTGCTGGCGCCCCGCCGCGGTAGCCCGGAGTCCTCTGCCAGCCCCAGAGGTTATAGAGCGACTCCCAGACCCCTGTGCCCTTCCCGGAGCCTGTCGAGAGCATGGCGTCTCGAACACCGCAGTTTCTCTTGCTCACAGTAGTTCTGGGTTGAAGGAGCAGGGCTTCCTCTTTCACCTTTCCTAGGCCTACACTCCACCGTGGGCGCCCTGGCTCTCTCCAGTCCGGCTTTGGAGCCTGTACTTTCATCGTAGGGTTATGCCAGATAGTGCCGCTTTTTCTCCGTGCCCACAGGAGCGGCTACTTCATTTTAGAGTGAGAGACTTACACGGAGATATAATACGTATTATTTTCTAACAGGTAATTAACTTGGGTAAACCTCTTAAAAACCTTGGCACAGCAACCTTGAACATCCAGTGGCCAAAAGAAATTAGCAACGGCAAATGGTTGCTTTATTTGGTGAAAGTGGAATCCAAAGGATTGGAAAAGATAGCTTGTGAGCCACGAAATGAAATAAACTCCCTGAAACTAAAGGTATGTCAATTTACTCTATGTCTCCGTAGCGTATATAAGGGAAGCGAACTTCTGTGGGGAGAATCCTTACTTTCCTGAGGAAAGTGATATAGTAGTGTGCTGACTTCTTCTCTGGTGTCACATCTTCTCTCATAGTTGAGTAACCAAGTCAGGCTGAGGATTTCTGCTGATCAGCTACCAGGATGGCACATCAGTCAGAGCCCGGGCTTGTTGAAGGAAGTGACGTTTTCTGGAGTTTTGGACCCAGTATGACCTCTAAACAGGACTGGGATGTGCTTCTGGGGTGGGTCGGTCAGTGTTCACTCCCCATAGAACCAAACTCATTACGAAAGAGATTGGCACTTTAGCAACAGACCTTCAAAGCTTTCATTCATACTTATTTTTTTAAAAGATTTATTTATTTGAGAGAGAGAGAGCAAGTACATAGAGGGAACAGGAGAAGCAGGCTACCCGCTGAGCAGGGAGCTGACATGGGGCTCGATCCCAGGACCCTGGGATCATGACCCGAGTCAAAGGCAGACTCTTAACCAACTGAGCCACCCAGGCGTCCCTCATTCTTTTTTAAAATAGTAAATATTTATCAAGTGTTGATTGTGTCTCAGGCACTGTGTTAATTAGCATTTTACTTGCTTTTTCTCATTTCATTCTCTTGATAGTCCCTTGAGGTATTTTTTCTTATCCCTACTATTTCACAGATGAGAGAAGTGAGATTCAGAGAGATTAACGTTTTAAGAATCACTCAGCAGTTACGAGGCAGATTCTGCATCCGAGCTCCGCTCTGTTTTCACAGCCTATACCCGGAACCGCTCTGTGCTGCTGCACGCTGACGTGCCTGGTTTAGCATTTATGCTCCGGTGTGACCATCTGCTTTGTTAGTGCGTGTCTGTTTCTTTTCTTCTTGTTTCTAATCCTCGTGTTGAGGGCTGACTTTGAGTAGATGGCAGTGAGGGAGCTCCTCCGTTTAAGTGACGGTGTGCTCCGTGCTCACAGTTGGCGGCTTCTAGAAGGATCCTGTGTTCATCAACCGAAAAACGAGATGGTCCGTGACTCTTAATCCTATCTTAAGGAAAAGGCTATCTTAAAACTCCTTATGTGGATTAGTGTTCAGGACTCTACTTTGAATAAGTCACATATCAGTTCTTTTGCTTTTTTCCATTTGTCAGTGTCATTTATTTACTCAAGATGTGCTGACTTTTTACCAGGCGATAGTTACCGAGCTGGGCACTAGGGACATAGGGATGAGATCTGATGCCTAATCTCAGGCGGCTCAGTTTGGCGAGGAGACAGAAGAGCAAAGAAAGCCTGCTTTTTCTTCGCCTGAGTTTTAAAGTCAGAGTGGGAATCAATGAACAATGTGCATTGAGATTGGCACATTTGTGGATTTTACCCTTATTTCTGTGCCTTTGGTGACAGGAGATGGGGAAATATTAATTGTTGATGATGTCAATTTGGCATCATTTGGAAGAGGGAGTGCTCAAGAGGCCTGTGCAGTAGTGACCGTTCCATTCAGTAGAACTGTTTTGGATATAATTTCTTTTCAGGAGTCTCACAACTCAAGAAGGAAACGGGAAATTGCCGAAAAACAGATAGATGATAGCCGAAAATTTTCTTTATTTGCTGAAAGAAAATATCAGACCCTCGTAAGTATTTTTCAGCAGCCGTGACTGCTGGATGAGACCGTGGCAGGAAGGTCTTCCCCACACTGTTGGACTTTATTTTATTTTAGTATTTAAAGATTTTATTTATTTATTTGACAGAGACGCAGCGAGAGAGGGAACACAAGTAGGGGGAGTGGGAGAGGGGTAAGCAGGCTCCCTGCCAAGCAGGGAGCCCGCCCGATGCGAGGCTCGATCCCAGGACTCTGGGATCATGCCCTGAGCCGAAGGCAGACTCTTAATGACTCAGCCACCTATGCGCCCCACACTGTTGGATTTTAACTACCACCCTTTTCTCCCCAGAACTGCAGCATGAATGTGAACTGCGTGAACATAAGCTGCCCGCTGCGAGGGCTGGACAGCAAGGCCTCTGTTGTTCTGCGCTCAAGGTTATGGAACAGCACGTTTCTAGAGGTTTGGCCCTGCCGCCAGGCTGTCTCCTGGAAGTCATTTGCCATCTCGTTACTCACTTCCTTAATGCATTTGCGAACTTTGTCTCCAAACAGGAATATTCCAAAATGAACTACCTGGACATTCTCGTGCGGGCTTCCATCGACGTGGCCGCCGCTGCCGAGAACATCAAGCTGCCAAACGCAGGCACTCAGGTAAGCGGCTGCCCCGCCTTCCCGGAGCTCAGAGCCCATCACGCCTCCTCCACCGCGTGCCCACAGCCTGAGGACGCGCCACCTCGGCAGTCCCTCCCCCACACCACCGTGACCCCCAGTCAGGAGAAGTCTGGCCACGCTCGAAGGGGCTGCCACTCCACGCTGCATTTTAATAGAATCACTGGGAAAAGAAGTACGCGTAGCGCCCTCTAGTTCTGAAGCGCACGTGGTAGATTTGAGAGCTACTGGCCCAGGGAAGGAAGGGGCCAGTATAGACCTCTGTAGAAACCCCAGGTCCTCTGTTGTCCCCGATGCCGTAGCCACTGCTGCAGTGTCCCCAGAGACGGAAACCACCACTTTACAGAGGCGCTCATGGCACGTGTGGCCAGCTATAGTTAGTAGACAAGATCTCTCTCTACGTGAATCCAGAGGTGAATCTTACAAAATCAGTCCCTGGTTATGTCCCTTGGAACAAGCCCAAAATAAGTCCTCTCTCTCAGCCATGTAGCAGCCTTTGGAATAACCGAAGGAAACTGGCATGCCCCTGGGTCGGGTCTCTCCTTCTGTTCAGAGCAAAGCCTCCAGCTCTTCAGGTGCCCGTCAGGCCAGGCGCTGTCCTTCCTGGGCTGGCCCTAGCCGGGCGGTGTGCCTCCTGGGCGGGCAGAGCACGGATGCGTGATCTGCCTCGTTTGGCTCGCTCTGAGGCCCTTCCCTCCCGACGCTGCGGCCGCACGCTGCTCTCAGCCTAAAACCTGGGTTTTCAGTGTACACAGAAGATTGTGTTTGTACTTCCAGCAGCTCCGTTTCTGTGTTTGTGTTCTGCTGAAACTTGCAAGTGTTTTCAACAGGGTGTGTTGTCAAGCTATAGCTCCCATATCCCCTCCTTGAGCAATTTTTAAAAATTCTAAATGCATCCCTTTAAATGTAATCCTCACGTTTTAGGTGGGCTGCTTGTGGTCCATCGTTTCAGTTCACAAAGTAGTGCTGCGTCTTGGTCATTTGCCCTCTCTCAGCTTTCTACCGCTGCAAGCTTTTTCTTTTTCAAAGCTGAGAAGCACAGCTTTTCTGTCTTCATCCAGGCAGCTGAGAAAATACTGAACAGAACTGGGAGCAGTGGCTGCGGGGGCACACTGGGGAGGGTTCCTCGTGCGGGTCTGGAGCCCACAGGGCCTTGTGTCATGCTCTCGAGCTCTAATGGCTGCATGTCATGGGCCAGAATGTTTTGCAGAAGAGACTGAATGGAGAGGAAGCTGGTGACTGACCGTTCTCCAGCTCATCTCCTGATGTGCCTATGGATGTGTTCTGGCTTCGGTCCTTGGAGCTGAAAGGGCAGTGAGCCTCCCTGAGTACTGGTTTCTGAATACAGTGATCCCTGGCTGTTCAAATCTATCATCCACACCCGAAGACATTGGTCTGGGGCAAATGCTGACCTGGGCGGGATGCTGGGACAAGGGTTAAAAATCAAGACTGTCCCAGACTCACCAGGACATCTGGTCACCCTGGCTTTAAATGCTCTCCGCGTGCTACTCCAGCCCACCTCCCTGCCTCTTACCAATAAGGGATCATAAGGGATTGCCACCCGAGCCAGAACCTCTGTGAGAAGCTCTTCTCTGCCCCTCTGACAGAGGCAGCGGTCATAGCTTTCTGTAACTTGAAACCAGCAACCTGGAGAATCACCGAGTTTTTAAGAGCCAGAAGAACACCACACACTTGAGAGGGAAGGGACAGACATTAATAACGCATTAGTAAAATGTCTACAGTTTACTAGACATTTATCAGTGTGTAGTCCCGTAAAGCTCAGAATGACGAGGTAGATGGACTCCGTTTCCAGAGAAGGAAGCAGGCTCAGCAGGGGGTGCCGGTGGGGTCCTGGATGGAAACCTGTAAGCCCGTCTGGTTTCAGGGCTCCCGTAACTCCGTAACTCTCGCTCCTCGTTGAGTCCCCAGATCTCAAATTCAGATGAGGAAACAATCCAAGGAAGGTCGTCTCTCCCTCAGGGTCACAGGACTGGCGGGCACGTGGAGGGCAGACCAGGCGGTGGGCTCCTAAGTCCTCATCGGGTGCCCTTGTTGGCCGGAGGATGATGGCACTGGGGTGCTGGTAGCCAGTCTAGCGGCTGCGTCACAAAGGAAAGTGAGGTTCTCTTGGGCATCTCATGTTAGGGCTTGGACAACGCACGCCTGCTCACGGGACTTGGAATCCCTGCTGTGATCCTCCTTGGTTTAATAATTGGGAGATACGTGAGTGGATTAATGTCTTGTACCTAGAGTGTGTTTATTTTGAAAACAGAGACGTTTTCTTGCCTCTGGTCTTCTGGTACCTCTTCTATTGACTCTGATTTCTGAGCGACAGCAGCTCCGATGTCCTACCTACAGGTTTCTTTAGTATTTTTAAGTGTACTTTTTCGAGGCCTAAAGATTTAAGCTTAATTCAAGTATTAGGATGCTTTCCTTTCTTATTCCCTCGCTTATTTGTGGATTTCAGTTTTATCTTTATCTTAGTTCCTCTGTCCTTTCCAGCCCGAAGATCATTTTTCTTTGGGGAGAGAAGCGAGGAGGCGGGTTATTCAGCCTTGCCTTTTGGTTATCGTATTAAAACTTCCCCTTGCTCTTACTCTAATCCTGGCTTTAAAAGAGAAGAAAAAACCCTTTTAGTTTACTTTGTAACCCAACCAATTTTAAGAGTTTTGCGTTCACTTCTCAATACGAAATTTTTAACACATTATTAGAACAAAGTCCGATAGAACTGGTCACCTAACCAAACCAGATAAAATGGTTACATTTTAGCACCAATGAAATCCATCCAGTTTTACAAGCACTTACTGAGTACACGCTGTGCGCCTTCCCTGCACAAATGGTAGAGAAGCAAAAGTTAATAAGATACGAGAAGCAAAAGTTAATAATAAGAAATGTGAACTGTTAAGAATTTCATGGTTCACGGTGAACCAGGAGATAATTGTTGAATTGAGCCGAGGAAGGGATTGTTTATTGGATGTATTTCTATATCCGCCACTTAATTCCTAAGGAAGTTGGAAAAGAGTATGTGTGTCCTGGCTGCCAGAGATAAAAGAAAATACGGCAGGTAAAAGACACAGCATTCTCCAGGGCAATGTGATTTTCTTCTTTCGGCTCTAAATTCAGAGAATTTGAGATACGGATCCCTTTATAAGATGGGTTTCTGATACCAAGAACACTCACTTAAGGGAATGAGGTCTTTAAGAGAGAGTTTTGTGAAAGATGAAAATACCTTCATGGAGTGATCGCTTACACTGACGAGCAGTAAGAACAGGGTATGACATTACAGAGTGACTCGGCAATGATTCTGGCAGCAAGCGAGTGAAGGAGGGGTAAGCCCTGCTCACTCATGACGGAACCGACTGGGCAGCAGAGCTTTTGGCCCCATTTCCCCTTCATGGGTCCATGATGGATGAGGTTCACATGCATAGATCATCCCTAAGGAAATGCCTATATTTTAAACCCCCTGCCCCCCAAATCGTTTTTGGAGTAATTTCTACTCACCTCAACTTGTCACTGTCCATGAATAACAGCTGCTGTGGCAAGTTGTGACCAGGCTTCCCAGAGCTCTGGGCGGTTGGTCACAGTTGGCCTCCCCGACCCGATTCTGAGGCTAGCTCCCCTTTATTCCCAGTCCCCGCTGGAGAATGACTGTCCTACAGGAACAAGACTTTAGTTGACAGTTTCAGGAAACAAAATCTTGGCTGACTGGCGTCTGTCACCTTCCTGGACTGCAGTGTGGCCTTACACCCAGCCTGGGTTTGCGGAGCCCGTGCCCTTTAAGCGTGTGGCTCTGCCCCTGGCTTCAGTCCTCTGTCTTTGATGCGCAGTGAATTTTCTACGGTTTCTAAAAGGCTCCCAAATCTGGTTTGAATGGTAGCCAGACTTGGGGCTAGATCTCTCTGCTGGATTTCTATATACAGCACCCCCCCCAACCAAATCAAAACGGTACCTGTTCAGTGCTCATGCTGTTGGATTGCTGCCATTTATAGGAGTGGTTTTCCCTATTATCAGCCATTTGAAAGGCTCTGGTACACGGTCTGATTATAAAGGCTGATTCCCCTGCCATGGACCAGTCTCCACTCTCCACTTCCAGGTTTAGCAGAGCTTAGGCTTAAAAATGAGGATGCCCTTCCAGGTTGTCCCCTGCTCCCCCCCCCCCCCCCCCCGACGTACTGTACGCTTCCCTCTACTAGATAGGCAGAACAAGTGATACAGAGCAGGCTCATTAGTTGTTTTGTTTGGGTTTATTTTTTTAAAGATTATTTATTTATTTGACAGGGAGATCACAAGTAGGCAGAGAAGCAGGCAGAGTGGGGGGGGGGAGCAGGCTCCCCGCTGAGCAGAGAGCCCGATGCGGGGCTCGATCCCAGGACCCTGGGATCACGACCCGAGCCGAAGGCAGAGGCTTAACCCATTGAGCCACCCAGGCGCCCCTTGAGTTTAGAGTAGGCGGGCTTACTGGTCACATCAAGTGCCCTCTTTTATCACTACCTCTACCGTTCTTCCCACTTCCTAGACACCCCTGTGCTAGACCCAGTAATCTCAAGAAAGGGTTGTTCTAGCTTAAGGCTGGGGTGCCTGTCGGGGGAAGGGAGGCAAGGGGAAGTGAGCCAGGGGCACCCCGTCCCCCAGGGGTGGGGGTGGCTGGCAGTTTGAGGCAAACCTCACTGAGAGCATAACAGGAAGCACAGTAGCTGGTGAAGGTGTTAGAGTGGGGAGAGCAGGCTGAAAATGGGTTTCTTTGCCCTTAAATGTTCCAAGAAAAGCAGTTGTCTTGCTTTAAAGTATATTCTAGAGTCAGATGAGTTGAGAAGCTGTTTTCTAGTAAAGTAGAAAGGGAAGTATTTTAGTGAAGACTTTTGTTTTCATCAAAGCACAATGTAGACAGGCACGGAAGCCTTTGCAGGCAGCGTCTGGAGTTCAGTACGAACAGTACTGGACCGAAAACGCTTCTCAGAACTTAATGAGTTGCACTTTTTGTTCACCCTTCACTTTCCATTCTCTTAAGTCAGAATATCAGAAACTTCAACTTGAAAGCTCTCTGATCTGATACGAAATCGTATTTATAGCAATCAGCAGGTCTTTCACGAGCTTTGAAAAATAGTCTCCTGGCATTATGGAAATCCACTAAAAGCACAGAACCAAGTTGTTGCAAATTGCCAGAAGCAACTTTTTAGATTTCTGAATAAACACCACTTCTGTTTGATATTTGCCAACTATCAAATGTCTAGAGCTTAGGCTTCTCGTCAGCTACTGTTAACAGCTCAAAGCCAACTCTGAAAGGGTCTACTCTGTCCAAATACACCGTCGAAGAGCACGCACCAGGCCATTTAAGGAAATCCTATTGTGTGTGAGGGTCCTTCATTAGACATCCTAAGGGAAAGTTACAGTGGTATCAGCAATGCAGCTCTGTCTTTATTTTTATTTTTCACAACATCTTTGAAGTCCAAGTGAGGAATATAGGCTAATTCTACGTAAAATGGCCCTTTTATTTCCACTACTGAAAACAAAAAGGGAAGGTGATCTTTCTCAACAAGATACCGGGTTATACACGTGAAACAAGATGGGCTGTGTATTGATGATTATTGAAACTTGGTGATGAAAAAAATGCTTTATTATACAATCTTCTCTACTTTGATTCAGTAGAAAAGTTTTAAAAAGATGAGTTAGCAAAAAGCAAAAAACAAAAAACTTTGTCAAAACACAGTCCAGCATTTTCCAGGTTCTGGGAAAAGATCTCACATCAGAAAGGCATCTCATTCCTCCATAGGCTGCGTTGTTCAAAGTGCATCTGGAAGCAGAATTAGAACTATAAACTCCTGGTATTCTCACCGGCCTTATAGTGGTGCTTTCTTTTATGCCCCACAGATTCGTGTGACTGTGTTTCCCTCCAAGACGGTCGCTCAGTATTCAGGAGTACCTTGGTGGATTATCCTAGTGGCTATCCTCGCTGGGATCCTGATGCTGGCTCTCTTGGTGTTTTTACTATGGAAGGTAAGTCCTATTTGGCATTTGAGTGCTAATGACCTAAACTTTATTTCATGTTTTTTAAGAGTGAATTTGCACTGATAGAATCTGTACATTCCTTTGTATTGCTTTCCTTTTCCCAACATTTCATTATGAAACTTTGCCAACATGGAGGAAACTTGAGAATTTTACAACGAACACCTATATATCTACCTAGTACCTGATATTTAAAAGTATTTATATATTATAAGGAGTTTCTTAAATTTTTGGTGTTTTTCACATAATTTAGCATGTTTGGCAAATAACAATTTAAAAAATGTTACTACTTTAGTATTTTATCTAAAATTCTGAATATAAGCCAAATTGTTGGTTATCACATTAATCTGAACTTGTATCCGTTAATTTCAACTTCTGTAAAGAAATGTTCACGGTAGCCACGGGGGCTTGTGACAGTTGCAACTAGATTAGGAATAGAAAAGCATGAAATAACTCCATTGGAAGGGGGTCCTCATTACCTCTCTCAAACATGAGTAAGATCTGGGTTTAATATGGTGTTCTTCATTAGAATTTGGTCCTGCAAATAAAATTAGTATCTTCTCCTTGATTTCTGCCAATAAAAAGTCTACATTATAAAAATGTGTATATGGGATGGATACATACTTTTGTTGCCAAAGATTATGACCCCTAGAGTTTGGATTATTCCAAGTGACTAATGAAGGTTCACAGTCCCTTATCGACAACTACAAATTGCAGAAAATTCTGAAAGCCGAAAGTTCATAATGACTTAATTGGCAGCAAAACTTGACACGTGAAGAGAAGCTATTCATATTCTTTATCCTTTATTTAATGGTTCTGCTGTGAAACTAATAATGTTTTGATTAGAGTGGATTTATGCATGCAGCACATTACTTTTCTAAAATGCCAAAATTCTAGATTTCCAAACCTGTCTGGTCCAGAGGATTTTGGATTAAATGATTATGAACCTCCACCAACAATCTCTAGGATCAGACCATCTTTATCCTTTCCCTTGGATCCAAGAGTATAATTGACAAGGATTCAGGATACTGTCACTTTCAAATATTGGGCATTTCTTTGTGTTATTTTTCTAAGTCACTTCCTTTTGCCAGTCTGAGTTTTCTGGTGTCTTTCAAATGTGTGATTCGGAGCCTGGTGACTGTTCACGCCAAGACTCCTCCCTGCATTGGGTACTGGCCAGTCCGACCTCTGACGTTGCCTCCAGGCAGCCGGTCTCTCTGGTCAGCACAGCCAGCCATAGGAGATGCTCTGAAAATTATTCTGGTTTCAAACACTGAATTTGAAATTTGATATTTGAGGATGGCTGTTGTGTGCTTTCTGGAGGAGGTCACAAGGATAGTCTCTTTCAGAGCAGGTCTTGGCAGCCTTTAATGAGGGTGAGACATAGCAGTGGGTTGAGAGTTTAAAAACCCAAGCTCTGTAATTTTAGGTAAATCGTTTCATCTCCCTGGGGCACTGGTTGGCTTTAGCTCTTTAGTAAGTGGGCTGGACTAGAGAGCTACAAACAACCCATGAGATTATAAAGTATCCAGAACTCACAAGTGAACTCTAAAGTAATCAGACAACCTCTTATAAACCCCTACACAAAGACTATTTTTATTACTTTGATACTCTTCTTTCTGAAAATGACCTATGCATGTATTAAAATCATGGGACTTAAGGGCCAGAAAGGACTCGAGTTCAGTGGCCATTCAACTGGGTTTTGCACATGCACATAGGTGCCAAGATTAAGCTAGGTGGTGCAGCTGGGGCCAATATGCCCACCTCAGCCAGAGTCATTCTGATGTTTGCCTTATTTGACAGAGAGACAGTGAGAGAGGGAACGCAACAGGGGGAGTGAGAGGGAGAAGCAGGCTTCCCACTGAGCAGGGAGCCCGATGCGGGGCTCAAACCCAGGACCCTGGGATCCTGACCTGAGCCGAAGGCAGCTGCTTAGCCAACTGAGCCACCCAGGTGCCCCTGATGTTATTGGTTTAAATACTAGGATATTGCAGAGGGTTTTGTTTGGAGGTAAAGAGGGAAGTCCTTCAGGCTGGTCCAGTCACCTTCATTTTGCCGACAAGGATGCTCATGCCTGTGGATAGTAAGAATGCTGCCAAGCTGGAGGCAGGACCAGGACACTTGGTTCCCTATTGACCGGCACGTGTTCCTGCAAGTTGGCTGGGTGTGTTCACCGTGTATTAGAGGAGGGAGTCTCAAGTAGACATCAATATACAGGGTTTAGATCAGTGCTGCCCAGTAAAACTTTGTGACACTGGAGCTGTTCTGAAGC
>CM052883.1:119401345-119416543 GCA_028534135.1 Potos flavus
GGGGGGAGGGTCAGACTTATCTGACCAAGCTGATTTCAAAGGGTAGTTCCACAGCCTTACAAACAAGTAAACACAAAAAGTCCTCCCTCGTTGAATGAAGGAAATTATAGTAAAAAGGGGACTTACATGTCTGTGTTGATTGAGAGTGACCTAACCCAAGGAGCACAGGTTCCTACCACTTGACAGTTACCTGGTGGTTTAGAATTTGGGAAAATGACAGCTATCATTCTTTCATGATGGTGTATTTGAATTTATATTGCGATTTACCCACAATCCACAAATCCAAAGGCCTCAAGTAGACGGCAGATGTTCCATAAAACTTACTGCATTTTTCTGCCTTTCACAGTATCTATTTTATTTGAATCAATGCTAAATCTTGGCGAACTTCTTTGTCGCAGAAAAACCGCAGAAGTCAATCTTTTGCCTGTTTTAGAGTTCATATTCTGCATGAAGAAACCACCCAAAGCTACAATCAGATGGATATATGATTTTCCTTTTAGAATGACTTTTTTGTCCTCAGGATTTTGGTTACAGATAGAAAAATCAATTAGCTCATTAATGTCACCCGTGTAAGTATTGGACCAGAGACCCATGGTAACCAGGTCGGTTTGGTGGCTGTTCACTTCTGGTTGATCCGTAAGTGGTCTCTTTGTAACAAGCTAGAACTAGAAAACAGGTTACAAACTGAGATTTTTCTTTTGTTTCGCTCTTATACGCAAAACTGTAAAACTGACTAAATACCTTGCTTCTTTATAGTGTGGTTTCTTCAAGAGAAATAAGAAAGATCATTATGATGCCACCTATCACAAGGCTGAGATCCATGCTCAGCCGTCTGATAAAGAGAGGCTTACTTCTGATGCATAGTATTGATCTACTTCTGTAATTGGTAATTGATCAATGTTTTTTAATTGCTAGCTGTGGGACCCGCTATGGTTGTGGTGGCTAACTTTAAGAGCAACAGCTTGCTGTGTGTGTCCCATTAACAGATGTTTCCAAATGTCCACACTGGCTTGCCTTGCTTGGATTTATTTTATTTCACTTGAAAGCTCAGTTTTATTTTATTTTTTTAGAAATGCACAAAGAATCTTTTGTTGTAGGTGAGTTATTTTTGTGTTGTTAAACATCACCCACAGCCATGAAGATGATTGGAATCGATGGACACACAAAAGGAGGCTTTATACCTCCCTAGGAGCTCAGTTTGCCATGTGTTGTCAACCCAGTATGTAGCATCCCACTGGAATTTCAAAGATGAATAAGAAATCGTTGCAGATTTCTTGTCCACTTTGGGATTTTCCACAGATAGAAGCTTGTGTTGACTGCCTAATTAACCTGTTGCATGTTGGAAACATTGTTTCTCTTGATGAGAAGGCTTCCTCACTGTCCTTTTCGATCTTGCTATAAAGTGATGGGGGAAGGCTGGGAATGCTTCTGTTGCTCAGAAATTGTTTTATGCTAGCTAAGCATGCGACTTCCTTTTCCTGCATATCTACTACAGGTCAGAGACCATTACAACAAACTGAATGTGTTGACCTGGCGGACACGATGGCCAATTTCAGAAGATGGTTTTTACCAAAGTGACCTTCATTATACAAAATTCTAATATAAAAATGCTCTGGACAGTTACTGTTTCGATATGTTGTAATGGAGTTTGACCTTGTTTCATGTTCCTAGAACATTTTATTCAACTTTGGGTCTCGGTTGATTTTAAGTTCGTGTTTTGCTTCTCTTGTTTGTAAATCCATGGAAACAGGAATTGGTGGTAATTCCTTTTTCCATTTCTGTGGGCACAAGAGGATGGAATTATTCCTATAATCCCTTTCCATGACACTGTCAAGATGAATCCCAACCTTTCCATTTCAGTTCTATATACTACCCTTGACTTCCTCCTTTCTTTAAATGAAGCAAGAGCCACATTTTGTAATAAGTATTTTGGCTTTTTGCATATAATAATAAAGGAGCCCATGTGGAAATGGCCTTAGAACAAAACTTCTTGGTCCATTTTTCCTAATGATTTAGTGATGACTGAATCTAATTTTACTTTGCCCCATGACATTTTTATAACTTCATTCACCATAAATGTCCTGTTCCTGCTACATGATACACATTGACCATTCCAAGTATCTTCCTCATCCTCCTAGCTGCATTTTAAAATCAAAAACACATCTTTTCCATGAAACATATTTTATTCATTTAAAAATTTCAATTTGATTAAAAATTTTCCAGATACGTTCTCAATAAAAATCTACTTCAGATCAGATTGAATATTTTTTAAAAAATGAATAAAATATATATTCATTAATAATTTAAGTGTAAATGTCTGCAAAAGAAAATATTAGGGGTGCTCTGAAATTCAATGGCATACTTTCCTCAAGTTCTCTGCAGTACCTGATTGATTTTATTATAGGACATAGTTACTACATGATTTAATGAAACAATGAAACGGCTTAAATTTGGAAGCACAACAGGAAATCCACACTGTAAATTACCTTGTAGCTCCTGAGAGATGTGCACTTGGCCTCGGAGGAGAGAAGATTCTTAAATTGACTCATTTGAACGCTAGCATATTCAAATAGTAATCTGTAAAAAATATTTGTGATTTGATTTCATTTTGTTAGTGGGAGAAGGGCATGACATAATCTTTAGTTTGTGGCCTTTAAAAAGATTGTCCTTTAAAATGATCTAATCTAAAATTGAGACCTTTTAACATAGTGTTGTGATTATAAAAAATGGAAGCACTGTTCCATAACTGAGATTGTTGGTAAAGAGGTAGCTTATTACATCGTTATAAAATGTAACGACAAGATGGAAAAAATGGACTTTCCTTCTAGCTTTACAGCTGTCTTCTCTTCCTTTTATCCCCACTGGCTGTTGTCTTTTCAACCTACTCGTTCCTCCTTAAAAGAAGCCATGTCTCTTTTCCCTTCGTCCAGAGGTAGGCGTAGCTGAACAGAAAGCTTAGACATTCCCATTTCGTGCACTTGCTTCTCTTGCAGTCCTTAATTTGTTTCTGCTTCTCTCTCCCCTTGGTCAGTGCGGATTCTTTAAACGCTCCAGGTACGACGACAGCATTCCCCGATACCATGCTGTGAGGATCCGGAAGGAGGAGCGGGAGATCAAAGATGAAAAATACATCGATAACCTTGAAAAAAAACAGTGGATCACAAGGTGGAATGAAAATGAAAGCTACTCCTAAAAGGGGCCCAAAACAGCTTCACCGTACCCCAAACTGCTTTCCCCCGCCCAACTCAGAAATCTAAGTGGACTTTACGAGCCTGCTCCATACCTGAATATTAATTTCAGACAGACTACGCACAGTACGGACGTGGACAGTTTTCACTGTGGACGCTGTCGTGTAGCCTGGGGCTCTCCGGTCTGGCACAGCCGAATTTAAGACTGTTGGAATGGAGTTTTCTTTAACTGCCTTAATTTAACTTTCCGGGTTGCCTTTGTTTTCGGTGTGGCTGACTTGCCTGGGCCGGGGCAGGGTCTGCCCCCCGGCGCTCCCGCCCCGTCCTCCCGCTAGCATAGCTGAACACCCCCCTCCCCCCCCCTCCCGTCCCTGCGCTGACCTGACGGACCGGCCGTCCTCACTGGCACTGCCTCTGCACGCCTCCCTCCCCGGGACCGGAGAGCCCGCAAGGGAACAGCCCTGCAGCACCAGACCGTGCCCTCGGGGTAACTGTGTTCCAATTCAGAGTGCTATCTTCAGTGAAATGTGCAATAGGTGGTGTTGCCATCCTGCCATCTTCCCCCATTTCCTAGACGTGTGAACACTCCTCCCACCAGGTAACATACAGGTGCCGCCCTGCCTGCTCACTAAAACGCACAGGTGCAACAGACTTGAATGCTAGTTAGACCTACTTGTATATGCTATTTATTTTTTCTTTTTTTTACAAACCATTTTGTCATTGACAGGCCAAAGATTCTCCAGCTTACCCTTCCAGTTGGATTGAACAATCAGAATTAGAACACGGGAGGTCATGGGTATGAATTTTGTGCAAAAAAAAATCCTTTATAAGTTATTACATCTCCCTTCATGACAGCCCTCACCCCCTTCCTCCAGACCCAAACTGCTTCAGAAAGAGGAGTTAACTGTTAAGATGTTGAATTCTTAACAGTGCATATTTTTGAGTTTAGAGCCTTGTGTGAGCTCTCCTGCATCCTTTGTGCTGTAACTTTCAGGAACTCTTGGAAATGATGGCTTGGTTTGCTGGACTCCGGTGCGCTGTAAGCCCTGCTGCCCACTGTACCATCAGGACTTGAATGAGAGGGTTGGTGCCTCTAGTGGGTCCAGATGGATCCAGTGCGAGACTACTGAGTTTCTGATACTGGAAGTCAGAACATCATGGCTTTTACGTGTTTAAATGTTGTCGGACTCGTTTCATCAGTGAGTCAGTGTTGTGGTTTTTGCTTTGTCTTTTCCCCTATCTGTAGTCCCCCCAAATTACTTTGGGACTGCACTAACTACAGTTGTCCGTGGTTTTAACTGTAAAAATCAAGTGGCAGAGGAAGAAAACACTTCTATACATTCAAGAGACATTGAAGCAGATAGGAAATCTGAATTTTTAAAAATTTCCGTACTTCAAAATGTTAAGTTATATGGGGAATAATAGCAAACGGGTGCTGATTTTTTTGGAACAAAATTGTTGCTTCGGAGTTTTTTTTTTTTTTTCTCTTTTCAGAAATTGTACGCCCTGAAGATACTAAGGACATTATTCTCATTGTACTTTGGAATTTTCATTCACAAAGATAGTTTTTCAAACGATACTTTGTTTACAAAAATTTCTCTAAAACAGGTCATACCAGTGTTTGAAATCTCGGTTTCTTGCTTAGGTAGGTACCTTGTAACCAAATGCACTGGCTTTACAGGTTGCCACACAGCTGGTATTTTGAAAGTGTCTATAGTGTCTACAGATCTTTGTTAGAAAACAAACAAAGAATGTCCTAAAAGGGAGGGAGGAGGTAGAAGGCTGGTTCAACAACAAAGAATGTAGTGGTGGTTATTGTTAAAAACGTCATCTCAAGTCAAGTCACTGGGTCTGTTTGCATTTGATACATTTTAATACTGACTAGCACTGTAAAATTATCATTAGAAAATACCTGTGGATATTTGTATAAAAGTGTGAAATAAATTTTTTTATGAAAGTGTTCATTGCCTAGTAACACAGCATTATATATGTGAAACTCTCAAATTATAAATAACCTAATTGCTTTTTTTTTTATTTCATGAAGCCCAACTCAAGTTTTTGATATTTTTATTTTCTGTGATTGAAGGTTTTCTTTTTTTCCTTTGGGCTCTACTGTTCAGTTGAGGTCAAAAGAAAATGCTCTGAAAGATGGTCTTATTCGAGATCCCTACAAATTGGGAGATGTCATTTGGCAATGATACCAGGGCACGAAGAGTAAGAGTTCCTGTGGCAGAGTTGCTTTCTTCTGAGAAGATATTTTGGATGTCAGAGCAGTTCGGTTGTGACATTATTGATCAAGGACTGATTTGGTAGAACTGACTGGCCTGAAAATATTTTCTTCACCAAAGGATTCTGTTTAGATTTATAAGCAAGTTTATGAACCTTCTCTAGCTGGATTATCACAATCTAATAAATGAAACTAAGGCACGTAGATAGAGCTCAGATAATATAGCAAATAGCATGCCCTGTCCTGAATAAATTTCCAGTGCAAAATGTATTATCTGTCTAGTAAATTAAGTAGTTTTCTACTATACTTGGTATTATGTAGTGAATCTTAGTTCTTTGAAGATCAGACAGGTTTTCCCACCCAAAGAAATGTGATGGGTACTTTCTAATGACAGACCAGTGTGAACCTTTATTCACAGTCCCATGGACCTACCCAGATTAAGGACTACAATCTGTAATCACCATCATCGTTCCAAGTGTCAGTGGCTGTGCTTGGGCTATGGCACAGGTGACCTGCGCTGGACATCACGGCAATACTTGATAGGATTCTGTCTTTTCCTCTCCTAAAAAATCCTACAGGCATGCCTAGGAGTGACGGTAGAGGATAAACAGGAATATCCTTGGATCCGTTTACAAACATTAACAATTTGTGGCTGGTTGCACAATCTCACAATGGGTCACGCCCTTGGGGCTGAGACTATTCTGGAATGTGGGGTAGATATAAGTGGTAATGCTTTAAAAATTGTCCAGACCAGGGAAGTAAGGGTAAGATCAAGCCTTCTACCCTACATAAAAATCTCTTAATGAGAACTGATCTCTGGCACACCTACCTCATGAAAGGACAATGTGGGAAGACAGAGTGGGGTTAATACATTGTTTTTGTTTTAAAGGAAGAAAAGAGTAAAATGCTCTAGGTGTCTGGGTTCCAGATAAGTACAACCTGAGGGCTGAGAAAACAGGAATGTATGAAAGTTGCGATCAGGAGGGGTAGCATAAAGTAAATGGTTGATGGCACGTCCTTAAGACAAAGGGTAGGGCCTAATCATGGTTCAACCACTGAGGAAAAAGCAAGGTTCAAAGAGATGAAGAAAATGAACTCCAGAAGGATTTCAAAACAGCAGCTACCACAGAAAAGCCAGTAGGCCTCTGTTCTTCCACTAGTTCCTCCTTACAGTCACAGGGCAAGTGAGTGTTTTTTCTCTTGTACTTTTAAACAGGTTTTGCTGACTCTGAAAGGCCTCTGGCCCAGCGTTAGGATGGGGGGGGTGGGGAGTGTTGAGCCCCAGTGGCTGAGGCGTTAACCAACAGACCCAAAGAAATCTAAAAGGAAAGTTGTAAAGGAATTCATGGCTAAACCCTCTAAGTGAATTAGAAGACAGAAATCAGAAAAAAACTGGGGTAGCACAGTGCAAGGGTGGACCACGTGCCACACGGTGCATAACCAACCAGGGAATGGTTAATGAGGGCACTGGAGTGAAGCAGTCGGGTGCAATTCTTGTAGAGTCAGCAGACCTTACGGCCTCTGTCATCTCTTCGTCCTCCCCCAAGCCATCTCTCAGTCAGACTGTTCAGGGGAAATGGACAGCAACAGACCCATGTTAGCAGAGGTTAGATAAAATCTTACTATTCATGCTTCTAGAATGTTCACAGTCTCAAACTACAGGGATAGCATGTACTTCTTCATTATCCAGAGCTTAGCGCGTCAGTAAATAACCAGTGGATAGATGTGAGTGTTAAGATCCTGTCATTGTGAGCGGCGCCTGGGTGGCTCAGTCGCTTGAGCATCTGACTCTTGGTTTGGGCTCTGGTCATGAATCCAGCCCCGTGACGGGCTCCATGCTCTGCACGGAGTCTGCTTGAGATTCTCCCTCTGCCCCTCCCCCCCATGCGTGCTCTCAAATCTTAAAATCCTGTCATTGTGAAAAAGACAGTTGTAGTTTAATAACTGATAGATGAATGGAAAAAGATGTGGTATACATGGTCTACTATGCAGCCATAAAAAAGAGAGCGTGCCATTTGTGACAACATGGATGGGACTAGAGGGCATAATGCTAAGTGACATAAGCTAAATACCATATGATTTCACTTCGATATAGAATATAAAGACAAAGCAAAGTAGAAACGGACACATAAACAAAGAGAACAAACTGGTGGTTGCCAGAGAAGGGTAGAGAGAGGAAACAAAATCATTAAGGGTAGTGGGAGGTACAGGCTTTCAGTTTTGGAATGTGTAAGTCACAGGGATGAAAGATACAGCATAGGGACTATGTCAATAATGTAATAGCATTTTATGATAAATGGCAGCTACACTTGTGTTGAACATGACAATGTTTGGAGTCGTCTAATTGCTATGTTGTGCACCTGTAACTAATGTAACACCGTGTGTTAACTGCACCTCAATAAAAAACAAACAAGGGGCTCCCAGCTGGCTCAGTCAGTTGAGTGTCCGATTCTTGGTTTCGACTCAGGTCACGATCTCAGGGTTGTGAAATCGAGCCCCGTGTCAGTCTCTGCACTGGGCATGGAGCCTCCTTAAGATTCTCTCTCCCTCTGCCCCTCACCATCTCTCAAAAAAAAAAAAAAAAGAAACCACCCCAAATTCTCTTATTACTACAGTCCTCCCCTCCCCAACACCTTTTATATGGCCTAAAAGAATGAGAGAAGGTCTTAACAAAAGTACTATTTTCTTTTGATATAGTCATTTTTTGGTATAAGCATGCAATACTCCGAGTGTCCTCATTATGTGAAGCTATTTATAATTCACTCACTTATTTACACATTCATTAGTTGTAGAGTAGTCTTATAGGACCCTTTATAGGCCAAGGTCTGTGGATGGGGATGGAGATACAGAAGTAACACAGACATGATTCTTGCTCTTGTAGAACTTATGTGATAACCAATAATTTAAAAAATGGTTGGACATCACAATAGCTAATTTATTTGTACTTTTAAATAAAAAATCCACTGCCATTTGTCTATGTACTGATATTACTTATCATATCTTACACAGAAGGAACCAAAAATCATAATCACAATTTGTGAAAAAGTTCCCTAAGAATAAAATAACATAATGGCTGCTTTCAGTAGGAATTAATGTGTTCTTTTCCTTTCTTTTAACTCCATATGTAATAAAATACTGGAATACTTAAAAGACTCTAAGAAAAAATTTTAAATAAAACAGATGGTAATGAATCCACTTTATCTAAGTAGCAGAATTTAAAATCTTGCATTATAATATAAATGGTTAACATGTAAGGTCAGTACCTGATCCTGTGTGGGTGGAACTTGCCTCCAGAACCAACCCCAACCCTAACCCTAGAAAATCTGGGGAACAGACACTCAACCTGGGCTGCACATTTGAATTTCTAAGGAACATTTAAGAAAAAAACCCAATGCCTACACTACAAGCCAGACTGACCCTACCAGAATCTCAGGGTGGGACCCAGGCATCAGTGCCACTGAAGGATCCCAGGGGACTCAAAGTGCAGCTGAGGTTGACAATTGTTTAGGAGGTCGTTGGATGGCCTGAATGTTTACGGAAAGGGCTCTGCCCTCCATGTGGAAATGCCTCATTTCTGATGGTGGTGTTTCTGACGTACCAGTAACGAGCTGAGAAGCTAGAGGCGTCTCTGCCATAGAGAGGGCAAGTGGGCAGTGTGTAGAAGAGCAAGGCTTGAGTCATCCTGCTGAGCGTGACTTAGCTTCGCCTCTTAGAATATAACCTGGTGAGTGACTGGCATGTTTGTGCCCCAGTTTCCTCATCTGTAAAATAGGATCTCCTTGTGAGATTCCTATTATCCTCACATTTAGTCCTCACAAGTAAGGACTAAAGGAGACTATTTGGAAGTGCTCTGTAAATATTCTTATAATTACGCTTGTTATATAAAATCGTAAGACGTTAAGGTAGGCAGGAAGCATAGAAATTTAGTTCTACTTCCTCATTTCACAGGTGGGGAGACACAGTTCCTTTTAATTCTCACTGACTTTTTGTCTCACACTTCAATGCCTGTCCTACCCCATGACTTACTAGTGGGTGTTCCAGCCCCAACCTGCAAGCTTCAGTACCTTTAACTGATTATAAAATGCTGTGAACCAAACTCTTGAATTTAAACTCCTTATCAACATAGGTCACTTTCTGTTTCTCCACTGACTTTTTGTCATGTCCCTTTCACCCTCCGGGTCTCCCAAAATGGAGACCACTGATTTTTAAAATTCCAGGCTTTAAGTCCTGCTGGTTGTAAGAACTCACTAAATTCGACCCCATTCCCTTTCAAAGCCAAATGTTATAGGGATTGTCTTCCCTGTGCGGGCTCTCTGGTGTGGTGGTCTGTTTGCCTCCCTGCCCCATGCCCTATTTCTGCTAACCTGTGTCTTGGCTCCTTAATACAATGACGAATGCAGGTGGGGCGTGCGTAAAAGGTCAGTGTGTAGGCATCTTGAAACTACTTTGTACTGATTCTGGTTTTTTTTCTGACATGGAAGAATGAAAAAGGAGCAGATTCTTTTTAAAAATGCTTCCTCAGTTCTTTACGCAAATCATCAATTCTTTGGTTTCCTTTAGTGGGAAGGTGCCCTACAGTTTTGTTGCTTATTACCTTTACTGCTATGCAGAAGAGGAAATGCTCACAGAGCCCGGTTTGTCCTTGGGTTACATCATGAAGATGAAAAATTAGAGCTTTTGATTGGAAGAACAGCTTGAGAACTCCCATTTCTCCCTCCCACATGTCACAGTGCACTGACTGAAAGAGTCATTAAAGGCAAAAAACAAAGGGCACTTTCCCCTGGGAAGACAGGTTCTGTCTGACTACAGGGTGTCATCAAATGACTCACAGTACTGAAGATCCAGGGCACCTGCCTAACGGAGAAAGCACCCCTGGTTAGGAAGTGGCCATCAGCAGAGTGGCAAAGAGCAGCCCTGCTCCCACGGTGACGTGCCGAGAATCACCTGGGGGTCTCGTGAAGACACAGGTTCTGGTTCAGACAGTCTGAAACAGAACCTGAGCCAACATTTCCAACAAGCTCCCGGTGCTGCAAAGCTGTGGGTCCATGGCTTACACTGTGGGGAGCAAGGGGCTCTGGGGTCCGTCTCCATCCGAGTCATGTCTCTGCCACTTCCTACTTGTCTGACCTTGGACAAATAGGCTAACCCCTGACTTCCAGGCAAGATGGCAGAGGAGGAGGACCCTAGCTTCACCTTGTCCCGCAGACACAACTAGCTAACACCCACATCAGTATGAATTGCCAAGAAAACAACCCAAAGACTGGCAGAACAGACTCCACTGCTAAATGTAGAGAAGAGGGCACACTGAAGAGGGCAGGAAAGGTAGACACGCTGTTGGCTGGGGGGTGGGGGGGTGGGGAGGTGGGAAACGGCGCTAAACGGACCTTGCACTATGGTTTGCTGGAGAGAGGGACCCATGGGCATGGGGCAGGGAGGCAAACAGACCACCACACCAGAGAGCCCGCACAGGGAAGACAATCCCTATAACATTTGGCTTTGAAAGGGAATGGGATCGAATTTAGTAAGTTCTTACAACCAGCAAGACTTAAAGCCTGGAATTTTAAAAATCAGTGGTCTCCATTTTGGGAGACCCGGAGGGTGAAAGGGACATGACAAAAAGTCAGTGGAGAAACAGAGGAGTTTAAGAATGCCTGGGCTATAAGGGAGAGTTATTTACTAATCTCACAGCACGTGCCAGAAGGGCAGGTTCACTGTGGGACTTCTCCAGTAGCAAAGGAGCTGGCAGGCACCACCCGATGCCCCAGCATTAAGCCACGGCCATCTGCGGGCAACAGTGCGGCACCAACATTCACTACGTCACTTGTTTACACCAAGCCCTGTGTTTGGGGGGTCCTCAGTCCTGGTGGCAGTGGTGGCGGGCCCAGCAGAAGCTCAAGGCACAGCTTATTAAAACTGTGCCCTGCCCAGGTGTGCTCTGTGGATCTTCCCAGGCCAGCCCTGGTCTTGGCCTCAGCAGGTCTCCCTTTGTAAGCAGACTGGTGCAAACTTTGTTAAAACTGCGTGTCCCGCCCCAACTGGGGACAAAACATTGGCCACAACAAGCAAAGAGAGGCTCTGCAGGCACCTGGACTGAAGGAAAAAGCACCCGAACACAACAGCAGGGCACATGCAGTACACACAGGAGATGCCCCCCTTCTTGCTGGGTTTTGGTACACGGGGGACACTGCGCTGAGGGCACTAGAGGACTTCTTCAGCAGGCCATTACTCTCAAGAGGAGATGTAGCTGACTTTCCTAACACCACAGTGAGACAAAATGAGGAGACAGAGGAATATGTCCCAAAGAAAGAACAGGACCAAAGCACAAGAGACCGAAGCAACAGAGATGCAAATAATATGCGTGATACAGAACTTAAAGTAATGAGTGTAAAGATACCCACCGGACTTGAGAAAAGAGTGGAGGACATCAGTAAGACCCTTAACACAGAGATAAAAAAGAACCAATGAGAGATGAGGAATAAATAAAAATACACTTGACGTAATAAATAGGGTAGAGAAATCAGAGGAATGAATAATCTGGAAGACAGAGTAATGGAAAGTAATACAGATAAGTAGGTGAGAGAGAAAAAATTTGCAAAATAAGAATGTACTTCAGGAACTTACTAATTACATCAAGTGTAATAACATTCACATTATGGGGATCCCAGAAAGAGAAAGAGAAGAGGGGGAAGTAAATTTATTTGAAGAAATAACCGCCCCAAATTCCCCAATCTGGGGAAGGAAACAGATATCCAGATCCAGAAGGCACAGATGCCTCAACAGAATCAACCCAAGGAGGCCCACACCAAGACACATAGTAGTTAAAATGGCAAAGAGTTGTGATAAAGAGAGAATTTTAAAAACAGCAAGAGAAAAGACAATTACATACAAGGGAAACTTTAAAAGGCTATCAGCGGATTTGTTGGCCAAGACTTTGCAGGCCAGAAGGAAGTGGCAAGATACAAAGTGCTGAAAGAAATAAAAATCTGCAGCCAAGAATAGTCTCTCCAGCAAGGCTATCATTCAAAATAGAAGGAGAGATAAAGAGCTTCTGAGACAAACAATAGCTAAAAGAGTTCATGACCAATAAACCAGCCCTATAAGAAATGTTAAAGGGGACTCTGAGTGAAAAAGAAAGACCATAAGTAACAGTAAGAAAAATGGGAAAACAAGATGTGGTACACACACACACATACACACACAGGAATTTTACTCAGCCATAAAAAAGAAGGATCTTGCCATTTACAATGATGTGTTTGGAGCTAGAGAGTATTATGCTAAGTCAGAGAAAGACAAATACCATATGATTGCACTCATGTGGAATTTAAGAATCAAAACAGATGAACATAGGGGGGAAAAAAGAGTCAAACCAGAAAACAGATTCTTAACTATAGAGAACAAACTGAGTGTTACTGGAGAGGAGATGGGCAGGGGGATGGGTTAAATGGGTGATGGGTATTAAGGAGGGCACTCATTGTGATGAGTACTGGATGTTGTATGTAAGTGATGAATCACTATATTCTATACCTGAAACTAATATTACACTATATGTCAACTGACTGGAATTTAAATAAGGACTTCAAAAAAAGAAAAAAAAAAAAGAAGAAGGAAACACAAAAGCAGTAAAAATAAGCATATCTGTAAAATTAGGTCAACAGATTCACAGAATAAAAGGATATAAAGTATGACACCATATACCAAAACCATGGGGAAGGGGAGTACAGAATGGGTTCAAATTTAAGTGATCGATTTAATATAAACTACTACATGCACGAGATGTTCCATGCAAACTTAATGGCAACCACAAATCAAAAACCACTACTACATATGCAAAAAACAAAGAGAAAGGAATCCAAATATATCACTAAAGCAAGCCAGCAAACTGTGAAAGAGAGCAAGAGAAGAAAGGATCAGAGAAGTACTACAAAGACAACCACAAAACAAGAAACAAAATGGTAATAAATACATATCTATCAATACTTACTCTGAATGTAAATGGAATAAACACTCCAATCAAAAGACATGGAGTGGCAAAATGGATTAAAAAAACACAACACTCATTTATATGCTTCCTATGAGAGACTCATTTCAGCCCTAAAGAAACATGCAAATCGAAAGTGAGGGAATGAAGAAACATTTATCATGCAAATGGATGTTAAAAGAAAGCTGGGCTAGTCATACTTATATCGGACAAAATAGACTTTAAAACAAAAACTGTAACAAAAGACAAAGGAAGACACTATATAATAATAAAGGAGATAATCCAACAGGAAGATATAACAATTTTAAGTATTTAGGTACCCAAAATGGGAGCACCCAAATACATAAAACAGTTAATAACAAAAATAAAGGAACTAATTGAGAGTAATACAATAATAGTAAGGGACTTTAAAACCCCACTTACATCAATGGACAGAGCATCCAAACAGAAAATCAACAAGGAAACAGTGACTTTGAATGACACGCTGGACCAGAGGGATTTAATAGATATACCCAGAACATTCTATCCTAAGACAGCAAAATATACATTCTTTTCAAGTACACACAGAACATTCTCCAGAATAGATCACATATTAGGCCACAAAACAATTCTCAACAAATTCAAAAAGATCAAAGTCATACCCTACATCTTTTCTGACCACAATGCTATGAAACTACAAATTAACCACAAGAGAAAATGTGAAAAGAACACAAATACATGGAGGTTAAATAACATACTACTACACAATGAATGAATCAGCCAGAAATCAAAGGAGAAATAAAAAATTACATGTAGAGAAATGACAATGACAATACAATGGTCCAAAATCTTTGGGATGCAGCAAAAGTGGTTCTAAGAAGGACATTTAAAGCAATACAGTCCTACCTCAAAAACGAAGAAAAATCTCCAATAAACAACCTAATCTTATACATAAAGAAGCTGAAAAAGAAGAACTAACAAAACTCAAAGCCAGCAGAAGGAAGGAAACAATTAAGAGTAGAGCAGAAATAAGTGATATAGAAACTAAAAAGAAAAAAAAAAAATAAATAAACCAACAGAACAGATCAATGGAACCAGGAGCTGATTCTTTAAAAAATCAACAAAATTGATAAACCTCTAGTCAGACTCATCAAAAGAGAGAAGACTCAAACAAACAAAATCACAAATGAAAGAGTAGAAGTAACAACTGACACCACAGAAATACAAAGGATTATAAGAGAATTATGAAAAAACTGTATGCCAACAAACTGGACAACCTAGAAGAAATGGATAAATTCCTAAAAACATATAACCCACCAAAACTGAAGCAGGCAAAATAGAAAATTTGAACATATTGATGACCAGCAATGAAACTGAATCAATAATCAAAAACCTCCCAAGAACAAAAGTCCAGGACTAGATGGCTTCACAAATTCTACCACACATTTAAAGAAGAGCTAATACCCACTCTTCTCAAATTATTCCAAAAACTAGAAGACAAAGAGAAACTTTCAAATTCATTCTATGAAGCCAGAATTACTTAAAATCAAACAAAGAGAGCAAAAAAAGGAGAACTATGGGCAAATATCTCTGAACATAGTTGCAAAAATCCTCAACAAAATATTATCAAATTGAATCCAACAATACATTTAAAAAAATCATTCACCAGGATCAAGTGGGATTTATTCCCAGGATGCAAGGGTTGTTCACTATTTGTAAATCAATGTGATACATCACATCAATAAGAGATAGGATAAAAACCATATGATCATTTCAATAGATGCAGAAAAATTATTTTACAAAGTACAACATCCATTCATGATAAA
>CM052883.1:119417043-119446962 GCA_028534135.1 Potos flavus
GGTACGTGCTATGGTGAGTGCTGTGAAATGTGTAAGCCCGATGATTCACAGACCTGTACCCTGGGGCAAATAATACATTATGTGTTAAAAAAAAAAAAAAAGAGTACGCTTATTTGATTAGCACTAAGTAACATATGGAATTGTTGAATCATTATATTGTACACCTGAAACTAATATAACACTGTATGTTAACTACACTGGAATTGAAATTTTAAAAGATATGTTACCCCTGATTGCTCAATTTCTTCATCTATAAAATGGTATATGGAATAACCAGGGCTCTAGAAAAACACTCCACCCTACTCACCTGTATACAACTTCCAAGCCCATAACATCCTCAAACATGTGGATAAAGAGCAAATCGGGCACATTTTAATCTTTGCTATATCTGAGTACGCAGTGTTCACTGTCTTGAAAGCATACATGACACTGGCCTTAGGCCACTCTTGTGGTCCACGCCTTCAAGATACATGCGAAATCCCACTGTAGGGAACACCATTAGAAGTGAATGAAGAACCCTACGCTAGTTCTCATAGATGACCCACAGAAACTGGGATATGTTGGTCTGGTTTCGGTGACTTCTCTAAATCCGTAACAAACAGAAAGATTGAAACAAAGTTCAGGCTGACTCTAAGAGCTAAGTTTTTGTAATTCGACATTTCCTTTTCCAAGCAGCAACTGTTCTTCAGTTTTCCTCTGCCTATTCCCAACACAAACAATCCAACCACGCCTGCCAGAAAACCAGCAAAAATAAAGAAAATGCCTAAGCCACTGTGACAGATAACTGTGGACTAGCTTGCTCAACCTCTATTCCACTCTTCTAGTTGGAAAGGCTGGGAAGCTAAAAAGACATTTCCAGACTACCTCGCAGTTAGGGTTTTTGCACGTGAGTTAGAGTCTATGAATACATACCTTCATTTGAGATCTGAAAGGCAAACTCACAGTGGGCATTTCTACTAACAAGCATAGTTGTAGAGATGGAAGCTTCTGTGTTTGGAGTCTTCTAGCTTTCTGGGTTAACTGGTGGTGTCCTCTTCATTCCTTTTCCTCACCTTGGACTGCAGCTCTAAAGCATACATCTTCACCTCAATTTCCAGTGACTTCCCCAGAGCTTCCCAGGTGGGTCATTATTCTAGATATTATCCTCAGAGGCCCAGCCTAAGACTCACCTTAGTCTCTTCGGTATACATATAATCTCCCGAATTAAATCCCTTCATGCTAATAATAGCTAGAGTGGTTTCTATTTTATGCACTGAACTCTGATTGATATGGCCACTCACCCAAAGAAAATGCTAAAAGATCTAGGAAACTGAAAGAGAAAATAGGTAAAGAGGATGTGCTGCTTTTTTCTAGCTAATTGCTGGATTCAGAATACTTTTACTACTTTTAAGATCAACTTGATTGTCTAAGATTTATGTCCAATCAACTCATATCAAGGTCAATTTTATTTCCTCTTTGTTCTAAATTTCCTCTGAGAGAATGGAAACGTGCATGTGCATTACCTGACTTAAAAAAGAAACACTAGGAAATGAGAGGAATAAAAAGAGAGAAGAGTGTAGAGAATCATTATTCTTTAAATTTCAGAATGTTGTATATCATGAACTAAATGTATTCACTAAATCCCAGTAACGAATTCTAGCAAAAACGAAAAAAATCTTCAGTAAGAAATTTGTAAGTATAAACACAATGTAAGAAAACATATTTCCAGTCTGCAGAACATGGATAGAGATGATCATTGTGTGTTTCCACCTGCCCACCATCCTTTCTTTGAGTGACAGGATTTGCTGTGTCCTCTGGGAATTCTTCCCTCTCCTAAACTAGTCCAAGAGGTTGGTGTGTGTGTGTGTGTGTGTGTGTGTGTGTGTGTGTGTGTGTGTGTGGTGTGTGTGTGTGTGTGTGTGTGGTGTGTGTGTGTGTGTGTGTTGTGTGATTTGTACCACATCTCCAAACCTATTCCCAATGTCCAGGGGTGGTAATATGGCCCATGTCTGGCCAGAGTCAATCCTGGTGCTTCTCTAGCGCAATTAAGGAGAGAGTGCTCATTTGGGAGATTTTGCACATCTAGCACTGCTGAAGGCTGGTGCTACTTTGTCCATCTCTGTCATTACGAGGATAGAGTCAGCCTTGTGAAGCCAACATCAACAAAAAAAAAGCAGAGCTGAGGGGAGCCTCCTTCTTCCTCTGCCCCTTCTCCCCTGCCTGTGTGTGCTCTCTCCTCCTCTCTCAGATCAATCAACCAATCGATCTTTAAAAAAATAAAGTGAAAAATATTTGGTTATTTTGAATTTCCTTTCCTTACATGGGTTACTCAATGGGCTTCCCCACCTTTCCCCTTAGCTTCAGCTGTGTTTTGTCTCCTCCTCACAAAAAAATGTCAATCATCATAATAAGGGTTTTCTTGATTTCTTGCTTAGATTTAGGCCTTGGTCTAACTTACTTTAACAAACATGTTCTCTCCACTAAGCTATGCAGCCTTGGCATTCTCTTATGTAAAACAACAACAACCCAACCCTATTGCACTGGTTGGTGCCTGTACCACAGAGAGTGCTCAGTAAGAGAAAGAGCCATAATCACTGGAGAGAGTGAGCAGCTTAGCCAAAGTTACATAGTTAGGAAGTGATGATGTCTTGATTCCAATCCATGTCTGCCCACATCAACTCCACACATTTCTTAAACACACTGATAATGCAATCAGAGACATGTTCCTCCTCCCACTGGAGGCAACTCTTCAGTCTTTGAGGACCCTAATCAGGTACTTAACCTCTCCCTCTTCTTTATATACAGCATGCTTCATTGGTCCCTCACCTCCAGCATTTAGATAAACTCAAAACTTTCCCTCTGTAAAATACACAAATAAACCCATTGAACTTCATGATCCTTCCCAATGACTATATTTATTTACAGTTATCTTTTGCTTCCCCACTACTATTCTCATGAAACCACTCATTCCAAAGCCATCAACAACATTTTGATTAAGTCTAAAGCACACTTCTCAGTTCTCATCTTACCTGACTGCTGGGGAATATCTAACAACATTGAATGCCCCCTCATTTTTGAATGCACTCTTCCTTTGGCTCCTACAATTGGTCCTCCCTTAAATGCTATTGCTTTGGAGGACTGTCTTTGGCTTCATACACTCCCCAGGTGATCTCAATAACTCCAATTATCATTTTCATAAAGAGAGTGAGTTGTCTCTGTAGGGGCCAATGTCAGGCCTCCCCAAAATGGACCACTCTGGCACGCAGCTTATGCCTAATTGATAACCATCAAAGCCCAAAAGACTCAAGAAGAAACTCTGGCCCTATGATCCCCAACAACTGCCTAAACTTAGATGGAGGACCTGCTCCAAGAAGAGAGCTACGATCATAGATAACTACATTATAATATGAACTAGGTATGGTAGATAGGAAGGAATCAGAAGGCCTATCTGATCAAAGCCCTCTCTAAGTCCTATTGTTTCTGAATGGTCCAGAAAACATTTGTTTACCAAACATTTACTCTTTTTCATCCTCCTGTGAATTGCATTCCTTCCCTTTGAAGTCCCAGACCCTTACCCTTCTCCTTAGTTCACAATGACATATATACCTTACTGTGCCTGACTTTAGACTCTCACATCTATGTGGATTCTCTGTACATACAAAATTACAGTTCATTTTCAGTTAATCTGTTTCACATCAATTTAATTCCTAGTTCAGTCAGAAGAATCTTGAAGGGCAGAATAGCATTTCTTCCTCCCCAAGAGTTGGCATAGTCAGCAGGATACTTTAACTTTCTGGACAACAGCTTGCTCTAGTATTGCTACAGCTGAGATCCTTGGGCATCTGAAATACAGCCAGCAGAAGGTAAGTTTTCTTACCATGTCAGCCTCCCAGAATTTCTGTCTACAGGGTCCAAATGAATAATAGTGGTGACAGTCCTTTTTTTCTTTCTAAATTTAGATTAGCAGTTTCTAGTTCCTTGGACTTAGAAACTCTTACTAAATTTAGTAGAGTACTCTTGGTTTTATTAATCCATTTCCTCCCAGAGATGGTCTTTGTTTTTATCTATCTGTTGTGCTGTTTGTCATTAAGAGGAAAAAAACATAAGGTAAGTATATGCAAGCATAGTCCCTATTGTAATTCTGCTGTTCCAGCTAAACTTATAGATTGGTGAGTTCATGGTTCTTACCAGGCCAGCATCTATTTAGATAAGCCTTGTTATGGGTTAATGGACACATGAGGGGAAGGCTGTTGCTAAGGGACATCTTGGAAACCAAAGCCGCAAAATAGGTGGGCATGGGTCACACAATTAGAAGCTGTTAGAATGCAGGCCACCTAACTCAAAGACTCCTGTGTTAGGATATGTTGGTCACAGGATGGGTTAGATTGATACTAGGTCACCTGTCAACCTCGAGTAAACTTCGTTTATGTGCAACGAGACACACTATAAAACACCAAACAAGCTCCAACTCCATGGCACGTCCCTCCTAATATTAGTTTGGCTCCAAAAGATCCAAGGCTTAGCTAAAGCTGTTGATGTAAACATAAAAAAAACTGGATGAGGTCTCCTTTCATCTTGTATGTCCTGAGAGCTTGGCATAAGCTCTGAAGGATACACGTACCTGTGTGCATCTGATGGACAGGTGAATAGGCTGTGGGTCTGAACGTAGGTAATTAAACAAAAATTTGGGTGAAGTTTTGGCTTGGTAAGTCATCCCACTCTGTTCAAAGCAGGGAAAAAACATGCAATTCCCCGTGTTTTGACACAGCTGCTTTACAGAGTCCCTCACTGTTCTTGTATGACTGTGCCAGTTCTCAGGGATGTTTGTCATAAGAGGTCCCAGATCATAAGGAACCTTTGTTGTCTCAACCTTCACTGCTTGTTAGTGCTAGAAAGTCCTATTCCAGTAGCACCTGCCTGTGATATAGGCAAATCTGTGGCTGGGGGCACCTCACGTGTTTGTGGGAGACCAGGGACACTGTTTTCACTATACCATCCTTACTACCTGTGCAATGAAGGCCTTTGCTTTCTTAGAAACTTTTGGATCATGGGGGCTGCATCACCTATGCCCTCTCTCAGGATGCCTCTTGTATCTTTGGTTAAGCCATTAAAAGTCTTATTGGTTTGAATTGCTATTAATAGATCCTGCTTTCCAATGGTCAGATGATGGATCCTTTAAATTGGCTACATTTGAAAGAAAAAAAAATTGTTTATGGTGAGCTCTCGATTGTCTTATTAGTATAATGGCTAGCCTTGGGTGATTCCCTTTCAAGATGAAAGAACAGAAATTTCACTTAAGACAAAAATTAATGGCCACAACAAAGAAAATTAGTAAAGGGAAACTTTACTAAAATAGACTTCGGAGGCTAGAAGGGAAGGCTGGGAGGGGGAGCAGAACTACTCAATGTCAATTACAGGAAGAACTTGTCAGTTACAGACTGTGACACAGGAACCATCAACAGAAAAGAATCATCCATGACAGATCCCAACAGGGAAAGACATACACCGCATTTCTTTTTTGGGGGGAAGGGGTTCATTTCATTTTTATTATTAAAAACTAAACATGTGGAACACAGACAATTTAGTTCTGCATGAGGCTTCCTTTGGCTCCTGCACCTGAGGAATTTAACAAGGGAGGAAAACGGGGGGAAATATATTCGTGGCTATTTGGTATATTTGGGAAGATTGAAAGCAAAGTTTTACTTCAAAGCATTATTAAGGTAACCTCTCTAGGCAAGTTAGAATCAGTAATGCTGCCTGGGTCATCATATTGTGGGCTTTTTAAAGGATTGGGAGGTGGGTGTGGGATTGTAAGATTTTTTTTTTGTTTGTTTTTTGTTGTTTTTTTTAAAGATTTTATTTATTTATTTGACAGAGAGATCACAGGTAGGCAGAGAGGCAGGCAGAGAGAGAGGGGGAAGTAGGCTCCCCACCAAGCAGAGAGCCTGATGCGGGGCTCGATCCCAGGACCCTGAGATCATGACCTGAGCTGAAGGCAGAGGCTTTAACCCACTGAGCCACCCAGGCGCCCCTCTTTGTGTTTTTTTTTTTTCAATTACTTTTAAAAGGAGAGTAGAGTGACGAGTAAAGCCAAATTTTTAAATATCCTTCTTGGAATGGTCAGAATTGAGTTTCAATTCTGTGCTTAATGTGCTCCAAGGGACCATAACACAGGTTGGAAAATAATTATTTTCCAAGCTCCAGAGCTCCTCTGTCCCCTCTCAGCCCTGTCCCAGACTGTCCCACACTGTCCCATGTCATCATCCTCGGCCTGTACCTCTGTCCGTGCTATGAAGGGGGCAGGTTCCCCAGGGTAAACTCCTGCCGATCCTTCCAAGACCACCGTTTGCTGACTTGTTTATTTATTTTAGTGTTTTCATTTAATATATATTTTTATTGTGTTATGTTAGTCACCATACCTCATTAGTTTTTGAGGTAGTGTCCCATGACTCATTGTTTGCATATAACACCCAGTGCTCCATGCAATACATGCCCTCCTTAATACCCATCACCGGACTCACCAAACCCCTCACCCCTCTCCCTTCTAAAAACCCTCTGTTTCCCAGAGTCCATAGTCTCTCATGGTTCGTCTCCCACTCCAATTTCTCCCCCTTCGTTTTTCCCTTCTCCTAATGTCCTCTATGCTATTCCTTATGTTCCACAAATAAGTGAAACCATATAATAATTGACTTTCTCTGGTTGACTTATTTCACTTAGCATAATCTCCTCCAGTCCCACCCATGTTGATGCAAAAGTTGGGTATTCATCCTTTTTGATGGCTTAGTAATATTTCATTGTATATATGGACCATATCTTCTTTATCCATTCATCTGTTGAAGGGCATCTCAGCTCTTTCCACAGATTGGTGATTGTGGACATTGCTGCTATGAACACTGGCGCGCATATGGCCCTTCTTTTCACCATACCTGTATCTTTGGGGTAAATACCCAGTAGTGCAATTGCTGGGTCATAGAGTAGTTCTATTTTTAATTTTTTTGAGGAACCTCCACACTGTTTTCCAAAGTGGCTCCATATTCTCAGACCACAATGTTTTGAAACTAGAACTCAATCACAAGAAAAAGTTTGGAAGAAATTCAAACACTTGGAAGCTAAAGACCATCCTGCTCAAGAATGTTTGGGTCAATCAGAAAATCAAAGAAGAACTTAATCAATTCATGGAAACCAATGAGAACGAAGACACCTTGATCCAAAACCTATGGGATATGGCAAAGGCGGTCCTAAGGGGGAAATACATAGTCATCCAAGCCTCACTCAAAAAAAAACCCAGAAAAATCCTGAATACACAAACTATCTTTACACCTTAAAGATCTGGAGAATCAACAACGAATTAAGCCTAACCCATGGACAAGAAGGGAAATAATTAAGATTAGAGCAGAGATCAATGAATTAGAAACCAGAAATATCGAACACATTAATGAAACTAGAAGTTGGTTCTTTGAAAGAATTAATAAGATCAATAAACCACTGGCCAGACTTATCCAAAAGAAAAGAGAAAGTCTCCAAATTAATAAAATTATGAATGAAAGGGGAGAGATCATGACTAACGCCAAGGAAATAAATACAATTATCAGAAACTATTATCAACAGCTATATGCCAATAAATTAAGCAACCTGAAAGAAATGGATGCATTCCTGGAAACCTATAAACTACTAAGACTGAAACAGGAAGAAACTGACAACCTGAATAGACCCATAACCAGTAACGAGATTGAAGCAGTGATCAAAAACCTTCCAAAAAACAAGAGTCCAGGGTCTGATGGAATCCCTGGGGAATTCTACCAAACATTCAAAGAAGAAATAATACCTATTCTCCTGAAACTGTTTCAAAAAAAGAAACAGAAGGAAAACTTCCAGACTCTTTCTATGAGGCCAGCATTACCTTGATCCCAAACCAAGCAAAGATCCCATCAAAAAGGAGAATTTCAGACCAATATACCTGATGAATATGGATGCCAAAAATCTCAACAAGATCCTAGTTAATAGGATCTAACAGTACATTAAAAGGATTCTCCATCATGCCAGGTAGGATTTATCCCTCCGATGCAAGGCTGGTTCAACATTCACAAATCAATCAATGTGATAGAACACATAAATAAGAGAAGAGACAAGAACCACATGGTCTCTCAATTGATGCAGAAAAAGCATTTGACAAAATACAGCATACTTTCCTGATTAAAACTCTTCAGACTATAGGGATAGAGGGAACATTCCTCAACTTCATAAAATCCATCTATGAAAAACACACAGTGGATATCATTCTCAATGGGGGAAAAGCTGAGAGCCTTTCCACTGAGATCAGGAACACGACAAGGATGCCCACTCTTGCCACTATTGTTCAACATAGTACTAGAAGTCCTAGCAATAGCAATCAGTCAACGAAAAGAAATAAAAGATATTCAAATTGGCAAAGAAGAAGTCAAACTCTCTTTGCAGATGACATGATACTCTATGTGGAAAACCCAAAAGACTCCAGCCCAAATCACTAGAACTTGTACAGCAATTCAGTAATGTGGCAGGATACAAAGTCAATGCACAGAAATCAGTTGCTTCCTTATACACTAGCAAGGTAACTGTAGAAAGAGAAATTAGAGAATCAATTCCATTTACAATAGCACCAAAAACCGTAAGATACCTTGGAATAAACTTAACCAAAGAGGTAAAGGATCTACACTTGAGGAACTACAAAGCACTCATGAAAGGAATTGAAGAAGACACAAAAAGATGGAAAAACATTCCATGTTCATGGATCGGAAGAATAAACATTGTTAAAATGTCTATGCTGCCCAGAGCAATCTATACTTTCAACGCCATCCCAACCAAAATACCAATGGCATTTTTCAAAATGCTGGAACAAACAATCCCAAAATTTGTGCGGAACCAGAAAGGATCCCGAATCGCCAAGGAAATGTTGAAAAAGAAAAACAAAGCTGGGGGCATCACGTTGCCTGATTTCAAGCTATATTACAAAGCTGTGATTACCAGGACAGTGTGGTACTGGCACAAAAATAGACACATAGACCAATGGAACAGAATAGAGGGCCCAGATATGGACTCTCAACTCTATGGTCAACTAATCTTCGGCAAAGCAGGAAAAAATATCCAATGGAAAAAAGACAGTCTCTTCAATAAATGGTGCTGGGGAAATTGGACAGCTTTATACAGAAAAAAGAAACTCAACCATTCTCTTCCACCATACACAAAGATAAACTCAAAATGGATGAAAGACTTCAAAGTGAGACAGGAATCCATCAAAATCCTAGAGGAGAACCATCGGCAGTAACCTCTTCGACATCAACCACAGAAACTTCTTTCAAGAAAGGTCTCCAAAGGCAAGGGAAACAAAAGCAAAAATGAACTTTTGGGACTTCATCAAGATAAAAAGCTTCTGCACAGCAAAGGAAACAGTCAACAAAACAAAGAGGCAACCCACAGAACGGGAGAAGGTATTTGCAAATGACACTACATCAAAGGGCTGATATCCGCGATCTATAAAGAACTTCTCAAACTCAACACCCAAATAATCAAGTCAAAAAATGGGCAGAATACATCGCATTTCCGATGAGAATTCGACCTCCTCAGCAACTCAGCCAATGAGAAGCGGTCATCACCCTTAACTCCCACTTTTCTCTGAGACTTTCATTCAAAACAACCCCTCCCAACCTCTTCCCTCTTCTCCATAAAAATAGCACTCCTTTCCTTTGTTAGACTTGCTTATGGTTTTGCCATACCTTGTTTGTTCTGAAATGCAATTCTGTTATTCCTGAATAAACCCGTTTTGCTGGTAAAATAACTAAGAGTTTTATTTTGAAGGTTAACATTACTTGGCGATCAGAAGTGGGATCCAGAGAAGACCCCCGACAACTTTAAGGTTGATGAGCAAATAGGTGCGGGTACCCAGAGAGCCAACTGGGTCCACTGCTTTCTTGCTGGCTTTGGGGTTTGGGGGTAATTTCTTCTAGATGTCAAGCTCCACTCTCTGTGTTTGAGCTCTCCAGGCTTTACTTGGGATCTGTTTTCAGACTTCGTTCTTTCTGAGAGTACTCCTTTGGCCTTCAGACCCCTTTTCAGAACCAGACTGTTCCTCTTGGAACTGTGCCAGTTTTTGGTCTGGCTCCTCTTTTGGGACTGGACTGTTCTTGTTGGAACTGTTCCTGTCAGAACTACGATGGCCTTTAATCTGACTCCTTTTTGGAATCAGACTGTTCCTGTTGGAAATGTGCCTATTGGAATTGCACTAGCTTTCGATCCAATTCCTTTTTGGAACTGGACCGTTCCTTGTGAAAAATGTGCTAGCCTTTGGTCCAACTCCTATTTGGAACCAGACTGTTCCTGCAGGGACTCTGCTGGCCTTTGGTCTGACTCCTTTTTGGAACTGGACCAATCCTACTGGAACTGTGCTGGCCTTTGGGCCAGTTCTTTCGGAATTAGGCTGTTCTACGGGAACTGTACTGGTCTGTGGTCCAATTCCTTCTGTAATGAGGCTGTGACTGTTGACACTGTGCTGTTTAGGAATTTTTCTTCTTTCCCTAGAGAAAAACCTCTAAGAAATGGGAACCCAGCCATCAAAATACTTTTAGGGTGCCCCACCTCACTGGACCCCGATTGTATGTTTAGAGACTATGATCCCTCCTCCTGTGCATTTCTAACCAAATGGATGGATTTAACCAAAGATAATTTAGAACTTCAATGGCCATTGTGGGGAACTTTCAATCTCCCCAAACTTGTTTTTCTCAAAATAAAGTTAGAGAGCCATAGCTCCTAAAAACATACAAAACAAAATGGGATGCATATTTTAACTGGTATCTTAAGCTTCCAAATGTTTTCAGGATTCTTTTGCAAAATACTATTTCTACGGGAAGACGTCAAATGGCTTCCAAGGCCTCTTTATTTTTTTAACCTCCCTCATCTTCTTTGCAGACATGTGGACACCACCTTGTGCTCAAACCCTGCCTCCAGCACCATTTTCTTTCTGCTGATCTTCCCTTTTCCTCTGAACCGCTCCCTCATCCCTCCTCTCCTGAACCTTTTAAAACCTATTCCTATGAAGTTAAGTCTTTTGAGGTACTAAATAAACTGCAGGCTTCTTACAGTCCCTGGACTAAGCTGAATCGGGAGCCACAGTTAAAAAGTTTCCTAAAGTGACTCATGGCCCCCGTAAGTTTGCTGAAGAATTGAACATAGTTAAATTCAAACTTACCAACCTGGTTTCTCAGACTTATGTCAATTAGTCTCCATGCTTAGTGAGGGTAGCCCAATAGGAACCTCCTGAATGGGACTTCGAGTTACAAACCCCAAACTTTTGACAAGATGCTAGAACACACTCAATGGAAACCCCCACCAAGCAATTAGAGTAGCTTTTCCTACGCCTGCTGATTGGAACAAAATTCAGGCTTGCGTGCAAGAGCCTGATGAACCTGTTCATGCCCATTACAATCAACTCCAAATTGTCTTTAAAGAAAATTCTGGTCTTCCTTTAGATACTGAACCTGAGTAGAGCACTCAGTCTGGTTCTGAAAAGGGGTTGGACTGAAGGCCAAAGCAGTACTCTTAAAGTAGCATTTAAATCTACATTTATTAATAGGCTGGACTGGGATCTTTCGCTTTTAGTTAAAAGGACGAGGATGGAATGAGAAACTGCCCACTCGAGATTTAGTTAATATGGCAAACCAGCTCACTCACATTCTAGATGAGTCATGTGAAAGAAAGATCACTAAAATTCTTAGTTTTCAACTCTGGCAGATGAGGGCCTCTAACCTGCCCTCCCCCCACCCGCCCAATTTCTGCTATTATTGTAGTGACCTAGGGCACTGGAACACAGATTGTTACAAACTTAAGCATTCCAGGCACTTTGGGCCCTCTGTCATTCTCTCCAATGTCCTCCTAATTCCCAATGATGGGGCTCCAAGGAACTACAGAGGCTCTTCCCAATTCTCCTTCTTAGTAGGCCTGGAGAAACCACTCTGCAGGGCGGGAATGAAGAGCCCTCTGTGCCTGCTGACCTACGGGCTACACTCTCTGTGCACCACCCCTGCCTCGGGGCACCAAAAACAGTTCCAACTGCAGGTTCTCTAATAAACCTCACCGGGTTCCTGCCTCTGAACCTATTCCCTTCTAAGGCCTTCAAGAAACATACATGCTTTTCTCCTTAGTTCTTCTAAGAACTAAGATTTGACCCAAGATTTCTTAGGAAAGTATCATGCTGGAATTTCTTTCTGCCAAAAGGGGGAAATGATTCTAGAATTGGCCAGTAGTAATCAAAATAGCCAATCAGGACTTAAATGACCCTCTGACATCGTTTATTTGTTCGGTCTCTGACAGCACAATAGCTGGGACACAGATTATTCCTATTGGACCAACTACCATCTCCTTTATGGGCAAGATCTTTAGCTGACAGTGACAGAATTCACCTGCACCTCCCATCAAGGTTCAAATAGATCCCTCAAACCACCTCCACAAAATTAATCAATACCCTATAAATAAAGAAGCCCTCAAGCATCAAGCCTCTAACAGAAGACAAGGCCCAGCACCTCACTGTCTCCTGTATTACTAGTCCCTGTAATAACCCTAGTTTACCTGGGAGAAAACCCAGTGGCCAAGGATGAAGGTTTGTTCAGGAACCCCTGAGCAATGAATAACACTGTTATCCCTCAGCACACTGTTGTTCCTGACCCCATATGCTATAGACATCTATTCCCACTGAGAGCCTGTTTTCACTATAATTGACCTATGCAGTGCGTTTTTGGTATTCTGGCTGACAAAGGGAGAAAATACCTTTTGCTTTCACTTGGGAAGAATGGAAATACACCTGTTCAGTTATGTCCCAGGGTTTCACAAACGTGAAAAGCAGATTTGGATGAGGGGTGCCTGGCCGGCTCAGTCGGTAGAGCATAGGACTCTTGATCTTGGGCTGTTCGAGCTCCAAGTTGGGGGTAGAGTTTACTTAAAAAAAATTTTTTTTAAAAAAGCTGATTTGGATGATAGAAAGTTTTCTGCAGGCTCTACTTTGTTATAATATATAGATGATTTGCTTCTCTGGTCCCCTTCTCAAACCTCTTCACAGGAAGACCAAATCCACCTGTTAAAATTTCTGACTCTAAAGGGATGTAAAGTCTCTGAAGAAAACTACAGTTTGCTCAAACTCAGGTTTGATACTTAGGCCACCTCATCTGGGAATAAGGACTACATTTGGATATAGGTAGATTTCAAGGCATCCTGAACTTCCCCTAAACTAAGCCTAAACTAAGCACCTAAACTAAGCACCAATTATAAGGTTTTCCTGGACTGACCAGCTACTGTTGAAAATGGATTCCAAATTTCTTTCTTATGGCTCAGTCTCTGTATGCTTTACTAAAAGATGACAAACCTGGTGCCATTATTTAGAAAGATCAGGAACACATAGCTTTTGAGAAAAAAAGCCTAATAAAGCCTCCTGCCCTTGGACATCCTAATTATCAACTTCCCTTTTTCTTCTCTGTGAGAAGGAAGGAAATACCCTGGGAGTACTCACCCCAAAACATAGACCATTATTGCCCACAGAGTAATACAGCCAACAGCTTGACTCTGTGGCATGGGGATAACCCCCTTGTCTCAGAGCCATTCCTGCCACTGCCCTCTTAGTTAAGGTCACTGAAGAATTAATCATGGGATCAATCCCCTTTAACCATCCTTGTACTTTAGCCTAGGGCGAAACTGTAAACATTTATATTGACAGTCACTATGCCTTTGGGGTAGCTCATGACTTTGGAATATTATGGAAATAATGAGGTATCCTTACCTCCAATGGGAATAAAATTAAAAATGGCTCCTATGTTCAAAATTCATTAAATGCTACACTTTCGCTGGCTGCTCTGGTTATTATTAAAGTCCCTGGGCATTCCAGACTCCACTTCCTCGAGGCGAAAGTAAATCACCTGATATTTCCACCAAAAATACTGCTGTCAAGGAAATCACTAGCCAAACCTCTGTTGTGGTCCAAAGGGATATTCACCCAAATGAAAATTTGGAAAAATTGATAAGAGATATCCAACAATTGTTCCCAGAGAAGGAAAAACAATATTGAAAATCTAGTAACAGTTGGTTCAATAAAAAGTGAACTCTGGTTTGGACCAAATAACAATCTGGCCCTACCAGAAATTCTAAAATTCTTACTACTCACTACTATATGTGCATTAAAGTCATTGGTCTACTGACAAAATGATAGCATTTGTGAACCAATGTTGGTGGAGAAATATTAATAAGGTCACAAAAGTGCCCATCTCACTTGCCCCACCTGCCCAAAGTATAAACCAGGGAAACCTATTCACAAAGTGGATTTCATACAACTTCTCAGTCTCGGGGATATAAGTATGCTTAGTCATAGTATCTATGTTTCTCACTGAACCAAAGCTTTCTCTTATTGACAGACAAATGTCTCTTTTGTGTCTAAAATTCTGTTAGAAAAGACTAACCCCTGCCTGAGGAACCCTCTTGAACTTCATAGTGATCAGGAAACTCACTTTACCAGTCAGATACTTCAACAATTCTTTGCTATTTGGTTGGTTTTATAACACTTTGATTGTGAACACCATCCTCAATCCCCAGGGTTAGTCAAAGACACCAACAGCATTATTAAGGCTCAACTGGCAAAATCTGTAGCGATCCTCCAAATACCTTGGCCCAAAGCATTGCCATTGGTCCTTCTAAAACTCAGATCCATCCCCTTTGGAATTCATAAGCTCTCACCCCTTGAGATAGTCACAGATGTCCAATGTACTTGGCCTCCTTTGACCCACAACTGGTAAAGGAGATATACTTCAATATTGTAAAGGCCTGTTTCTATTAAAATAATCATGCTTTGATAGACCAATCTTTTCACAGTGCTCTCCTGGGAGACAAAGACCTTAAGCATCACACCTTGTAACCTGGAGATTTTGTCTTATTGGAAGACACCTCTAGAAAGACTCTCTTCGACCTCAAAAGAATGGCCCTTATTAGGTACTGCTAACCAATCTTTGTGCTGCCAAGTTCCAAGGATAGACTCTTAGATTCACGTGACATATTTAAACAAAGCACCAAACCCTGACCGGACCTGCACACTATCTGGTGACCTGAAAGTAAAGATTTTCCAGAATTGAAGCAGAGGACTTCTGATGAGACAGCTTTCCCAAGAAGTCTGGATAGGCCTAGATCTCTTTTTCTCACTGACTGCTTTTACTATCTCTTTTGTGGAAACACAAATGTCTGCATTTCCCAAGCCCTTGCAAAAGGTGGAAACCTCTTCTTTTGACTACAGCTTAACGATCTTTTGTCAATAGGCTGGTCATGATCTCATGACAAACTAATCTTTTTACTTGTTTTTTCTGAAGGATTAGAAGGTTCAGGATTCACAAAAGTCTTTTTTCATCTAGACTATTAACTGACTCTGGATTCTTATCCAAATTCATAGTTTCTGAATTTACAGCTTTGCGGACTGTATTATTGATAACATATTTGGTTCCAAACAATTATTTTGTGATAACATGACTGTGTTAATATATCCTTGATGTTTTGCTATTTTTGCCAGAAGTTCATTAGCTATTGCTTCATGTATATACCTGCATGGTATTTTCCCAAATGCACTCGGTGAATTCTTTCAGTGTGTTCCTGCAGTTTTCATTATTCTGCTCTCATGGCTGAAAGAGCAGAGCAAGGCTAACTCCATTAAGGAACGCGGAACCCCTAACCGCTAAAGACTGTAAACCTGGCCTTTAGCCCGCCAAACTCACGCGCCAATTCTGACCAGAGTGATAGGCTAGTTCAAACAGCTACTTTAGGATAAATCGTTATTCAATTGGCCATCTGCGTGTGTGTTACAATCTTATTGGTCACTGTGCGCTTGTTACAAACTCATTGGCCACTGGCCCCTATAAAACTGCTGCGCCTTCTGAAACTCGCTCTCTTTCTCCACATCACGCCGCTGCATCGGTGTGTGGAAGGTTGAGCTCGAGCTAGCTCGAATAAAGGCTCTTTGCTTTTGCATCGGACTCGGCTCCCTGGTGGTCTTTGGGGATCTAAAAATCTGGGCATAACATTGGCCACTTTAGGTAGAGACTTCCAGGAGACATACACGACTCTGGATTTGCCCAGATAGAAAGAACCTTTCTCCCCTAAGTCTGAATAAGTGCCAATAAATGTTTCAAATGGCTACTTTCAGATCTAAGGTCCAGTTGTAGAGCTACCATACAATTTGGAGTTGTTACGTTACTTCTTCTGTTCTGTATAATTACATTTTGTATTTTGTTGCTTGTGAAACTTTTGTAAAAATGATATACCCAATAAGGAAATGATCTCCAATGCTTATGACCTTGATAAATATGAATTGATGTAGGAAAATGTTAGGGTTCAAAGTCGATGGCCAAGAAAGAATTCTTGAGATGTCTTTGGTGTAAAAAGGTGGTTTTATTAAAGCCCACAGGACCCGTGGGCAGAAAAAGCAGCACTGGGGTCATAAGGAGTGGCCCATTATATATTTTCAACTTGAGAGGGAGTTAAGGATAGTGTAAGTCTCTAACAAATTTTGGAAGCAAGGTTTCCAGGACCTTGTGGGGGTTAGCTATTGTTGGGAAATGGTCACTTATTACTGTCTAATAAAATCTGAATCATGATATCCTTCAGATGTATAAGGGTGGGTGATACACTTGGGGGATGATTGCCAATGTATATCTTGGGGTTGGGTAGAGATAAAGGAAGTTTCCAAAGGAATTTTTATATGTTAAAGTAGACTTACAGGATCCTGGGGGTGGGGTTAAAATTGCCTTTTGTCCTTAGCAAAGTATTAACAATGAGGCAGCTGAGTTCTTAGAGGAATGTCACTCTGCGTGTTTCAAGGACTTGTCAGTGGGCTCTAGGTAGTAAGGAAATTTAGTAATTATTCTTCTGCCTTTGTTTCCTACATCATGAACTACTAATGATAAATGCCTGAGGGTTCTCCCTCCTAACCCTCTCTGTTACTCAAATGTGGCCTTGTTTCCAACTGCTCTGCCCTTTCCCTCTGACACCGGGAAAGGTCTTTCCTGGCACAGAAGTACAAAACCACTAAATACGAAAAATCTGACTTTTGATCAATAATGCTTTCAGAGGAAGATCTTGATCAAAAGGAGGAAATGAGAAAATTAATAAAGGGAAATCACTAAAATGGACTTGGGATGCTAGAAGGGGAGGCAAGAAGGGGGAGTAGTACCCCTCAATGGCAATCTCAGGAAGATTTGTCAGTTACAGACCCCAGCAGAAGAATTATCAAGAAAGAATCATCCATGACAGATCCCAACAGAGAAAGATATACATTGCATTTCCTACAAGAAACAGATGAGCCTGGCAACTCAGCCAATGAGAGACCATCATCACTCTTGAACTCTTGCTTTTCTCCAATGGACTTTCATTCAAAACAACTCCTCCCAACGTTCTCCCCCTTTTCCATAAAATATCACTCATCTCCTTTGTTTGTTGGACTTGCCTATAATTTTGCCATACTTGCTTGTCCTGAATTGCAATTCTCTGTTATTCTTGAGTAAACTCATTTTGCTGGTAAAATAACTGTTTTATATTTAAGGTTAACACAACAAATGTAAATTCCCCTTCTTAGAATCCAGCCGCATTTGACTGTTTTAACTTCCCTTTTCCCTACAGGACTTAGAGAGAGCACTCTGGTCTAATCCCTACATCCAAAGTATACGGGTTACTCATGTAAATGTTGAAAGCCAAGAAGTGAATTTAACAAAAAGACCCCAAGACTGGCAGTAAGGCTCACTTTGCCCCTGCTTTCCAGGGCTGTGTAATCAGGCTCTGCCAGCTTTAGCCATTCCTGTGCAACGTCCATGATAGGTGTATCCCCGACCCCCTACCACAAAGAATTCATGTTCCCTGAACAGCAGATCTTTTCAGTTATAAAGCCCTTTACCTCCACTTTCAAAAGATCCTACCAAATTTAGAGAGGAATCAGAAACATTAGTGGCCATTCACGACCCCTGTACCCCCGCCCCCCGGCCTCACCCTGAGAAAAGAGATGATTTGACTCTTCTACAAACAATCTCCAGAAGGCCAATATTCAGGGGCTAACAGAAGCCAAGCTGAACTGTGTACTTAGGGGAAAAAAAAGCTTTATAAATGCTTTATATGGACTTTACAAAGGCATACATCTATTCATTCCCATTTTAGTTAAAAATCTTCCTGAAACAAATTTAGTTAAAAAGACAGGTCAAACCCTTGATATTGAGGCTATAGGCCAGTTCGTTGCGGGGTGGGGGGGGTTGGGGGGGGATTAAAAACAACTATCTTTGTTGTGCCGATCTCTACAAAACCAGAAATACAACTGTAGAAACAAGTCGAAGTCCATCTATCTTTACCAATCCCCCAAAACTCGCCTATTCCTCTCAAAATGCCTGTAGATATTATAAAAGATCAGGATATTGTAACAAAATTGTCATGTTCTTAAGAAAGGTAAATTTTAAATAGCAATTACCCTGGAGCTCTTAGGAAAAAGAATTTTTTTTTTTGCATTCTTTCTCTGTCCCTTAAAATTATAAATTTTATCATGCCTTTGAAAACATAGCTTGCATCACCTGAGACTAATGACAAAAAGGTGTGGAGAGGCCTTTTAAAATACAAACTATTGGGGCACCTGGCTGGCATAGTCAGTAGAGCATATGACCACGGGATTTTTTTTCTTAAGAGATTGCGTGCATGCACCTGTGTGCTCGTGGGAAGAGGGAGAGAATTTTAAGCAGGCTCCATGCCCACCACAGAGCCCAATGGGGGACTTAATCTCAGGACCCTGAGATTGTGACCTGAGCCGAAATCAAGTCCCACACTTAACTGACTGAGCCACCCAGACACCCCAGAGCATGTAACTCTTGATCTTAAGAATTATGAGTTCAAGCCCCACACTAAGGGTTAGTTTACTTTAAAAAAAAAAAAAAAAAAATTACAAGTGGCTATAAGGGCTCTAGCATCTCTGATAATAGGCATAATGCCCCAAATCTCAACCTTGAAAAAAACTTTGGTACTTTCTCTGTGCCTCTGTGATAAGAATTTTCCTATCCCCATCTTTTCTAGGACCTAAGAGCCATTTTTTGAAATGTAAACTTTAGGGAGAAATTTTTCATGAGTAATAAAAGAAACGAGAAAGAGACAAAGATAGGTAAGTATTTGGAAATTGGGCCTATACTGTTTTCTCCACAAACATTTGTTAAAACAAAAGCTATTAGATTTCCTGTGTTTATATGTGTGTCCATATATGTATTTTGCAAATGTGAGATATTTTCTCTACCTCCAAATGGTATTGCTAAAATGAATTTGTAAAAGAGCGCTATTTAGTTTGTTTGAAGGCAAGTGCTTATAAGGACTATGCATTCTAATACTCTCAGAAAGACAGAAACTAACCCAAATGTTTTGCAAGTTCACACAATCTGGGGAAATATCTGGTATTAAAACTAATGAAAAGTTTATTTCATTCAAATAGACACCCTTTTAGAGTTATCAGCATTGAATATAAAACTTTGTTGTGCCTGTGTTTACTGAAGGTTGAATAAGTCTGTTATCTCTGTTGCAAAATTTGTCAGGAAAAAAAAAACAGAATAATGGTTGACAACTTTGATGCATCATAAAGTTCTGTGGGTAATCTAAACAATTAAGAACAAGTAAATTAAATAGATGTAAGTAAGAACGTTTAGAGGTAAGCTTTTAAATAGCTTCCAAAATCTTTTGGGTAACCTGAAACCTTAAAGTTTTGCTAAATTACATGATGAGTCAAGTTAAATTCATTGAATATCTGGATCATTTCCAAATAAAGTAAATTAATGAACATTAAGTACAGAACATAGGTTTATCTATTTGTCTTGTTACAGAGAAACTATAGATAAATTTGGGTCTGTTAGTAAACATGTTTATGCTTAATTGAAAGACTGTAGTATGAAGACACACATTTCTAGAAATTATGAAATGAATTAATAAATTTGTCAATCTAAAGAATACTGGTATAACAGTTCACAATTGCTTACTACTTAGATTCCACTAAAAATTAAGGTCTTGTTACCAGCAAGATCCCAAGACCTGACTTTTACTGCCTACCTGCTCGTACCCACTGACCTTTGTCCCAAGCTTTCCTTAAGTTCTTCTTTCCAGCTTATCTTTTAACTTAGGCAAAAGACCCAATGGGCATAGCATCCCATGGTGAAAAATGAAACTACCCCTCAAGCAATAATTACTGCCCTGATGAAGAGCTCTGGCCAGCCCAAATCATCTGGATGAGTTTGAGCCCAAGTCCTGACTCACAGCTGCACAGATGGACCACAGAGTGACCAGGAGTTACCTTTACTGCATTATAATGCTAAAATCTCTGGCTGAGGAACATGAGCCTCATTAACATAACATAAAATGCATGCATAGGCATGTTTCCTTACGGTACATGTAGGACCTTATGCCCACCTCTACACATTATGACAAGGCTCCCCTTTCTAAATAATCATCCTAACCCTAAATAAAAGGAACCCAGGGGCACCTGGGCAGGTCAGTTGGTTAAGCGTCCAGCTCTTGACTTAGCCTCAGGTCATGAACTCAGGGTTGTGAGATGGAGCCCCATGTTGGGCTCTGGGCTCAGTGAAGAGTCTGCTTGAGATTCTTTCTCCCCTGTTCCCTCTGCCCCTCCCCACTCCTCTCAAATAAATAAATAAATCTTAAAAAAAAAATAAAGGAACCCATTCACCCTTGGGGGAGTCAGAGCTTTGGAAGTTATTCCCTGCAACCTTATTTGCTGCAAATAAAGTTTCCTTTGTGTGACAACTCCAACTGGTGTAGTCTCTATCCGTAACTCACCAAGGAGCAAATTCATGTTAGTTCAGTCACAGTTTCTAAGAGTAAAGAATTCTAATAAATGTAATAAAAACTACTGGAAATAATAAGGGAAACAAATCTATAGGCAAGTGTTGGGGAGGAAAAAATTTTTATTCTGCCCTTCAAGGTTCTTCTAGTTGGTGTAAGAATGAACTTGACCTGAAGAGAAAATCAAGTAAAATTTAGTAACATGGATACCTCCTGTATACATGGGAGAGACTCAGGAAAACTGAGTAAGTCTATGAAATGGCCTAAGCCATCACCTTAAATACCATCTTCAACTAAAGACAGAAGTGGAGGAAGTGGGTAGCTGGTTGTGGAAAGTGAGCAGGAAAAGCACAAAAAGGGGTAAGATTATTAAATGCTTATCATCTCCAATGATAAGAGTTTCTAAAGATTTAGAGTCATCCCTCTCTTCCTGGTGCTGAGGGAGACAGACTTACAAATAGAGATTTCATTACACATGTAAAGATCTTATAAAAGGGCAACTTCTTTGTTTTCAGAATTTCTCCTGTGTCTGCAGTTTCTTAAAAAATAATCAACCTAAAATATTCAATATGCCAAAGAGGCATATCTTGGGGTAGGAAAATATGCTCCCCTACACAGAAAGTAAGATGTGTGTTTCTGGTAAGAAAAACTATGAGGAATGGGAATATATTTTTGTTGAAAGAAAATAATTTTGCCCTAAGTGAGGCTAGTTAAAGAGGGAAAACTCAGGACAGAATCTGAATGTAAAAAAGAAAGTTATAGAAGATTTATGGAAAAGGAATCTTTCTAAAAAAAATTAATTTATTTGTCAGAGAGAGAGTATAAGGACAGAAAGCAGCAGGCAGAGCAGGCAGAGGGAGAAGCAGGCTTCTCACTGAGCAAGGAGCCCAATGTGGGACTTGATTCCAGGAACCTGGGATCATGACCTGAGCTGAAGGCAGACACTTAACTGACTGAGCCATCCAGGTATCCTCAGAAAAAGAATCTTTGAAAAGGAATTTTAGGTGTGTTCAGTATGGCTAAGATTAGAATAAATTTAATTAAGTAAATGAATTTTAATACCAAGTTATGCTGGTCCAAAATTAAAATTTTGTTTTCTTTTTAAAAGGACAAAGTTTTCTGGAACTGTGGATCTGCTTTCAATAAGAAATTGTAAACAAAAGCAAAAGGGCTTTTGTTTACCTTTAAAGTTATCTGCCTAGAAAACAAAGATTCTGTATTATGCCAAAATAATTTCCTATGTATATCAGATCTTTGATTACTCAAGAAAACTAAGTCTTAATTTGAAAAGAGCTAGATTTTGCTCACAATTACTAACATTCTGCATTTGCCTTTGAAATGTTAGTGTCAATTCAGTTAAATGTATAATTAAATATTGTTTCATAATACTCTGTGATCCTATTTAACCAAATGTTCAAAACTTTTGATGTTTTTGACAAATTTCCCAAAATCAAATTCCAAAATGAAGTCTATTGACCATAATCTAACTGAGATGTTCCAGAGGGCCCCTGGAACATTTCAGAGGTTTTGTTACTTCTTATAAAAGAGAGATATTAAGCTAATTAGACTTATTTGGTATGCTAAATTACATGGGAAGCATTGTCAAATACATGGTACTAAACCCTCTTAGATTACATGTGTGTAGATATTAGTTATTAAAGTATTTTAAAAATTGTATAAAACACCTAGAAATCTTATATACCCTGATTTAATCTAGAAGTGTTATGTGTCACAAAAATAACCAAATTTCCTTAACTGCATTGTAATGAACTTTAATCAGATATTTATCATTGCCATTGTTAAGTCTTTTGTCAGTTACGGTTAATATTTTACTCTGATGCTTTTGCAAAAGTGCTTCATCTTCAGTAAGACACATGGAAAGAACTCTGAGTACATGTTTCTGATAACCTTAAAAAAATAAAACTGAACTGGGTAACAATGTCTAGAACTAGTGAAAAAACTAGATTCAAGCAGAACAAGAATAACATGGGACTGAATGAACTGAGGAGGATGATTATAATTTTCATGACTTTTCGTTTGAAACAACTGATTTTTTTAAAAGATTTATTTATTCATTTTTGGGGGATGTGCAAAGGGAAAGAGAGAGAGACAATCTCAAGCAGACTCCCCATCAAGCAGGGAGCCCAACACGGGGCTTGATCCAGGATACTGAGATCATGAACCAAGCTGAAATGAAGAGTCAGATGTTTAACCAACTGAGCCACCCAGGCACCCCTCAACTGCTGATTTTTTAAAAAATATTTTAGTTTTTCTAAAGAAAACTTTTTAAGGAAAATTTCTCTTAAGCTAATTGACTTACAGCAATTTGATAAATACTATTTGTGTAAGCAGAACTGAAACATTTATTTTTTCCTCCCTACCTGATCCCTCCAGATTTCAGGAACTCTCAGTATTCTTATATTTTCATGGCAATGTATCTATTTTCATAAGTTCAATAAGAATCTATTCACCCTGTAGCAGGTCACAACTGGAAACGTTGCTTATATTACCAAGGTTTCGACTTGAATATCACATTTGAGAGAGACAAGCATAAACTCAGATTTGACCAGATAGCCTTAAGGAACTAATGTTGACTTTAGGCAAGTAATAAAGCACATTGCAAATATTAACCTGATACCTTACTTACAAAGTTCCCAGCAGCCTTCCCATGTGAGTAAAGGTGGCCACTCCCCAGGAGGTGCACGAATCTCAAAATATTTGGGGGACCTGGAGAGGAGAGGAATTCACCCATATCTATAGGTGTTGCAGGTGAAGTCTAATTGCAAGTATATGGCTTGGCTTCTGGCCCCAAGAGGCTATTAACAGTTCATTCTGGAGATTCCTTATGAAAAGTTCCAGCAAAGCAGATTTAAAAGAGCCTACATGGTCAACCACTATTCTTGCTGGAATTATATAAATAATCAGGCTAAGATTTTTAGAGAGTAGATTTATTTTGCAAACAAATTAATTAATTAGGCTATCTCTGGTAGAAATGAGGGAAAAAGAAAAATTATGTTATAAAAATTATAAATATAAAATTACAGAGAAAAAAGTTATGTTTCAATAACACACACTTTCGTGGATATTAGATTCTAATACTGTTCATCATAAACTGGGCTAGTTCTTAATTTTTTTAGCTTCCTCCAATACCTCACTACAATTCCCTAAACAAGTATTTTTAGTTTTTCTTCCACATTTCTGACTTGGATCATTTGAGAACTAAAACTTCCCTTTTTCCTGAAGCCATACAGACTGAAGATGAACTACTTGATGTAAACTTCAGAGAAATCCAAATAGCTCATATATAGACAATCTTTGTGCTTTCTATTGCTCTGTGGGCCACTCAAAAAGATCACCAGAGACATTCAAACTACAAACTAGGAGAATCTGACAGATTGCCACTGCCTGCTCTCATGCCATCTGAAGATGCTTCCAGCCTGACATCTAGAAATCTTCTCTACTGGCTACTCTCAGAACTCAGAAACTGGTTCATAATTTGATCTAATCATTAACCATTGTTCTTCTTTTGTTTCCATAAAAACATCTCTTATTTAATACTGATTACTTGAACCATAGGCCTAACTTTGCCTATGTCACCGTGTCCTGAAATGAGTTTAACTGAACTGACCTACCGTCAGGACTAAGAAAAATTCAACAAGATGGAACAATCTGCCAACTCATTTTTTTTATAGGTATTCTTTTTATTTTTTTTATTTTTTTTAATTTATTTATTTGACAGAGAGAGAGAGAGAGATCACAAGTAGGCAGAGAGGCAGGCAGAGGGAGAGGGGGAGGCTCGATCCCAGGACCCTGAGATCATGACCTGAGCCAAAGCTAGAGGCTTTAGCCCACAGAGCCACCCAGGCGCCCCCTGCCAACTCATTTTTTAAAAAAATTTTTTCCAACTTTTAAGATGTGAAACTTCCAGGGAAATTTCAAAAGAGGTAACTGTAGGGGCTAAGGGCAGGCTACCCCAAGATAGACCACTTTGGCATACAGGTTAGGACTAGCTGAAAATAATCAAGGCCCAAGACTCAGGAAGAAACTTTGACCCCTCTTACCCTAACAACTGCCTAAAAGAATTTAGATAAAGGACCTACTCCAGGAAGAGAGCTAGCACCATAGATAACTACATTATAATATGAACTAGGTATGGTATATAGGGAGGAACATAGCAAGGCCTGTTTGATCAAAGTCCTCTATGTTCCATTGTTTCTGAATGGCCCAGAAAAAAATTTGTTTACCAAATATTTACTCTTTTTATCTTCCTGTGAATTCCATTTCTTCCCTTTGAAGTCCTAGACTCCTACTCCCTTCTCTTTAGTTCAGAATGACATATATACTTCATTTTGCTTGTCTTTGGAATCTCATCTCTATTTGGATTACCTGCATATACAAAATTAAGTTTGATTTTCAGCTGTTAATTTGTCTTATGTCAATTTAATTCTTAGTCCAGTTAGAACAATCTTGAAGGGCATAAAAAAATTTCTTCCTCCCCAACACCTCCCAATATCCATTCTCTCTTTTTTACCATAATAATACAAATGTTAGGTAGTCAGATATACTACCAGAATAAAATCCCAGGTGGGATTAGCTCCATGGCAATATTTGGATACAAAGAGAAGTCAGATGTTACAGGCTGGAATGCTGGGTTCCTTACTATGCTGTACAAAACATTTAATAACACCATCCACCATCTGTTATACCTTCAAAGGCAAACTATATCCCAGCCAAGGAGAAACTAGAAAAGATTCAGTGTTGACATATGTTGGCTGCTTCTTGCTGTTTTTAGCACAATCCTATGAAAGCATTGAGCTCACACAGGAGCTAGACAGTTTGAGGCAAAATGGAATACAACTCCGATTAGGGGCCTTTTTTCTGCTTGCTGTCTAAAATATTAATCAACCTGGGGCGTCTGGGTGGCTCAGTGGGTTAAAGCCTCTGCCTTCGGCTCAGGTCACGGTCTCAGGGGCCTGGGATCGAGCCCCCCGTATTGGGCTCTCTGCTAAGCAGGGAGCCTGCTTCCTCCTCGCTCTCTGCCTGCCTCTCTGCCTGCTTGTGATCTCTGTCAAATAAATAAATAAAATCTTTTAAAAAAATAATAAAATAAAATTTTAATCAACCTAATGTGGATCTCAGAGAGTAGAGAGAAAAAAAAGCCATGGAACTTTTATAGTCCAAACAGAAATAGTTAAATCAAATTTCATCATATCTAGGACACTGTCAATTGTAAGACACGCCATTATTTATGAACTAGTAGAAAAAATTAAGGTTGCTAATAACATAATGCTTCCTTATCCATCAGAATGATATTTTATTAAGAGCTCATGACTACATTTAGACAGATTTTAGTCATATTATTCCTTGTGCATACATAAATAGAAAAATACAAATAAAATAAATTGGTTAACTCTTTCCTGGAACTTCTATACCTCTTTACATTTGCAGTCTGAATCTTTGGGATTACCCTTTAATGTAGAATAATAAATGCTTGTGTTTTCCCAAAAATAGAATTATGATAGAGCATTTCTTAAGAGAATGCTCCATTAGTATCTCCAGGATTTTCTTTCAGATAGCTAACACCCATTCTGCAAGTTTTGATCATGGAGCATAGGCAATGATAGGGATTCTAAGACCGTACTGATTTGTAAAGTTTAAACATGGAAGAAGAAGAAAATGCCTATGTATCAAAAAAAAATACAGCAATTATATAATTCTGAAGAAAAAAATGATTGTAGCTCTGAGATTATTTTTTTTTTAAGCAAGAGAAAGAGCGTGCACATTTTAAGCAAGAGAAAGAGCGTGGGGGAGGGGCAAACAGAGAGGTAGAGAGATAATCTTAAACAGGCTCCATGCTCAGTTGGGAGCCTCGCGTAGGGATTGATCTCATGACCCTGAGATCATGATCTGAGCTAAAATCAAGAGTCAGACGCTTAACCAATTGAGCCACCCAGGCGCCCCTGTAGCTCCAAGATTTTTAAGGTATCTGCAGTTAGTTTCCCGATAGTGGGGGCATCTCAGCAGGCAAAGAGCAAATGGGAAAGGGCCTTTCAACAAAGCCTTTGTCTTCAGTTGGTTTCCTGACAGTAGAGCTAGGGACAGAGCAGCACAGAGGCTAGTAAGCAAAATATCAGCTCTTTACACTTAACACTGTGCCGTGCCTATGGTTATTAGCAATTGAAGATGACCATAAGCCAGCTATATGTTTTGAGCAAATCACAACAATTATAATCAAAAGCTTCGCCTAATGACTTTTGTACTGAACTATAAATGAATAAAGGCCAACAAGCTTAGGGATTTTTTTGTTTTGTCTCTTGGAGTAGGGAGGGTTGGTTTTTTGAGGATCATGGTGGGAGGGGTTTTTGTTTTTGTTCTTCTTAGAGACTCTTAAGTCTTTCTTAGAGACTTTTTTCTCTTAGAGCCTCTTAAAGTCTTGATTTCTCAGTGGCCTTTGCTGACTTCCTCTGTAAAGTAGCCTCTATACAACATACAACACATTCACACAATTTGTCATGGTATTTTCTTTTATTATCTTGATAGCCTTTAGCACTGAGATAATCTTATATATTTATTTATTTTCCAACTCTTTCCCTTAGAATAGAAGTCCCACTGTTAGAGTAACCAGTTAGGTTCTAACAAGATACACGAAGGCCAGCAAAGAGGAAGTCTTGGCCAACTATTGGGAAAGTCAGAGGCCTATCCTTGGAGCACTCTGCAAGAAGCTGGATCAAACCAGACAGGGCCAAGATAGCAGGTGCCATGACAGGAAACCCTGTCCAAATAAGAAAAGACACAAAACCTTGCTTCCAAGAAATCCCTGGCCTGAATAATGAATATTCCACCCTCCAGTTAACAACTCTCAATAAAAGATAGAAACCCAACCCCCAGTGGGTGAGTTGAGCTCACCCACTCATATCTCAAGATGTGATTTACTTACTTACGATTCACTTTAATAAACTTCCCCACTTGTGTTGCTCATATAATTGTGTTGTGTCTATCCTTGAATTCTTTCTGGTGACAAGTCCAAGAACCTTCAATGACATCTTTGGGATGGGCTGGGTCAAGGCTCCAAGGACTGGGGTCTCCCCAGTTCACCCAGCAACATCTTTTTCGTGGCCACAAAAGACAGATAACAGTGTAGTGAATGACCCTCTTCATCTGTGAGTCTCCAACTCTCACGTTCCTTGTCCTGGAGAGTTATGCAGTCAATGTTCCTCCCCTTTTCTACTCTCTCTTTCCAATCTACCTGGGAACAAATGGTCTGGTAGCATCTAAGAGAGATTGATTTTCAGCTTTAAAGAATGAAGGGACACTTGCTCCTTCTAGCCGAAAGGCACTCTTAGGCAACTAAGAGTTTTACAGAAGTGTCAGATCTTATTCCTCAGGACATACAACAGTCCCATAGGGCTTTCCACCTCACTGGTAATTAAAACCTTGGCTCATGTGGGGATGCACATATAAGGACTGATCCTCCAGTACTCTGAGCCCCTCTGGTTGTCTTAAACTTCCAGCGGGAGAAACCAAGACATGTAAAAGAGTGCTTCGTGGCTACTCCTGGAAGTGACACTCACAATCAGCACTCCAAGATCCATTACATGGATCCCTAGGTAACTGTCCCACATTCTCAGGCTGTCTTTATCTCACTAGAAATCTTTCTTTTGGTCCTTCCCTTACGTGTTAGCATCTTGTGCTTATTTCTCTCGTCTCTTCTCACCAACTACAGGCTCACTCTTCTCAGCCCATTTGTGTCTGCTCCTTCTGACAATGACCAGTGGTGGGATGGCTCAAAGCAGACACCAGGCCAATCTGATGCATCTGGAGTCGCTTTGAAAGGTAACCCTGAGAGTGGCAGAGGCTCATCCACATGCTGTGCAGCATCTGAAAGGTCTGATCCCTCATTTAGTTTCAGCGACCTCCTCTCACACCTACTTCCACGTTCTCCTCCATTCATGGCTGGGGAAAGAGACCTGTGGGATGTTCTGCTGCCTAGCGTGGCGATCCTGTAACTCACACTGTTATATTTGCATGCTCACCATAAAATATGCTATAAGCCATTGTACTCCCTAGCAAGGGATCCTGCCTGACCATAATTTTCCCTGTGGGTTTACCTTATTCACCATTTAACTGAATACCATCTGACCCAAGCAATGCACAGGTTCAGGAGAGAACTGGAAAACAGGGATTAATTCCACCTGCACTGGTCACAAAGTAGTAGGGATCGAAATATTTCTGTGCGCCCGATAAGAAACATTTAGACAATCAAAGGGACCCCCAGCCCTGGCAGCTACTGTTTGCCACCAGCTGTTGAGGGGCCTAACAGAATGAGGGGAAGGAGATACTCAGAGATCTTAGAATCATGACGACATTCACCCAGGACATCAGGGTTATCGCTTAGTGAACACTGTCCTTATTGTTCCTATTGGGGTCTTCAGGAAGAGTGTCACTCCTGTGACTGAAGGTGCCAGGATGAGGCATGGGCCCTGTAATGTCAGAGCTGGGCAGGTCATTACATAGCATGCTAGCCACTGCTGTGACGACAGGGGGTGAACAGACCACTGGATCCACTTACCACCAGAACTCTCTGGGAGAGTTCCTAATTAAGGTCCTATCGAGATCCTGGGAGGGATCGGCTCTCTTCAGGGTAATAGAGGACTCCGAGCTTCTATCGAGGTTCCTAGGAGAGGATCAGAGCCCCCTCTTGGGAACAACAGGAGCCCATGTTCAGTTGCTCCTTTTCTCATTACAGGAGTCAATTCTCTCCCTGAAGACAATGGGAAATTCCACCTCTGTCTCCAAAGATTCTCCCCTAAGATGGATCTTCATACACTGGGAACTGGGACCAGCTTCCAGTAGAAAGCTTAAAAAGAAAAAGTACTTATCTTCTTTCGTAACACTGCTTGACCCCAATAGAAACTAGAGGGTGGGGAAGTCTGATAGGAAAAGGCTAGTCTTTTTTAAAATTATTATTTTTTTATTAACCTATAATGTATTATTTGTTTCAGGGGTACAGGTCTGTGACTCATCAGTCTTACACATTTCACAGTGCTCACCATAGCACATACCCTCCCCAATGTCCATCATCAGCCA
>CM052883.1:119447462-119496448 GCA_028534135.1 Potos flavus
AAAAAAAAAAAAAAAAAAAAAAGCTTAACTATAACCCCATATTACAGCCTGATCTCCTCTATAAAAGGCAGGGAAATGAACCGAAATTCCATATGGTCAGGACTTTAGGGTCCTATACCCTATGATCCGTCCATACTCCTTTAGGGGGCCTGAAGATATCCCTCTCCTCATCCTCTACCCCTCAATCCACCATCAGCTCGGCTGCCTCGGGCCCTTCTATGTCTGTTAATCTGCCACCTCACCCATGTTCTGTCATATTCTCTACATGTCCCCCCTTTTGTCTCTCTTGTAAATAGGTTGTGCCAAGATCGTGTTTTTCTCTCCCTCTGTTTCTCCTGAGTCTCTCAGTTCCTCTTCGTTTGCTTCTTTTGTGTGTCCAATCTGAACTATATCTTGAGAGGACTGGAGGAATGTTGCCTGACTCTCGTTGTATGTGGGGGCTTCTCCCTCATTCATTTCCTGGGTCAATGGCTCCAAGTGGAGCCAACTGTCTGTGGTTAGTCTACCTCAGGCCTGGGACTTTGGGGAATAGTCCCAAGCAGGTGCCAAAACTGCTTTTGATTCAAGGAGGTTGCCAGTCTTCTCTGGCCCAACGTAGACTGCCAGTTTTCCCTTTCTTGGTGGGAAGAAAACACACGCCTCTGTTCATCTGCAAGAGCTGATGAGCTTTAGGACCAGCAGGCCTCTTTCTCTGCCCTCTGGGCTCCGCGCCTCCTCGGCTACCACCTCCCCGTCCTCCTGTTCTGCACCACCATGGCTGTGGCTTCCAGAACCGGCTCCCATACCACCCTGGGTGCCTCCGGCTCCAGTGGCTCCTGCTCCTCTTATACTCACCAAGGAGCCAAGAGCACCCTGAGCCGTTGGGCCACCTCCTTATGAGGTTCACACTGGGGCACCTCCCAAATCAGCACGAGGGGGCCCAGGGACTCCCCTGGACTTAGAAAACCCACTTCAGATTTCCCCACAGGAGCCCAAGTAAAACTGACAGTGGGGAAACTGATATTTAGCTGATACAGAAACAACCTACTCAGTATCTGTTGCAATTTGTCAGCAAAAGATGATCTTAAAATGATGGCTAACTTTGTCTCATAAAAGTTTTCACGGGTAATTGTTAAGAATGAGTAGGCTGAAGAGATTTAAAAAAAAAGGCTTATAGGTAAACTTTTAAATAGCTTTCAAAATCTCTGGCAGCCTAAAGTTTTGCTAAGTTAGATGATACATTAGATTAAATTCACTGGATATTTAAGTCTTTTCCGAGTAAGATAAAATGCTAAAACATTAATTACTGAATGTAGGTTTGTCTGCTTTTGGTGTGTTACTACAGAGAAACTGAGGATTCTAAAAACTATAAAATGTACTCAAATTTTAGATCTAAAGAATTCTGGTTTAACAGACAGTTCAATAGCTCACAATTGCTTACTATTTTTCACTGGAGACTAAGGTTTCTAAGAGTTAAAATTCTGCCAAGTATAATTAAGACTGATAGAAATGACAAAGAAAGCAACTCATACGTAGGAAAGTAGGAGATAAGTAAAAACAAAAACAAACACAAACGGTATGAGGAATGGGAATACATTTTTGTTGAGGCAAAAGAAAGTAATTTTTGCCCTACAATGAGACTGGCTATTCAGAGAGAGAAGGCTTAGGATGAACTCTTGATAAAAAAGAAAGTTGTAGAAGATTTGTGAAGGGAAAGTTTTGGAAAAGAATTTTATGTGTGATCAGAACTAAGACTGTAATGAATGGATTTTTAAAAGTACACTGGTATAAGACTGAAATTCAGCTCTTCTCTCAATTAAAGACAAAGTCTTCTTTGATTGTTGGTTTGCTGTTGATAAGAAATTGTAAACAAAGTTTTTTCTTTTTCCTTTATCCTCCCAGAAAACCAAAGTTTCTATGTTTTATCTTTATCAGGTCTTTGATTACTTAAGAACACTGAAACTTCTCAATATTTAAGGAGCTAAGTTTTGCTAGCAACTGTATAAACTTCTGTAGAAACTCTTATTGCCACCTTGGTTAAATACATAATTAAATATTACGTTTTGTTAATAATCTGTAATCCTAATTCAGGTATGTGCTTTAAAACTTCGAAGTTTTTAACAAAATTCCCAAGATTAAAAATCTAAATGAAGTCTTTTTGACTAATTAGGCTTATTTATTTGGTATTAGTTACATTGGAAGCACTATCAAACAAACGATGAAAAACCTTAGGTTATATTGAATAGGTAAAGGTTGTAACTGTTTTACAAATTACACGAAATTCCTAAGGTTTTAATATACTCTGGTATAAGGTCATCATTTGACATTCTAATTATTGAAATGCTGTGTGTCACAGAAATAATTGGATTTCCTCATCAACTGCATTATAATGAACGCACATCAGATCTCTAACCATGGCCATTTTTTAGTTTTTGTCATTTATAGTTATTGTGCTGATGCTCTTGAGAAATGTGTTTTGTCTTCAAGGAGATCCATGAACCTTTCTAACAAACACAGGTTTCTGATATGTTTAAGATCATAAAACTAAACTTGGTAAGAACTTCTAAACTAATGAGAAAGCTGCATTCAAACAGAACAAAATTAAATAACACGAGACTAAATGAATTGAAGAAGATGAGAATGGTTTTTACGACTTATTTCAAACATTGCTGGTTCTCTAATGTTTGCTTTTACAGATTAAGTTTCCCTTAAGTTCCTCTGAAGTTATCTATGACTTACAGAAATATGATAGAATATTCCTTTGTGAACAAATTGAAACATTTATCTTTTCTCCCTCTGCACCTTCCAGGATATAGTAACCCCTGTGAGTATTCTTTTCTGGCAGTTATAATTATTTGCATAAGTTCAATGAGAATCTGTTCTCCTTGTAACAAGACACCACTGGAGACACTGGTTATATTACTGAAGCTTTGACTGGAATGTCATAGAGACATGCACAGACTTAGATATGACCAGACAGCATTAAGGAACTATGGTTGACTTTATGGAGCCAACAGAGCCCCTTGGAAATGTTAAGACCCTGGCTTACAGAGTTCCCAGCAGCCTCACCAGGTGAGTAAAGAATGTCACTTCCTCACAGGTGCAGGAAACCTCAGGATATTTTGGGGACAGCAAAAAGAGGAATTCATCCCAAAATCTACAGGTATTGCAGGCAAATCTGATGGCAAGTATCTGGCTTAGCTTCTGGCCTTGAGAGACCATTAAAGGCTCAATCTGAAATTCCTTATAAAAGTTCCAGCAAAGTAGATTAAAAGAAAACTTACATGGTCAATCACTACTCTTGTTGAGTTTATGTAAATAATTAAGCGAAGTTTGTTAAAATTGGACTTATTTTACAAATGGATTAGTCCAGATTTGGATATCTTTGATGGAAAAGTGGGCTTTTAGAGAAAAATTATGTTTCAATAACACATCTTTGTGGATATTAGATTCTAGTTCTGATTGTCTTCTAGTATTTGCTGTTTGCCTATAAAACTGGACTGGATCCTGAATTCTTCTAATTTCCTTGGCTATCTGGCTATGACTCTCCAAACTTAAGGTTTCCAATCTTTGCCCATTCTCTTGACTTAAAATCATTCAAAATGAAAACTGCCCTTTTCCCCGAAGCCCTGCAAATGGAAGCTGGAGAACCTGAGGAAAACCTCAGAGAAACTGCCACAAAACTCATGTATAGACCATCTTAGGGCCTGTTGCTCCATGGGCCACTCAAAAGGATCACCAGAAACATTTCAACTACAAACCAGAAGGACCCATCAGATTGCCACTGCCTGCTCCCACTCCAGCTGAGGACCTTTTGAGCCTAACACCTAGAAACTTTCTCACTGGCAGCACTAAGGACTCAGACACGGGGCTTGTAATTTGCTCCACTCATTTACTTACTTTCCTTTTGTTTTCACAGAAATGCCTCTTATTAATTATGTGACTGCTTGCTAAACAAGGCAGAGTTTATATGATGGCTAACACAGCCAGCTGCTCCTGTATTACTCCTGGGAAGTAAGAATCTGTATACATAAAATCGGGCAATAAGCCACCTGGCTACAAGATGCCCTTGACTACATTCTTACAAAAATCGGGAAAGTCTACACATGGCTACCACACCATGATGTGTATGAATCAATTCATCTGGAGAAGTTAAAAGCCTCCAGGTCACCAGGGCAGTAGCTAACTGGATCACAGTGCTCCATAAACCCACCCGACCTCCCCCTCTTCCTGGTGGGACTTCTTATTCTCCTAGTTTCCAGGCCTTTCATGGTTATACCCTCTTCTTGGACCCTAATAATCATACTCTTCATTCTGATGTTTAGATATGTATTCTAAAGTTACTAACAAAATCGATTTCCTTTTGCCTACACCAGGTGGATCTCCAGATGTTGGTCTGCAATAATCCTGAAAGAAACCCAGAAACAAATGACTACTAACACTCACTAGTCCAAGCCAAGTCTTCCTTCTACTCCCTACTCTCCACCCATGTTTCCTAAAACTTAGATAGCAAGGATTTCTGGAGCCCTCAGGCAAGGTCAACATCCCGCACCACCATGAAGTAGTTAAAGAAGATGCATCATCACCCAATTTTTCCTTAAAAGGTTTTTAGGGCCCAGAGTCCTTGATGGAGGACTGATAAAGTAGACAGGTCCTAACAGGAAAGCAGAAGTCCTGGCCAGCTCCTGGGAAAGTCAAAGGTGTGTCCTGGCAGCACTCCATAAGAAGTCAGCTCAAATCAGACAGGCTCAAGATGGCAGGTGGCATGACAGGAAACTCCTGGCCAAATAAGGAAGAAAAGGCATGAAACCTTGCTTCCAAGAAATCCCTGCCCCGAGTAATGAATATTCCACCCCTAGTTAGCAGCTGTCAATAAAAGATAGAAAACCAACCCCCAGGGTACACAACTCTCGCTCTCTCTCCAGCATTAATGAACTTCCCCACTTGTGTTGCTCATACAACTGTGTCGTGTCTGTCCTTAAATTTTTTCTTGTGACAAGACCAAGAACCTTCAGACCAAGAACCTTTTTCTTGTGACAAGACCAATCTCCAGGACAGGCTGGGTCCAGGCCCCAGATCACCCAGCAACACTAGGAGAGCAGTGTTCCACCAATCCCTGCCCACCTAAGCTCTAGCCATTCTAACAAAGCTCCAGCCATCCCACCAAAGTAGCCCCAGTGTGATGCACACTGAGACACCAAGGGACAGTGCCCACTATAGCTACAGTTATGTTGCCAAGGCAACACAAGTGTAAAGCACCCCAGGACACACAAGAGCCACATGTGCTTCCACCCTAGACAATGTGCCAGAGCACCCCTTGTGTGGAACATCCAGGACCTCCTAGCCTGCATCCACTTTAGCTCCAGCTATTCTGCCATGGCCCCCTGCACGCACCTTAAGACATCCCAGCCTACATTGATTGCATCAGCTCCAGCCATGCTGCTAGAGGGCCCCCTATGCAGATTGGCTCAAGACCACCTGGCCTGCACCTGCTTTAGCTCCAGCTATTTCATCAGGGAGTCCCCTGCAGAGAACACCCTGGGGCCCTCCTGGACTGTGTCCACTTCAGCTTCAACTATCTTTCCAGGGTGCTCCTGGCCCACACCCACTTCAGCTCCAGCCAGAAAACCAAAGCCACCAGGCACATTCTTACACAATGCCATTCCTTCAAGACTAAGGGAAGTAGCTATTCTAATTCACTGAAAAAAACACAGAAAGTAAAAAAAAAGTAAAAAAAGGAAGAAAGAAAGAAAGAAAGAAAGAAAGAAAGAAAGAAAGAAACAGAGGAATATGCTCAAAATGAAAGAAAAAGACAAAACTTCAGAAAGAGAACTAAACGAAACAGAGATAAGCAATCTACCTGATAAAGAGTTCAAAGTAATGATCATGAGAGGCTCACTGGAGAGAAGAGTGGATGGACCGTGTTAGAACTTCAACAAAGAGACAGAAAATATAAAAATGAACCAGAGTTAAAGAATACAACAACTGAAATGAAAAATAAACTAGAGAGAATCAACAGCAAATTAAAGGATGTGGAAGAATGAATCAGTGACCTGAAAACAGGCTAATGGAAAGCATCCAAGCTGAACAGCAAAAAGAAAAAAGAATTTAAAAAATGAGGATAGATGAAAGGATTCTGGGACAAATCAACTATACTAACATTTGCATTATAGGGTTCCAGAAGAAGAGAGAGAAAGGGGCAGAAAACTTACTTGAAGACATAATAGCTGAAAACTCCCAAACTTGGGAAAGGAAGCAGACATCCAGGTGGAAACAGAGACAGTCCCAAACAAGATGAATCCAAGGAGTTCCACCCCAAGACAAATAATAATTAAAACATCAAAGATTTAAGATACAATGAGAAACTTAAAAGCAGCAAGAGAAAAGCAACTAGCAACGTACAAGGAAAATCCCACGAGCTATCAACTCACTTTTCAGCAGAAACTGTAGGCCACAAAAGAGTGGCACGATATATTCAAAGTGCTACAAGGGAAAATAACCTACAACCGGGAACACTCCACCTGGTAAGATTAGCACTCAGAATTGAGAGACAAAAGTTCTCCAGACAAACAAAAGTTAAAAGATCATCACCAATAAACTGGCATTACAAGAAACATTAAAGGGACTTCTTCCAGTGGAAAAGAAGAGGTCATAGAAGAAAAATATGAAAGGAAAAATTTTGTGAGTAAAAAAGCAAACGTACAATAAGAGTAGTAGATCAATCACTAATAAAGCTAGTATAAAGGTTAAAACACAAAATTAGTAAAATCGATTATATCTAAGAAAATTAGTTACAGGAGTCACAAAATAAAAAGACACAAAATATGACATCATGCACATAAAACATGGAGGAGGTGAGAAAAATGTAATGCTAGAATGGGTTCAAACTTAAGGAGTCATCAACTTAATATAGACTGCTATATATTTAGGATGCTATACGTGAACCTCATGGTAACCACAAACCAAAAGCCTGTAACAGAAAAAAAATAAAGAGGAAGGAATCAAAGCATAACAATAAAGAAAATTATCAATCACAAGGGAAGAGAGTAAAAGGAGTAAAAAATAGAACTACAAAAACCACCAGAAAGCAATTAAAAAATGGCAATAAGTACATGCCTATCAATAATCACTTTAAATGTAAATTATACAATTGCTCCAATCAAAAGAGATGGGGTGACTGGATTAAAAAAACAAGACCCATCTATTGCTGCCTACCAGAGACTCACTTCATATCTAAAGACACAGACAGACTGAAAGTGAAGGGACAGAAAAAGATATTTTATTCAAATGGAAGTGAAAAAGAAAGCTGAGAGCAGTACAAAATAGACTTTAAAACAAAGACTATAAGGAGAGACAAAGAAGGGCATTACATACATAATGACAAAGGGATCCATCTAACAAGAGAATATAACAATTATAAATATCTATGTACCCTAAATAGGAGCATCTAAATACATTAAAGAAATTAACAATGGACATAAAGGGGGACACTGACAGTAATACAATAATAGTAGGGAACTTTAGCACCCCACTTGCATCAATGGATAGATCATCCAGACCAAGAAAAAAAATCAATAAGAAAACAGTGGCTTTAAATGACACATTAGAACAAATGGGCTTAACAGATAGATACAGAACAATCCACCCAAAACCAGCAGAATATACATTCTTTTCAAGTGCCCAAGGAACATTCTCCATGATAGATCACACGTTACACCATGAAACAAGTCTCAATAAGTTTAAGAACACCAAAATCATATCAAGCATCTTTTCTAACCATGATGGTATGAAACGAGAAATCAATTTTTTAAAAAATTGGAAAAAGTACAAACGCATGGAGGCTAAACAACACGATACTAAATAACCGATGCACCAATGAAGAAATTAAAGAAGAAATAAAAAAACACCTGTAGGAAAATGAAAATGGAAACAGGATGGTCTAAAATCTTGAGACATAGCAAAAGCAATTCTGTGAAGGAGGTTTATAGCAATACAGGCCTACCTCAAGAAATAAGAAAAATCTTAAGCAATCCAACCTTCCACCTGAAGGAACTAGAAAAAGAAGAAAAAAGTCCAACATTAGTAGGAGGAAGAAGAGCAGAAATAAATGAAATAAAGATTTAAATTAATAGAATATATCAATGAAACCAGGAGCTGGAGCTTTTAAAAGATAAACAAAACTTTTGTTACATCTTTAGCCAGGCTCATCAACAAAAAAAGATAGAGGACTCAAATAAATTCAATCAGAAATGAAAGAAGAGAAATAACAACTGACACCAAGAAATACAAAGCATTCTAAAAGACTACTAAAAAAAAAAAAAAAATTCTATGCCAACAAGTTGGACAACTTAAAAGAAATGGATAAATTCCTAGAAACATATAATCTTCAAGACTGAATCACAAAGAAACAGAAAATCTGAATAGACTGATTACTAGTAACAAAGTTCAATCAGTAATCAAAAATTCCCAACAAACAAAAGCCTAGAATCAGATGACTTCACAGGTGAATTTTACCAAACATTTAAAGAGTTAGTACCTATTCTTCTCAACTTATTCCAAAAAAACACAGAAAAGGAAGGAGAATTTGTAAATTCATTCAAAAAGGCCAGCATTACTCTGATAAAGAACCAAAGACACTAAAAAAAAACTACAGGCCAATACCCCTAATGAACACAGTTGCAAAAAAAAAAAAAAAAAATCCTCAACAAAATATTGGCAAACCAATTCAACAACACATTAAAAGGATCATTCACCACAATCAAGTGGGATTTATTCCAGGGATGCAAGGATGGTTCAATATCTGCATATTACTCAACATAACACATCACATTCAAAAATGAAGAATGAACAACCATATGATCACCTCAATAGATGCACGAAAAGCATTTGACAAAATACAATATCCGTTCATGAAAAAAGCTTTCAACAAGTTGGCACAGAGAAAACATACCTCAAAATGATAAAGGCCATATATGACAAAGTCAAAGCTAACTCAGTGATGAAAATTGAAAGCTTTTCCCCTAAGGTCAGGAACAAGACAAGGATATCCACGCTCACCCTTTTATTCAACATACTACTGGAAATTTTAGCCATAGCAATCAGACAAGAAAAAGAAATCAAAGGTATCCAAATTGGTTAAGGAAAAAGTAAAACTGTCACTATTTGCAGATGACATGATACTATATATCCCTAAAGACTACCAAAAAACCATTAAACCTAATAAATAAACGCAATAATGTTTCAGGATACAAAATATATAGAAATCTACTGTATTTCTATACAGTAATAATAAAGTTGGAAAAAAATAAACAAAACAATCCCATTTACAATTGCACCAAAAAGAATAAAATATCTAGGGATAAATTTAACCAAGGAGGTAAAAGACCTATACTCTGAAAACTACAAGACACTGATGAAAGAAATTGAAGAGAACACAACCAAATGGAAAGACATACCATGCTCATGGACTAAATGAATTAATATTGTTAAAAAGTCCATACTACCCAAAACAATCTACAGATTCAGTATAATTCCTGTCGAAATACCAATAATATTTTCCACAGAACTAGAACAAATTTGTAGGGAACCATAAAAGACCCCCCAAATAGCCAAAGCAATCTTAAGAAACAACAAAACTAGAGGTATCACAATCCCAAATTTCAAGCTATCCTACAAAGCTATAGTAATCAAAACAATATAGCACTGGCATAAAACCAGACACATAGATCAATAGAACAGGATGGGGAGGCCAAATATAAACCCATGTTTATATGGTCAATTAATTTATGACAAATGTGGCAAGAATATACAATGGGGAAAAGACAGTTTCATCAATAAAAGATGTTGGGAGAACTGGACAGGTATGTGCAAAAGAATACAACTGGGGTGGCCTGGGTGGCTCAGTTAGTTAAGCACTGGACTCTTGATTTTGGCTCAGGTTGTAATCTCAGGATCATGAGATGGAGCCCCATGGTCAGGCTCTGTGCTCAGTGTAGAGTCTGCTTAAGACTCCTCCCTCTGCCCCCTCCTCTACTCTGTCTCTGTCTCTCTCTCTCAAATAAATAAGGAAATCTTAAAAAAAAAAAAAAAAAGACTAACACTGGGCCACTTTCTCAGAACACACATAAAAATAAACTCAAAATGAATTAAAGACCGAAATGTGAGATCTGGAACCATAAAAATCCTAGGACAAAATAGGCAGTAATCTCCTGGACATCAACCTTTGCAACATATTTACAGATATGTCTCCTCAGGCAAAAGAAACAAGCAGAATTAAACTCTTAGGACTACAACAAAATAACAAGCTTTTATTGTAAAGGAAACCATCAACAAAATGAAAAGACAACCTACTAAATGCGAGAAGATATTTGCAAATAACATATCCAATAAGGGCTTAATATCTGAAATATATAAAGAACGTATAAAATTCACCACCAAAAATACAAATAACCCAATTAAAAAATGAGAAAACCTGAACATTTTTCCAAAGAAGACACAGATGACCAATGGATACATAAAAAGATGCTTAATATGACTAATTATTAGATAAATGCAAATCAAATCACAAGATTATCACCTCATACCAGTCAGAATGGCTAGTAACAAAAAGACTAGCAATAACAAGTGTTGGTGAGGATGTGGAAAAGAGAGAACTCTCATGCTCTATTGGTGGGTATACTGGTGCAACTACTGTGGAAACAGTATGGAGATTTGTCAAAAAATTTGAAATATAAATATTATAGGATCCAGTAATTCCACTACTGGGTATTTACCCAAAGAAAGCAAAAACACTAATTCGAAAAATATATGTACTCCTATGGTTATTGTAGCATTATTTACAATAACCAAGATATGGAAGCAACCTAAGTGTCCATCAATAAATGAATAAAGACGTGGTGTATACATCCAATGGAATATTACTCAGCCATAAAAAGTGAATGAGATCTTGCCTTTGTGACAACATGGATGGACCCAGAGGGCATTATGACAAGTGAAATAAGTCAGAAAGACAAAGACAAACGCCATATGATTTCACTTATATGTGGAATATAAAAAACAAATGAACAAACAAAAACAAAACATAAACTACTCATAAATACAGAGAACAAACTCTTGCTTGCCAGATGAGACAGGGATTACAGGACGGGCAAAATAGGTAAAGGAGATTAAGAGGTACAAACTGCTGGGTGCCTGGGTGGCTCAGTCGGTTAAGTGTCTGCCTTTGGCTCAGGTCATGATTCCAGGGTCCTGAGATGGAGCCCCACATTAGGCTCCCTACTCAGCAGGGGCGGGGGGGGGGGGGGGAGTGTCTGCTTCTCCCTTTCCCTCTGCCGTTCCCCTCTGCTTGTGCTCTCTCTCTCACACAATAAATAAATAAAATCTTAAAAAAAAAAAGAGGTACAAATTTCTGGTTATAAAATAAATAAATCCCTGAGATGAAAGTACAAAATAGGGAATATAGTCAGCAATATTGTAATAAGGTTATGTGGTGATATATGACAACTACACTCATTGTGGTGAGCATTGCATAATGTATGGAACTGCTGATTTGCTATGTTGTACACCTGAAACTAATTACATTGTAGGTCAACTATACTTCGATAATAACAAATTTTTAAAAATTTTAAAAATTGAATTTTTGTTCTCCTTAAGGAAAGAAGGCAACTGTATGTAGGAAAAAAAAAAATCATGCCCCAGTGGAATACAAAACTCTGCCTACAGCAGAGCTGTAGGTGTAGGTGTAGACTTTCTAAGGTTTCTGATTCTGAGTCATTCTTTTTGAGCTATAACTCTGTAAATTGTAGATAACTGATAATGCAAATAATTCTTGCCTACATCCATGAAAACAAACTGTCACATGGAGGGTTTCTAATTCCTAAGGGGGAAAAAGGCAATTTTGATGCCCTTTGCTAATTTACTTCTCTCTTCCTAATTTTTTAGTTCTCCTTTGAACTGGTAACATTTTTTCTGGTTCCCTCAATTAATTAATATGTTAATTAAATTTTTGGTATGTTCATTTTTTTTTTTCAGTTTTACTGAAGTAAAACAGACAAAACTGTAAGATATCTAACGCATACAATGTGATAATGACATGTTCATTTTAGAGCTACTTTCAAAGCCATGATTTTACCTTTTTCAAAAATTACCTTTCTGATGTATCAGTCAGTGTTGTGGGGTAGGAAATGATAGCACACTGGAAAAGGAGACTGAAGAGTGCTTGAAGGGACTATTAACAGAGGTGTTGGCAGAGTTAAGTAGCAAGGATACTGAAGTGTCCCAATTAACAACAGAGGGAAAGTGGTACCACCTCTAGGGCCCATTGGGCATGGGGAGAGAGCTGTGGCCACACTTAAGAGGGACACAAATCATGGCCTGGCAGGAGGGGGCAAGAAAATAAATACGACTTTTCTCTCCTCTTGTTCTCTGAGCCCCATGAAGCCAGAGAATAATGGAGATAGGCTGATACATTCTAGCGTGTTCATCGCTGTTTCCACTTTTTTCAGTCAAACCAGCCAACATGAATCATAAATTCTCAGTGAATTGAGAATATCTAGCCCAAATATGTGATAAAGACTTTTACAGAACCTTAGACTATAAGTATGCTTTATATCTACATAGTTAAATAATATGGCCCTTTGGTAAAGCTCGTATAAAAGAGGTACTGTGTTTTGATCACTTTCTCTATATCTCATGGTCTTATGTTCATGCTGTACAGGAGCCCAGGGAAGGCCACCCCAAAATGTGCCACAGTGGCATATTGGGTTACCTTGAATTGAAGCTACTTGGGAAACAGCCAAGGCAAGAACACTCAGACCCTCCCCCATCTCTGCTTTAGGTGGGAAATAAATCTCCCATATGAAAGTTACCTCTCCTGTACCAAAAAAGTAAAAAGACATCCTTATCACCAGAGACTTTAAAGTTGAGAGAGCTGTAGAAACAAACCTTGTTACTGTTTACTAATCTACAACCGCAGCCCAAATTCTGCTTAGAATTCCTTACTAGTTAAAGCTCCCAAACATCTCCTTTATTTATCACATCAATTCCTCACGAATTTACTGTCTCTGCCTAAAATGCATAAAAACTGCCTACCTTGGGCATTTCTTTGGGTCTCAATTTCATTATCGGGCCTCCATGCACACGTAATAAAACTTTGGGTGTTTTCTCTTTTTAATCTGTCTCATGTCAATTTAATTCCTAAAACAGCTGGAAGAATCTTGGGAGAGAAAAAGAAATTTTTTCCTCCCTTACAGTTGGCATAGTCAGCAGGATACTCTAACTTGCTGGAGATTGCTCACTCTGCCTCGGCTGAGAGACTGTAGGACATCTGACATACAGCCGTGGAAGGTAAGATTTCTTGCCACGTCAGCCTAGTGGAATCTCTATTTGCAGGGTCCAGTGGTGTGAGAGTAGCTTCCTTGTAGTCAGAGCTGGAGAAATCCCATTCCAGTAGTGCTTGCCTGGTGTCACAGATTAGTGGGTCTGTGACTAGATATGTCACACATTTGTGGGAAACGAGTGACACCTACACACCACATCATTCTTACCACCTGTGCAACAAAGTTTTTGCTTTCTTGGATTATTTTTGGGAGTAAACTTTGGATCATGGAGGCTTGCATAATCTATGCCCTCTCCAGGGTCACCTCTTACAACCATGGTAAAGATTTATTCGAAGCCTATAAAGTTGCCTCCGGGTTCTTCTATATATTTAACTATTGGAATAAATACATTAATGGTGATCCCACATGTCAATGGCCAAACGACAGATCTTTTGACTTGGAAACACTTCTATATTTAAATTGCTTTTTTTTGTTGTGGTGGTTTTTTGTTTACTCCCCTCCCCTCTGAAAGCTCTGATTGCAAGCAGCTGCCTTACTAGTATTTATGGGAGTATCGAACTGAAAGGAAAACATGAAAAAGCATAGCAGATAACCTTAGAGAATCCCTTAATAAAATTAAAGAACCAAAGTCAGATTTAAAACAAGAATTCGAAATCAAATCTGACATAAATCCTTCTTATACCCTTCTTTTATTCCCTAATCCCTATCACTGACCTTCTAGAAGATCTTTTGGATCTCTGGGCCCATGGTCTAGACACTTCCCTTCAAAACCCAGTGCCATCTCCTCAACCAATTTCCTTAAATCCTAGAACTCCCAATTTCCCCCAAGAAGAACCCTTAAACAATCAGCTGCCTACCTTAACTTCCCTTTCTTTGCAAGATTTACAGAGAGCACGTTGGCCTTATCTCTAGGCCCAGGGAAAACAGGTTATTTGAGTAAATGCTGAACCTCAGGGAGTAAATCTAGCAGGAACACCTGGGAAGTCCAACAAAGCTCATTTTGCTGTACCTTATAATTCCTCATATTTTCCAGGGCTTTGTAATCAAGCTCTGCCAGTTTCAAGCATTCCTATGCAACGTCTATGGATGTACCCTGGACATCCATTGCAAAGAATTCATGTTCCCTGGAGAGTAAAAGACCTTTTAAATTGTAAAGCTCCTTCACCTCTATTCTTAGAGAATCCCACCAAATTTAGAGAGGAATTACAAAGACTAGTAACTATCCACAACCTCACCTCTCTCAGAGACCTTGACTGGCTACTAAGGGGAGTTCTTCCAGCCTGTGATTATCAGGTGGTTTTCAGACAGGCCACGTGGCTCCCTGGAGAAAAGTCCCCTGACAAGGGAAACAGATGGCTAGAGCCTCTCCCCAGCCCTCCTATGAACGACCAGAAGATGGCTCAGCTAGAGGCTAATAGGCAAGGGTCAATAGAGCAATACTGGAGCACTTTCCTCCCCAAAATAATTGGTCTAAGGTTGAAATATGCACTCAGAAAGGAGGGAAACACAGAAGAGCCTTTGTTGAACATTTTATACAACCTTTTCAAAGGCACACTGCATTCATTCCAGAAGCCTCAGAACACAGAAATCTTCTAATCTCTGCTGTAATGGGAAATTTCCTCCCCATACGAAAAACCAAATCCACAAAAATGTGGTCAGTTAGGCGGGGCAACTGCTAAGTCTAAGAATGGAGGCATCAACCCAGTTCTTTGAAAATAGTTTGCAGGAAAGCAGGGAGAACAAGGAACCAAAAGCACTAATTCCTGCCTTGTAACTTCAATCTTTGGAAAGGTGAAGCAAGACGCTGAGAACAACTGAGCCCACTCAGAAATCTCCCTATTTGCCTCTAAACAATTGCTGATATTGCAAAAAACAAAAGCAGATATTGGAAGAAAATTTATCCTGTACTTAAGAAAAAGGAGGGCTTAACAAGCAATTCTCCTAAATGCCACAACCCTCAGAAAATTCCTATTTCTCCTGAGGGACAATTCTCCCCCCAGTGACAGCTGATTCTCAGTAGCACGCCAGACCTACCATAAAACTTCAAATAGAGGCTCAGGAACTGGATCTCTTAACTGACACTGGTGCGACTTTCTCTACCATCTGCTCATAAGATTTCTCTCTATTTGTCACCTCTGATTCTATTCAGGCTGTCAGAGTCTCAGGGCAACCTATTTTATTGCCTGTGTCTCAGCCCTCCCCAAGACCTTAGGCCCGTTTCACCCTCATCATGCCCTTCTTGTTTCCAGCTGTTCATCAGTAAACCTTCTTGGTAGAGAACTCTGTTAATTTAATGCCACTATACATCTCAGTGAGAAAGGCATTTTTGTTTCTTTACCATTAGACCAAATCCCAAGTTTCTCACTTTAGTGGAAACTCATCTTAATCTAAATTCCTCAGAAGAGGATGAATCTTTAAAAGATGTCCCATTTGTCTTTGGGCTACATATGCAAATGAAGTTAAACTGTCATGAGGTGCGGAGTCCGGGTTCATTTCCTGGGAAAGGAATAACCTGTTTCAATCAGTAGCTCAAAATCACCTCTCCAGAAACCAGAGCAAGGAATTAACTCTATAATAGGCCCTCTCTCTTTTTTTTTTTTAAGATTTATTTATTTATTTGAGAGAGAGTGAGAAAGCTCGAGAGTATGCACATGAGGGTGGGGGCAGAGGGAGAGAGAATTTCAAGCAGAGTCCGCCCTGAGCGTGGAGCCTGATATGGGACTTGATCCCATTATCCTGAGATCATGACCTGAGTGGAAGTCAAGAGCCACCCAGGCATAATGGCCCCTCTCCTAAAATAGGATGTCCTTGTCCTTATTACCTTACCCTACAACACCTCAATCTTGCCAGTAAAGAAAGAAGGCAAAGGCTGACTCAAAGGGAAACCAAATTTATTAATTTGTAAAGGACCTAGGGGACATAAATAAACTTTTGGGACTCCTTGGCACCTTCCTCAGCTTTCTTTTCAATCCCACCCAGACTCGCAATTTCTTTTTGCATTTCCATTTAAAGGGAGACAACTGCCACGGACTCCCCGTCCACAAGACTACTATGAGTCTCTCAATATTTCCCCAAGTCCTTCAAGCCAACCTGGACTCTATAACCCTTACCCAAGCTTCCACCCTAGTGCAATATGTTGATGACCTTTTACTCTGTAATCAAACTGAGTAGGGAGCTTTTATAACTCCCTCATTCATTTAAAGGCAGTAGCTGAACAAAGCCATAAAACCTCTAAATCGAAATATCAGTGGGTACATGCAACTGTTATCTATTTAGGACACGAGATATTGCAGGGCATTCAAAAGCTCACTCCAAAATGCCTTGAGTCTCTTTTGCCCAGCCCTCTCCCGGAAACAGTTAAGTCCATTTTTAGGGGCAGCTGGCTACTGCCACCAACGGATTCCTAATTCTGCAGCTTTTATTAAACCTATGTGTGCTCTTTTCTCAGGTATCACCCCACTCTGGTCTTCAGCGACATTAACCTCTTTTGAAGTCTTAAAATGACCTCTGTCCACACTCCTGGCTTACCTAATTTCGACAAGGCCTTCCATTCATACTGCCGTGAAAATAACAGCTTTGCTGCGGGGATTCTAGGACAACCTTCTGCCGCCCCTGTGTGGCCCACAGCATAGTTCTCATGCCAATTAGACCGTGTGGCATCAGGGGCGCCCCCACATTTCCACGCAGCTGCTGCCTTGATGGACAAAGCCAGGACTCTCACGGCAGGCTCCTCTGTTCACCTGCATGTCCCCACCTGTGCCTGCGCCCTTACAAGTTCCTAAGACACGGAATCTCTCTACACAATGACAGACCACTTATGAATAAGCTCTTATAACTAACCCGTCATCTTACGTCGTTGAGAAACTTTAAATCTAGCTACCTTACTCCCCCTCTAATAATGGAGAGCCCCACTCTCTTCCCCGCAATCGCCTTACAACTGTATGGTCTCAAAACCACGAGAGACTCTCTCAGACATCCCTCCAGACAATGGCAATGATTTGCACCCTTTTATTTATTTTACTTTTATTTTGTCATGGCTCCTGTAAACAGAATTTCCAGGGATACGTAATAACTGGTTGTGCCATAATTTTCCCACACAAAAACAATGGAGGCATATTCTTTGCTCACTGTAAAACAGCCCGAGTGGCTGAACTCAGAGCTCTGACTACGAGAGTTTACCAGCTGGTGGGAGGGGAAAACTGCTACTATTTACATCGATTCTGGAGGCTGCCATGCTGTTCGCACCATCTGGAAATCTGATGGGTTCTTACCTTTGGTGGGCACTGCCATTGCTAACGGGCTCATAATTGCTGACCTATTAAAAGCTATTCACCTCCCTTCTAAAATTACCATTATTCACTACTCAGTTCATACTAAGGAAATCGATATTATATCTTTAGGAAACCACGAGGCAACAGAACTGTTAAATATGAGGCCCAAAACAGACACACACACCCCCCTTATCCTCAGTCTACCCAATATTTAACCCTACATTTATCCCGGACTGATATTACTAATTATCAGGAAAATGCCCTCCAACCTGAAAAAGATAATTGGATACAAAAGGGTGCAAATCATTGCCAGATGGATTCTATTGTAGCGCCTTTTATTTTAACCTTTTGGCTAGCACTTATCTCCCCCGAATTGGGACACACGTGTGAAAGTTAATGAAGGGAACTCTCACTAAAATGCAGTTGGGAGGTTCGGCCGGGGAGCTCTCACACTCTACCACTCCTTTTCAATTGCAGACCCAACAGGAAGACAAGACCTTGCAGGTGAAAACTACTATCCCAGCAGCTCAACTAATGAGAGACAGTCACAAATCAGCCAATGTAAAGCCACTATACTTCAAACTCCCAGTTTACTTCAATGGACTTTTTGTTTATTAACAGCCCCCCTCCCTCTATTAAAAAGCACTCCTCTCCTTTGTTCTGCAGATCTGCCTACAATTTTGCCATAAACTGCTTGTCTCAAACTGCAATTCTCTGCTATTCCCATATAAGCCCATTTTTGCTGGTAAAATAACTGGCAGTTTATTTTTAAGGTTAACATGGGCAAACAGAATAATTAAGGAACTAAAAGACAACTAGTTCTGCCCTGGCATCCTCAAAATTTTTGCCCAGATTATTTCGCAGTGCACTACTTGTAATCTTACCGAATCAGCGTCCCCCAAGCAGCTCTTCCAGGCCCACACTGCCCTTTGTGGCATTTCAGATGGACTTTATAGGCTTGCCCCCAGCCTTGAGCTATTCTTCCTGTTTGGCCTGTTTAGTGAATGGACCGAATGCTATCCGACCATATGTGCTAATGTCACCACAGCGGTAAAGAAATTAACAACTGGGATTATTCCTCATTTTGACATTCATTTATGGATTGAGTTAGACCAAGGAACTCATATTACAGCAGAGATAAACAGTCTGCTTGCAAAAATGCTGGGGCACTCATTAAAATTTCACACCCCATATCAACTTCAATCATCAGGGCAAATGGAACATAAAAATCTAGACCTAGAAAGGGCTTTAGGAAAGATTTCCCAAGAAACTGGACTTCAATGGCCAGAAGCACTGCGCTTGGCCCTTGTTAAGATCCAGAATATTCCAAATGGAAGACATGGATTGATCTGTTTTAAAAAAAACAGTGTTGGTCACCCATTGCCTACTGACATCTCTAAATCTTTCATTTGTGGATTAAGTGAACAATCTGATGCTATGACTAACTATATACAAGAACTACTAAACTTAAAGCATATCACCAACAGGTAAAAGAGGCATGGCCTCCACCAACTGATGAGACTTGCCACCCCTTTCGACCTGGAGGCTGGACGTACATCAAGGTCTTTAGAAGAGAACATGCACAGTAGCCTTGCTGAAAAGGAGCTTACGAGGTGCTACTGACCACCTTCGCTGCCATAGAAATAGAAAAGACTGTGAACTCTGAGCAACAGACTGCGGGTTTTGGAGGGGTGGGGTTGGGGGGTTGGGCGAACCTTGTGGTGGGTGTTGAGGAGGGCACGTATTGCATGGAGCACTGGGTGTGGTACACGAACAATGAATCTTGTAACAGTGAAAAAATAAATGTATTTGGGGAAAAGAAAAAAAAAAAAAAAGAAATCCTTCCAGGATTCACGCAAGCCACACTAAAATAGACCCAGATCATCACTCACAAGACAACTGGGAGATGACTCCTACAGGTGACCTGAAAATAAGGATTTGTAGGTCCCAGTCCCAGGCCTCGGAAGCAGACGGCACCATGTTATAGACGGCCCTTCCCAAGATTATGGATCAAGAAACTCTTTCCCTCACCCCTCCTCTTTAAAAAGACCCCATGATATTAAAACAAAGCACTTTTCTTTTTAATACTTTTTCCCCATTTATAAATCATTTAATAAAAGGTAGACTTCTAGAGAATGCTTGTCTGTCTTTATCTATCCTACTTCCCCGCTCTAAGTTTCCACCATGGGCTCTTCTCCAACCTATGTCGTCTTCTTACCAACTCTTTCAACAAGTTGGTCGCAGACCAAACACCCACTTATGCCAGTTTACCAAACATTAATCAGTCTGACTGTTGACTATGTCAACATCTAGATAATGCAAAAAAACACCCCGAACTACCCGAACTGGTCTTTGTCCCTGCCGATGTAAACACCCGAGGGACTGAGCATGAGCCGAGGGTAAACAATACGGTGTGATATCCATGATCAGAAAAAAGTCACTCTGCCTTTTTCCCTGGTGAGTTATGTGGGCCCCAGAAAAATCTCTACAGAATCTTAAGGACTATCCCTTGTCAGTGTTAAAAGAAGAGCTGAAGATTTTTCCCTTTACACTGAACACAGACTGCCACTAGGCTTTTCCTGGGTGATATACCAAGCTTGTATTACAATCAAACTCTCTGGTTTGATGCTGAAAATGGCATTTTCAAACTCGGCAAGGAGATTAAAAATAACCCTAGCATAAAAGTTTGCCAGATCACCCAATGGTTTACATATCCGCCTTGTACGAGACGTATGACGTTAACATTACCAACGGCCAAGGTCACGGAATGCTCCAGACTTGAAAAATTACAGGTTTCGACCTAACCTTGTCTGTAAATCATACCCCTCCTTTCATTTTATGTGGCAACAAAGTGTATAAAGCATTCCCACCTAAATGTTGAGGACAATGTGGACTCATACCTGGCTCCTTCTGTCACTAAACACTCCACCCTAAATGCCAACGACAGACTTGGGCTCCTTTGTTTGTAAAATTATGCCACGTAAACATGCCTGTTGAAAAATCATAGAAATTCTGCTTGTATATCACAAGTCCGCCTTCTTCCCAGCATTTCGGGTTTTTCTTCCCAAATCCTGGAGATCATGAATTAGAAAAGGCAATCCCAAGTCTCCCTATGTAGTGGAGTAAGAGTTCAATACCACTACGCGAACTATGAAATGACTCCAGTCAGAAGTTAATAGCTTAGCCTCTCTGGAACTCCGAAATCGTCATGCCTGATATACGCTGGCAGCCCAGCATGGGGGTACTTAGGCAGTCTCTGGTGAAAAAGTGTTCCTTCCGTGTAAACCAAATAGGACAAGTTCTACCTAACTTCAATCTGTTAAAAGAAAGGACTAATATTTTCAGCAGATAAGTGAAGCACGGACATCTTATTGGACTGATCTATCTCTGGGGCTAGAGACCAGGCCCTGAGCCCAAGCCTGCTACAGGGCTGGATCTCACGACCCCAAGATCATGACCTGAGCTGAAACCAAGAGCGGGATGCCCAACTGACTGGGGCTAGTATATAATGGACCATCCATCCCTCATGACCCCAGTGCAGCTCTTTCTGCCCATGAGTCCTGTCTCAGTGCTTTAATAAAACCTTTTTGCACCAAAGGCATCTCAAGAATTCTTTCTTGGTCGTCAGCTTTGAATCCTAACTTTTTTCTTTGGAAAAAAGAAAAAAAGTTTCATTAAACATTTGGACTGGGGTGGGGGGGCCTGGGTGGCTCAGTCAGTTGGGCATCCCGCTCTTGGTTTCAGCTCAGGTCATGATCTCGGGGTCGTGAGATCCAGCCCTGTAGCAGGCTTGGGCTCAGGGCCTAGTCTGCTTGTCCCTTTCCTTGTGCTTCTCCTGTCCACCTTCCCACTGGCTCATTCTCACTTTCTCCTTCAAACAAATAAATAAATAAAATCTTTAAAGAAAAAACCACACAGTTGGATGGGTTTCTGAGAGAATGAAGTTGCTAAAATAAACCTCAAGGTTTTTGCTGGGCCTTTGTGCCTCTACAGAAGCTACTGTTCAGCTGAGCACCTTGACATGCTCAGGACAAAAGCAGCAGAGTTGCAAACAGGGGTCAAGGGAGCTGAATAATACTGTGTGTACTAGTTAAGATTTTGGAGTTCAGGGAGTGGTATAGAAGGAAGGAGGAGGAAGGCAACCAAGCAGAGGCTGGAGCAGAGTTGTAGAAATGGTTGAGAGACTATTTTAAGAATGACTAATATTTAATTTTAAATTGTTTTATCCCAAACCTTTGGTATAGTTGTCTTTAGGCAAAAACATGTGTATGAGTGGTTCTGATAAAATCCTAATAAGGAAGTAATAATAAAAAAACAAACCAGTAACAATGATTTAAAAAAAAAATAGATGCCATTTACTGAGGGTCTAGTACGTCCTAGGCTTTGCACTAACACAGACAGCTACACTATGTATATCGCGGTCACTGAAGGAGACAGTATTTTTCTCCCTTCATAGGTAGGTGGCTGAAGCTCAGATAGTTTAAGCAACTCCCTCAAGGCTACAGAGCTAGTATATGGCAGGGCCGGGATTTGAAACCAGACGCTAGGCTCTTTTCATTACGCCATACTGCTTTCCTATAATCCGCCCTGCAGTGTTATTACAAAACCACTCTAGAGGCTAATGGTAACTGACAAGAACCCCCTGGGTACTCTAAGGCTGCCAGTTTATAGTCAAATGGCAATAACCATCCAAAGTTTTCCCACGTGTGAGTCAGATCTGTTTCCCTATGGTTTCTACCCCTAAGTCTCCCGTCAGCTGTCTCAGCCACTCAGAACAACGCTAATCCTTCTTCCATGGAGCAGAAGCTCTAATATTTTGAAGATATGGTATAAAATTCTTCTACCATGTCGGACGCTATAGTATATGCTTTATAAGAGCAGGTGTATCTGAATATGGGATCCTATCTGAATTGCATGTGGCTTTATTCCCAGCCACCCAGAACACTGCCTGGTACGTACAGGAGGCATTCAACAAGCATTCACAGAATGGATAAAGCAAGGCCAAATTTGGAGGGTACAGGGTACTTCCGGTGGAACAGCAAAGGTACAAAAGAGATATCACTCTTACTTTCTCTACATATCTCATGGTCTTACATTCATAATACTTCCTCTAAGATATTTTCACCAAAGTCGTAACAACGACCATGTTAACAGATACCTGAAAAAACTGTTAGAGGCACCACTTTCAGAGACTATGATCAGGTGCTGTTTCCACCCCATCCCCTCAACTACCTACACCTGTTTCCAGGTGGGCACTGTTCTCCTTCGAGGTAAGTTTGTGGGACTAATACACCCTAAAAAGAGACTGTCATCTCATTCTTTATACATATCGTATTTTTATACAACCCAAGACCTGGCCACTATGGAGAAATGAATTGTTATTCTATACCAGTAACCACTGGAGATAGAGATGTATACATGTTTTATTGATAAACTACCCATGAAAAAGTAATTTTGTTGCATCTAAGACATACCAAAGTCCTGGGTTTGGATACATGGGGAAGTAGCCCTGGAGAGAAGGGACGGCTGTGGGGATTTTCAGCATGGATTGCTGCCTTTGCAGCTCTCTGGGGTTAAACCAACACAGGTAACCGTCTAGTCTTGTATTCACTACGGAGTGTTCCCGATTTTCAACAGTTCAACTTATGACTTTTTTACTTTACAATGGCGCGAAACCGATACCCATTCAGTGGAAATCATACCCTGAATTTTGATCTTTTCCCAAGCAAGCTGAAATGTGGTACAATGTTCTTTAGTGATGCTTGCAGCAGCAGCAGCAGCTCCAACTCAGCCCTACAATCACCGGGGTAAACAACCCATGTAGGTACAGCCATTCCATTTTTCACTTTCAGGGCAGTACTTCAATAAAGTATGTGTTACTATAAAATAGGCTTTGATTTAGAGGATTTTGCCCAACTGCTGGCTAACGGAAGTGTTCTGAGCACGCTTAAGGTCGGCTAGGTAAAGCTATGATGCTGGATAAGTGTATTAAATGCATTTTCAACTTACCATATCCGGAGGGACCCCATCATAAGTTGAGGAAATCGGAGAAGAGGAAAGGCTGGAACAGGCAAACTGTGAGGCTGAGAAGACGCTTAAAAAGAATGTCAGTCAAGGGGAGGGACTCCTCATAGTGGTTGCTGACCATGCCTAGAAGGCCTGCACATAAAGTTTCAAGTTGGGCTGCCAATCATCTTCTGGGTCTGCAGTCGCTGATAATATTTAGGAATACATTCCCCTGTGTTCATTAGCATTTTTGTACCACTGCTTGGCAAGGGTCAGATCTTGAAGCTCTCTGGGTGTTGGCTTCGTCACCTGTAAAATGTGGGTCATGCAACCCAGTGGAGAGTTTCTGGAACGCACGCGGACTCGCAGCAGCACACCATTGTGGTAAGGGACGCGCGGCCTGGTCCTTGAGCCTTTCGGCAGAGGCTGCCCAGGCACAGAAAGCCGGAAGGTGTGGTTCGCTCCGAAAGAGCGTGGGAAGGGGACGCACCACAGGGAGCGCCCGGCTTAGCAGCGCCGGCGCCGCCGCCACCTGCGGGCTTTCCAGTTGAGCCGCGGGGCGAGCCGGGGACTGCGGAGACCCGGCCCGCTCCGGCTCCCGCCGCTTTCCGCCGGCAGAGCTGCGCACACACCAGCCGCCGCGTCGTTCACCGGCCCCGCCCCGGCGCGCGGGGGCTGGACTTTGGTCCAGGGGCGGACCCCCGCGCACGCTCCCGCCTCTCTCCCCGCCTCCCTTTCTGGGTCCCGCCCAGCAGCGCAGGGGGCCGGGCTCCGGCGAGGGGGGCGGTGGCCGCGGCGGTGACAGCCGCTCCCCTCCCCTGAGGGTCGCCACGTCCCTCACGTACCGCCCGGCCCAGGCGCGGAGCGGCGACCTGGCGGCCGCGACTCCGGCTCCTCCGGCGGGGCTCGGCATGAGGCTGGCGCGGCTGCTGCGCGGAGCCACCTCGGCCGGCCCGGGCTCCGGGCTGCTCGCAGTTAGCCCCGCCGGCGCCAGCCGCAGCCTCAGCTCAGACTCGGGCTCCGGGCCGGCGCCCGAGAGCGGCGTTCCGGGCCAGGTGGACTTCTATGCGCGCTTCTCGCCGTCTCCGCTTTCCATGAAGCAGTTCCTGGACTTCGGTGAGTGCGGCCCGGGCCTCGGGCCTTTGTGCGCGGCCCTGCGTGGGGAAAGGCGGCCCCTGACCCGGGCCAGGCCCGGCCGGCGCGGGCCCCCTCTCACCTCCGGCGCACCCCCTCCTCCTTAACGTCTCTCCCCCAGCGCTTTAGGTGCTTCCTTCCTCCCCTGGCGGACAGATCCTCTAGCTCAGGTGCTGACGCCGGCGGGCTGGATAAATAACTGGGGGCGTGTGCCTTTTTACTGTGTATTGTTGAAAAACAAACAGGGAGGGCCGCGGGCGGAATGACCTCCCGCCTTTCAGCGCACGTGTGCAGAACAGCGCTCTCTGCCAGGTCCCTTCCGAAGAGCCGAGCTCTGGCTAGAAGCAAGTGTGTACACACCTCGGGGAGTCCTGTTCGGATTCTTCAGAGTGATGATAAATGCGCAGCTTTGTACATGATGATTGCATAAAATTGACGTGATGAATGGAGAAGCAGGTTATAACTGGCCCGAGTGTTTCGTAGAATGTTTTCCTTGCCGCTTGCCTAATAGTGTTTCCACCAACAGCACATTCATTTCATCATCAGCAAAGTCTTGAGCACATGTAAAGTGCGTGAACACAAGTGCTGTGGGGATTGCCACATTTCACCTTGCAGAAGCGACTATCCACTTTCCTCTTCCTCTGGTGGACACTTCCTGATTTTCTCTGGAAAGGATGCAACAGATTCCAGAGAAATTGCAAAGTTAGGCTTTTAACTTTGACTTCTCATATGAGGATTCGGAGGGGGAAGGGAAAACTAATAAACCAATAAAGTTTCAGTAGAAAAAGTTATCTTCTGCATTGTGAGTACTGACTGTTAAGTCAGTCATGGATCATTACTGGGCTCAAAAGATACCAGGATAGCTGGCAGCTTTATCTTAAAATTGTGTACAGTGGCAAATTTTGGGGGAGCAAAGCCCTGGGTTTTTTGTTTTTACCTTAAAATGACTGTAGTGTGATTAAGGGGCGAGTTTGGTCTTGTTCACAGTATCCTATTAAATTTTTTGCAAGAAAATTCTTTCCTTTAATTCGGCAATTCCTGCTATGGACAATCTAGTTTTTGCTAAGGTTGCCTCTTGCTAAAACAGCAAGATTAAATTCATGAGTTTAAAACGCATTGCTGAAATAACATGACTTTTTGGTTTAACTTTAAATGGAACTCCTTGCCAAAGGCCATTCTACAACTGTTCTGCTTAGCATCTTGATGGGAGTGGAAGAAGAGCAGCCTTCTTTCCAGGAATCAGACAACTGAATAAAACCAGGTTGGGGGGGGGCGTTGATGGGTGGGGAGGATAGTACAGGGATTCAAAGCTTGAAGATGGTTGCTGAACACGCATTTGTATTTTTTGCTTTCTGTTGCCTGCAAGCCCTCCTCTACAATGAGTCTTGCTTATCATGGTTCCCATGCATATGATAACATTTCTCTGTTTATCTTAGGTATTAATTTCTTATAAACCTGGAGTTAGGGAACAGATTTTCTAAATAATAGCAGCAACTGGTTACATAGGGTAGGCTTTGGCAGGTCTTACTGTTAATTAGATTCCACACCTTGCTCAGACTTGCTCAGGTTGCCTTGGTTCTAAGATGATCCCAGTGAGGATGCAAGTGATGGAGACAGGAAAAGTATCTTCATCACTCTACAAAGCAATTGGAATGTCAGGAATTAGGAGGTCATTTAGGATGCCTCACAACCCTACTGACTGGGTTATCTTGTCCCTTTCCTCTTCTTCCTTTTCCTGTCATTATGGTGATGCTACCACTCTGACTTTGCCCAATAATTCCCTCGTGTTTCTCCCTGCCTCTTGGCTTCTACTGCCTTATGGCCTCTACTTATTGCTGTTCCCACCGTGTTTGGTTTTAGGATCTATGAATGCTTGTGAAAAGACCTCATTTATGTTTCTGCGGCAAGAGCTGCCTGTTAGATTGGCAAATATAATGAAAGAAATAAGTCTTCTTCCAGATAACCTTCTCAGGACCCCATCAGTTCAATTGGTACAAAGCTGGTAAGATTCCCATCTTGTGTTTGCAATTTCAGTGGACTTGTAGACTTCACGTAAGGTGAAAGCAAATACTTTTTTTTTTACTCTTCAGTGGAATCTTATGGTAGTAAGAACATTCCTCCTCCTTTTATGGGTATGTCTGGGCTTATGCCCTGAATCCTGGACTCTACCATTCCTTGGCTTTGGAAAAAAAACCAATCAGAACTACACAGAAATAAACACACTAAATTTATGATTTGTGTTATTGAATATGCAGGATATTATATTATAATAAAAAATATCTACCATGTGTTGGTGTTTAGGGATTTATATATATTACCTTTAATCCCTTTGACAACTCTGCTCATTAGGCATTTTTATCGCCATTTTACAGATGAGGAAACTGAGGCACCTATAGGTCTTTTGCCAAAGGCAGTACCAATCATAGTGGAGCTGGGATTCAAGAGCAGATTTGTTTCTTTCTAGCATACCATGCTATAGTCAGAATGATAAAATGTATTTAAGGGTGTATATATTTTTTAATAAACTGTATTTATTTTATTGAAGTATATCTTAATCAAACACAAAAGTTAAAATCATTTTTCTACCATTTAAAAATAATTAGAAATTAGAGGAATCATGTAAGAAACTGTGATCTCTCTTCCGAAATATGACAGCAGAGGTGCATACTTTTGCGCCCATTTAAATACAGCTTTTCTTGTTAATATTAATTTAAGAGTATTAGTCTCTTAAGCCCTATACATTTCAAATGAAAGAATTTATCAGAGTTCAATCTTAGATGGAAAAAAAAGGTAGCTGCAGGATTTTTTCCCAGTTATTATTCATGGAGAGCTTAGCTTAGCTTTTTTTTGTAGGTATCATAGTTTGTAGGAGAAACTGATAGAACTTCAATTTTAAAAAACAAGTGAGGGGCGCCTGGGTGGCTCAGTCATTAAGCGTCTGCCTTCAGCTCAGGTCACGATGCCAGGGTCCCGGGATCGAGCCCCACGTTAGGCTCCTTGCTTGGCGGGAAGCCTGCTTCTCCCTCTCCTGCTCTCGCTATCTCTCTCCCTGCCGAATAAATAAATAAAATCTTAAAAAAAAAAAAAAAAGAAAAAGACAAGCAAAAGAAGTATGATTGCTATAATATATGATAATGAGATGCTTGCTATCTGTAGTTCAAATACAGGACAATTATAAATGTGGTTTAAAGAAGAGGCATTTGTTTAGGAACCATGATGGAATATAAATGAGAACATAGAGTTTTCTATGGAAGCTTATTTCTGTTTTTAAAATTCTTCGTTAAAAATAGAATATGCTGCATTTTGAAATCTAATCTGTGCTCAAAACATTGTAGGTGCTCAACTATCTCTTGAATAAAGAGCATAGTTTTTCTTGCCAGTGAAGAGAAAAGTAAGGGCTAAAGCAAATATCAGAATCGCTTGACTTTGGAATGCTTTGGACTGCAGAGAGGCGCATTGCTTGTCAGGAACAGCTTTCCAAACCAACATATGATTTACAGATTTTTAAAACACTTTCATTGCCTGCTGGATGCCTACTAAAGACAGATGTAAAGTACCAACAGAGCAGCCAAAGCAGACTCTGTATCTTTGAGGGTCACTGAATAGTAGTGAAGTGTTTTCACCTCTGGCCCTGTACTGCCCTTGTGCCTGGCAGCATGACCTTGATGAAGTCATTTGGCTCTCCTCATTTTGCTTTGTCCTTAATAGGTGATTTGCCACCTTGAATTGTTAGGTAAATTAAAACCCTACATTTTCATGACTTTTGTTTTTGTTCAGCTCTGTTTAAAAGAACTATGTGGTAAATGACAGGCTTTTAACGAGTATTCGTTGACTGGACTTAAGCTATTAGCCTGGAGAGTGCATGCTTCTAAAGGATAACCACCTTCAGCTCTGGCTGATCCTTGCCAGTGCAGACACACTGTCCAGATCATCTGATTTTTGTGTATTTAAAGAAAAGTCAGAAGTCTAGATTTTTAATGTAAAATCTCCCAATTTTGAAAGATTGCAACTAATTAAACATTTTTTAAAACACTCAAGGCCTATAAGGTGTGTAAGGTTTTAAAGCTCAGGTTTTAAGTTAGACTTTTAGACTGAGGTAGGTAGGCCTCCACATTTTGCTGAGACTAAGACAAGTTAAGTCATTTGCCCCAGATCACACAGTTCATGGTAACAGACTCAGTTCTCATGACAATCAGCATTTATACTGTATAGTGGTAAATTAAAGAAACTGAAAAACTATTTTAGAGTATATAACTATTTAAAAAAAAAAGTAGAAATCTTAAAATTATTATTTTAAAATATTTTATTTATTTGTTTGTTTATTTATTTATTTATTTGAGAGTGTGTGTGCTCATGCACCAGCATGCACAGAAGCAGGGGGAGGGGTGAAGGGGAAGGAGAAGCAGACTCCCTGCTGAGCAGGGAGGCTGATGCCTGGGCTCCATCCCAGGACCCTGAGATCATAACCTGAGCCGAAGGCAGCCACTTAACCTAACTGAGCCACCCAGGTGCCCCAAAATCTTGAAATTCTTTTTTTGTTGTTGTTTAAGATTTTATTTATTTATTTGACAGAAAGAGAGAGAGACAGCACAAGCGGGGGAGTGGCAGGCAGAAGGAGTGGCAGGCAGAGGGAGAAGGAGAAGCAGGCTCCCTGCAAAGTGGGGGGAGCCCCATGTGGGACTAGATCCCAGGACTTTGGGATCATGACCTGAGCCGAAGGCAGCCGCTTAACCAACTGTGCCACCCAGGCACCCAAAATATCTTTAACCTATGTTTTTAGAGAAAAATGCACTTTCTACTACTTTGGGCCAGGCACTTTGCTTAAATGTGAATGGGTCTAAAAATCCTACTTCAAACATAATTTGTAGCAGTATTCTAAATTAAAAATTAAAAGATGTTAAAATTAAAAATACCTTTTCAGTATTTTTACAATATTGAACTTTCAAAATGTAAAAGAACAAATTTACCTTACTGATTTGCATTTTAGGTATATCCAGAGTCTTCAGGAGCTTCTTGAATTTAAAGACAAAAGTGCTGAAGATGCTAAAACTATTTATGAGTAAGTACACTATTTTGATCCTATGCTGAATGCAATTTTTATACTCTTTAAATGTCATATAAAAAATATAAATGTATTGAGCTTAAACCTGCTCTTGGGTCACGTTAGGGAAATTAACTTTCAGTTTCTCTCCACTCCAGAACATATGATAGTATATGTGTCTGTAACAGCTTACACAGGTACAGCAAATACTGTAAGTCAGTAAATACAAGAAAAGACACAGTTCAAGTATGATGATCAGTGGAAATCTAGATGTGGCCTTGGAGCCATTTGGATGATAGGGAACTGGTGAGGACTCTTAGCCCGGAGAGTGCATGCCACCTTCAGCTCCAGCAGATCATTGCCAATGCAGAAACACTATCCGGATTGTCTGATTTTTGTGCATGTGTTTAAAGAAAAGCAGTAAGTTTAGACTTTTAATGTAAAGTCTCCCAATTTTGAAGATTGCAACTAGTTAAAAAAAATTTTTAAATACTGAAGGCCTAAAAATAAATAAATAAATAAATACTGAAGGCCTATAAAAACATGTCTGTGGGTCTCACTTTATGCCCTTTGGCCTGTAAGATAACGGAAGTAAGATAACCAATTTAATAACCAGCATACCAGAATTGATAAACCCAGGTAGTCCTCTCAGAAGTTATCTGCTTATTCCAATGAATATTGCTCAGAACTTAAAGACCACTTTTGTTGTTGTCCTCAGAGTTTATTACACTTTTTTTTTTTTTAAAGATTTTATTTATTTATTTGACAGAGATCACAAGTAGGCAGAGAGGCAGGCAGAGAGAGAGGGGGAAGCAGGCTCCCCACTGTGCAGAGAGCCCGATGCGAGGCTCGATTCCAGGACCCTGAGATCATGACCTGAGCTGAAGGCAGAGGCTTTAACCCACTGAGCCACCCAGGCGCCCCTACACTTTTTTTTTTTTTTTTACTGTCTTTAAAGATGATGGCAACATTTCACTTTTTAAACATGTTTTGGTCTGAAAATAACATCAAGGATTTACTCTCTGCCTAGGTATGAAGCACACTGTGTATTAAATCTTTAAAAACAATGCTATTGAGTTAGTGCTGTCTGTGTACAAAGAAGTTAAACTTAAGGTAGCATTGAAATCAAATAGCCAACTAGTGGTAGGGTCAGGATTGGAACCGAAGCCCTCTTACTAGGAATAAATGTTATGCTACAGAACCTTCTGAAAATGGTTAGAACTGAATTTAAAAAAGAAGGAGAGCAATCAAGCAGAATAATACTCTTTGGGGTTTTGAAAAGAGAGAAGTGAAATAAAGGGGTGACTAGAAATGATGAGTTGTTTGTTGTTTTTAAGGAGTTTTGTTGTTTGTATTTGGGATTAACAGTTTGGTTTTGAAGCAGATTACAAACTAGGAATTCCAAAAATATTTTGAGCCTTGAGAGCATCATTGGAATAAGTTAATAGTACTCAAGATGATGACTTTGAAATGGAAAGCACTCATTCAGAAGTGTAAATTCTGATAGGTATGTTACAAGATGGATTTTGTTATTTCATAATTAAGACTTTTCTCTTTTATTTAGGTCTTTAAATTAACCATGCAGTAATGTCTTCTAAATGACAAGTGGGAAGGCTGGATGACTCAAAATTTTTTCTTTTAACACAACAGTCGACTTTTCCTCTCCCATTTTTAAACTTAATAGATTCAATGAAATTAGAATTCTTTTACTTTTCGGTTCTCAGTGGTTCTTTCTTTCTTGGAACCATAGGGAATAGTTTCCAAACAGGCAGGCTTTATTGGTTTATTCATCTTTATTCCTTACAGAGCATGTGTTCCCTAGAAGCAAGCACTCTGTCTTCTCTTGATGCTGAACGTCCCTGGAATACTGTCTCATTGGGAGTGCTTAGATGCTCAGATCAACTAGATGATCTGAGTTGATAATGGTTAAAGAAAACCCTTAACATTTTTAGGATTGTGTTTTGTGGCAGCCTTACTTTTTAGGAGTTCCAAGAAAATAAGTTTCAAAAGTTTTATTTTGGAGAATTTTGTACTGTCATAGATTTATGTATTTATGAACTGAAATTTATTTAAATAAGCGTAAGAAAACATACACCAATGATCTTTTTACTGAATCGGGAATTTCTTGCCTAGTATAGGTTAGTTAAACTTAGATTTTAGTATTAAATTCACTTGTCAGAACATTTGGCTATTTTGACAAGTCAGGTTTGTTTAGCTTTACAGATACTGTGATTCGGATCAGGAACCGACACAATGATGTTATTCCCACGATGGCTCAGGGTGTGATTGAATACAAGGAGAGCTTCGGGGTGGATCCTGTCACCAGCCAGAATGTTCAGTACTTTTTGGATCGTTTCTACATGAGTCGCATTTCAATTAGAATGTTACTCAATCAGCACTGTAAGTATCCAGAAGTTAAGAGAAGAAGCAAAATAAAATGAATATCTACGTATATTTTAAATTTATTTAGATTTAGTAAACATTTAATTTTGCTTTTTTGTGTTTTAAGTAAATTGCCATACAAAGGAGGTATTTTTATTGAATGTAAAATACTATGTGTATGTTTAAGGAAAATATCTGTTCTACTGTTTGGTACCATTTAGGGAAACAGTCTTCAGATCTGGAAAAAGGCATTAGAGAGTTTACCTTATTTTGTTCGTTTTTTGTTGTTGTTTTTTTTTTTGATAGCTTTATTGTTTGGTGGAAAAGGCAAAGGAAGCCCTGCTCATCGAAAACACATTGGAAGCATAAATCCAAACTGCAATGTAGTTGAAGTTATTAAAGGTAAATATTCATTTTTCTCCTTTCAGGAAAGATGCAAAAATCAAAATTGTTGAGTGTTATTTCTTGCTATTAAAACAATTATTTATATCTTGAGATAAAATGTTAGGAGCAAATATATGGATTTGAAAATAATTTTATGATGTTAATTGTACATTATGTATAGGATAAATATTTTGTTGATATGCTTTGTTAGGCAAAGTATGGTGATACTATGAGGGTATCTGTTTCACTTCAAAAAGTATATATCATCCTATATGAGGAGCCATAATTCATAATAGTTTGGTTTGCATCTTTCCACACTTTTTTCTGTTATACCACATATACTCATATACTTATGTAATTTTTGGTCTTACATTGTTTGTTTTGGAAAATGGGTGCTGTATGTATATTTTTCTGCACGTGTAGAGCCATCATTTCACGTTGAGTACATATCGATACACTTCAGGTTTTTGAATGGCTTAATGAGTATATCAGAATGTATTAATCCATCCTTCTGTTGCTGCATGTTTAGGTTGTTTTCATTTTTTCTTATTTCCAGCAATACTGCAATGAACATCTTTAGATATCTGCTGACTTTGCTAGTATTTTAGAAGGCAAGATTCCTAAAATTTAAGACATTTAAAATGCATTTAAAATTTTGATACCTCCAAAAAGGTATCAAATAATGAGAGTGTCTCTATCCTAAACTTTCACCAAGTCTACATGTTTGTTAGGTGTATTGTAAATAGTTTCTTCACCCTGCTATTTTTACTTTGTTTATGATGTCTTTTTCTGTTTTGATGTTTTTATTTTCGTATAATCATATCTGTCATTTTTCCTTTATGGGTATTAGGTTTTGTCATGTCATACTTAAGAAGACCTTCCCCCAAACTAAGATAATTAAAGTATATTTTCGTCTATAGACAGTTTTAAAATTTCACTGATCAGTACTATTGCCCCCTTAATGCACGAAGTAGAAGTAAATTTATTTTAATGCTTTTTTTTGTTTTGATTCACACTAGATGGCTATGAAAATGCTAGGCGTCTGTGTGATTTGTATTATATTAACTCTCCTGAACTAGAACTTGAAGAACTAAATGGTAAGCGTGATGATGGTGTCTTTTCCTCAATGATTAGTGTTGTGATTATCTGAGAAGGAACGATAAGAATTTAGATGTGTCTTAATATAAAAGGACTTTTCATCAACTTCTTTACTGAATATGAAAGCTGAGAGAGAGCAATCATGTTAAGAATGTGTGTGTGCACGCGCGTGTGTGTATGTGTGTGCAATTTAGTTGGATTCGGTTTGAAAAGCATTTTGGCCTCTTCTTCCCCATTTTTTTTATATTTAACTGATGATGTTCATTCTTTCCTTATTTTTGTTTCTGTTTTTGTTAGTTGTAGAAAAAAACAATGCCAAGAAAATTACATTTGACTGTTATATGCACTCCAATAACGTAAAATTCACCCTTTAAGAATTCTACTTCCTGAATGGTGAATCATTTTTTATTGTTGAGGAAGTAAAGAGACTCGAGGTATAAAGAGGAAAGAAAAATGCTCATCTGTTTAAGAATTTGTTTATCTTTGATGATCTTTTCACCCTGGCTTGTACCTTTTGGACAAAAAAAATTCCAATGTCTTAGAAGGAGGTTGATAAGTCTGTGTTTCTGTGAGGGTGGGGTAGTTTGGTAGAGGGAAAAACAGTTACTAAGTTAAGATGTCCCTTTAAGAATACAATTAAATAGGCTTTTCCTAAACTGTATTCTGGACCTTATACTGGGAGAACAATGGAAGAAGTTCTTCACTTGAAAATAGAATTGCTTGGTGTTTTTCTAAAGCCATATTAACTCTTTTGTTTCATAACAATACCATTCAGTAAAGAATCACAATGCACAAATGATAGTTTAGGAACCTGAACTGTGAGCAGTTTCCAGGTGTCCCATCCATGTTTCCACGGGGCGGTTTATTCAGAGGAGAGTCCAATTTATTGGATCAATTAGAATTCTAAGATATGGTGAGTCTTACTCCTTTGCTCTACTAAAAGTTCTGTTTTACATACTTCCTGCCCGGCCCTCTCCCCCTGCCCTGCCACTGCATCCCCAACTGGGCTTCTAAATTGAATAAAATGTTTGACTGTAGAATTCGTATCCCTTGATAAATTGATGCTAGCTTAATTTAATTCAGATCTGTATCCATAGAAATGCCTGAAATAACACAGAAAACATTGCACATGGTGAAACATTTAAAAAATGACTTTTTAAAAAATAGTATATTGATGTGAGTTGGACCATGGAACTTAGAGACTTTAACACTTTTGTTTTGGAAAGTAAAATTCTGACCTTAAGGCTGAGAGTCCTTTTAAAAGACTCATCATCATAGCGAAAATGGGAAGCTGAGTTGGCTAGACGGTTATGCAGGGTCACAAGAATGACTGCAAACTCATGTTTGAGTTTGAGTTTGACAACTTACCATCAGTTATAAATCTATGTGAACGTGGGATCAGACACTAATACAGTGAAGAACCGGGGTGACAGTTCTCCCCCAAATAATACTACCCTCCATAGTAAATGTTTTCTTTTCATCACTACACAATATATTCTTAAAAATGCTTTAAGCACATCTCTCTGTACTTTCATATTTTTCTCTTCTGCTCTGTAGCAAAATCACCAGGACAGCCAATACAAGTGGTTTATGTACCATCCCATCTCTATCACATGGTGTTTGAACTTTTCAAGGTTTGTAAAATAGTATTGCATAACCTTTATCAGTCCTTTCCTGAGGTTAGGGATCTGCTCTGAAAGTTAAGGACTCTACCAGGTTTTCCTCCGTTGCATTTCAAGATGTCATTTCATGCTCAGTGTCATGTCACGTTGCTGGAGATCAGCGTTTTGTCCACACTGATGGGCACTTCATTGTAGCGGTAAGCTCATACTTGGAAGACAAAAGAATTGGGCCTGAATTCCAGTTCTGCCACTTAATCTCTGTGTGACGTTGGGCAAATCAGTCAACCTTTTTGAACCTATGTTTCCTCTTCTGTAAATGAGGATAATATTATCCAGGTTATCTTGAAGATTAGGAGTAGCATACTAAGTTTCTAGAACAATGGCAGCTCAGTGTAAGTGCTCAGTGAAGTTCTATTTTTACAAAAGAGAATATTTAGAAGAATGATTCTCCATTTTCCACCCTTAGAAGACCGGAGTCCCACTATTATATGTTTGTGGGGATTTTTGGGAATGTCATTTATATTGACTTACGGGACTTTTGCTATCATATTTGCTCTTTACAACAAATTTCAAAAACGAAATAAAATTATGCTAGAAATGTTGAGTACTTTTTCCCCCCAATAACCCACCATGACACTTGGTGATACACAGAAAAGTGAGAGATGAGGAGTGGTACAGGTCCTTGTGGCTGAAAATGACTGCCCTAAATCAAGCCTATATAGTCAGTCTCTCTTATTTTAGTTACCGTGTCTTGAGCCAGCAGCCAACTAGTAGAGAGCAGAGGTGGCTTTCAGTCTGATCATGAAAAAGAAAAATACTCTGAAACACAGAAAATCTGACTGAATTCTTAGAACAGCAAGAGTTCAAGAATGCTCTTTTGTTCCTAGGGCAGCAAGAACATGTCTAATACCTTACAAGAAATCTTTCTATCAAAGGGGTTAAATAAATAAGCAATTGGTACTTAAGGGATTAAAATTAATTTTTTCCTTAAAATTTCAGTTACTAAAGATCTTATTCCCCATGATGCTTAATAAAAGAAATATGACCGTATTCTATAATAGATTTTACATAGTGTCATTAATAATGGCTTTCATTTGGAACCTAATCTTAAATAGCCTTTGGTAGGGATGACAGCATCTTTTCCCCAGGGATACTCAACCCTGATGGGTGTGCCTGGGCCACACACTCCTATTTCCAAATTCAGTCCCATCTTTTGCCTCTTTAACCATATCTAGTTTTATCAATTTCTGTTCCAATGCTACATGTCACGTTATCTTTTTGCGCTTATACTATGTTGGCATTGTGTACCATGTATCCTTTAGGAATTGACCAAAACAGTTTTACAGTGTAAATATCCTTAGTTTCAAACTAGCGGAGAATTGGATTAGTTTCTACATCATAATAAGACCACTGCTATGAATACTACATGAAAAAAAATTTTTTTCCTTTGAAGTAATTTATGGCCATTAAAATGATTCTTAAAAATAGGGACAAAACTCTTTTCAAAAATAAGGTTTGCTTGTTATCCACTAAATTATAGACGTATTTGGATAGAATTTTCTGCTTCAGTGTAAACTAGTCAAAGTGTTGAGATGCCTGGTTTTGGAAAATGTGCAGAATTTAGTTGAAATCTTTAAATCAAAGTATTTCACAAGTCCTCCAAAATGGACAGTAATTTTTAAATTTCTTTAAATATAAGAATTGTAAAAAAAAATAAATAAATAAAAATAAAAAATAAATAAATAAAATAAAAAAAAAAGAATTGTGATACTTTGGCATATTTCCAACAAATTAAAAATTTTTAAATTTCAAATCATATATATATTTGAAAATTATAACGAGTTTGTCTTTTTTTGAAGTTGTATTTTGAATGGAACCCTAATATATTTCAGAATGCAATGAGAGCAACGATGGAACACCATGCTGACAAAGGTGTTTACCCTCCTATTCAAGTCCACATCACACTGGGTAATGAGGATTTGACTGTGAAGGTAAATGCTTTCTGGCTTGTTTGTTTGTTTTAATTGATGCACAGGCATGTACATAATTTCTTGAAGACATAACTTATTCTTGGGAGAAAGAAATCCTACCTCTAATAGTTAATAAGCATATTGCTTCATTTATCTGGCAGCTTCTGGAAATTATCCCGAGTCTGTTTCTATTCCGGTCCATAATCCAGATTATTCAAGTAAAAGTAAATCCTGAAGACACAATTTAGCAGTAATCTTGAATATCCACTTGGATAAGTAAAAGCTAAATCATCTGAGTGTTTACAGTGTTATGTAGATAGTATATAACGTTTCATTTTTAAACAATGTTTTTTGATCTACTTTTATGTCGTTTCATTTGCTTCTCATAAAAGCTCTTTTCTTAGGAGCACAGGTAATCTTATTGTTGATTTTACAGATGAGGAAACTAAGACACAGTGAGTAGCTCATAATTACAGAGCAAATAAATGCCACAGAACGTGAAATCAGGCTCTCTGACCCCAGGCTTTTTCCACTGCATCGTTCAGATAGTCCAATTTCTTAGAGTATGATGATTCTCTTTTTTAAATAATCATTTTAAATTTTGTTTTAAAGTAATGCAAAGAGTTTAAAAATCAAATATATTAGTTTCTGGCCATTTGTGTGTCACTACTTTCTTTTAGTAATTTTTTCTGGAATTTATTGGTATATTTTTAAGTAGTATTCTGGTATCACTACCAGAATACTGGTATCTGAAACATAAACATTTTCAATAGCAAATATTAGCTTTCTGTTACGATAGCTGAGGAGTTAGATCTTTTAGAGTACCTCCCCTCCCCAACCCAGCCTCTACTGCTGTTTTCCCAGTATTTAAGTTCATACATGAAATTCTAGATTGAAAATAATCATCTGCAGAATTTCGAAGGCATCTACTGTTCCTTATTTTAAAGGCATATAATTCAATTACTCAGCCATCAAAAAAGAATGAAATCTTTGCCATTTGCAATGATGTGGATGGAGCTAGAGTGTAGCATAATAATGCTAAGCGAAATAAGTCAGTCAGAGAGAGACAAATACTGCGTGATTTTACTCATATGTGGAATTTAAGGAAAAAAATGGATGAACATGTGCGAGAGGGGGAAAAAAGAGAGGGAAACAAACCATAACAGACTCTTAACAAGAGAATAACAAGCGGAGAGTTGTTGGAGGGAGGTGGGTGGGGGGTGGGCTAGATGGCAGATGAGGATTAAGGAGGGCACTTGTTATGATGAGCACTGGGTATTGTGTGTAAGGGATTAACCACTAAATTCTACTCCTGAAACCAATATTGCCCTGTATATTCACTAACTAGAATTTAAATAAAAATGTGAAAAATTTTTTTAAAAGTGTATAATTCAGTGGTTTTTAAGAATATTCACCACTGTGTAATTTCAGAACATTTTCATCACTCCCAGAAAAACCTCCATACCCATTAGCAGTCACTCCCCAATTTCTCCTTCTCCCCAGTCCTTGGCAACTACTAATGTATTGTCTGTGTATGGATCTCCCTATTCTGGACATTTCATAAAAATGAAATTCTACACTATATGGTCTTTTGTGACTGACTTCTGCCTCTTAATATAATGTTATAGCAGGTATCAGTACTTCATTCCTTTTTGTGGTTGAATGATCCTCTGCAGTATGGATAGGACACATTTTGTTTATCCATTCATCACATTGATGAATATCTGGATGGTTTCCATTTTTGGGGTGTTATGAATAATGCTGCCATTCATGTCAAAGTCTTTGGGTGAACATAGGTTTTCAGTTCTCTTATGTATATACATAGAAGTTGAACTGCTTATAGGTAACTGTGTTTAATTTTTGAGGAATTGCTGAACTGTTTTCCCAAGTAACGATACCATTTTACATGTCCACCAGCAACGTATAGAAGTTCCAATTTTTCCACATGATTGTCAACATTTGTTAGAATCAGTCTTTTTGCTTATAGCCATGCTAATGGATATGAGTGATATCTCACTGGTTTTGATTTGTGTGTCATAATGTTGAGCATCTTTTCATGTGCTAATTGACCATTTGTATATCTTTGAGGAAATATCAGTTAAGATCCTTTGTTCAGTTTTTAAGTGGATTGTCTTTTCATTGTTGCTAAGAGTTCTCTTCCTGTATTTTTTTTTTTTGTATTTTTTTTTTATCATAGATACTAGTTCCTGATAAGATATGATTTGAAAGTGTTCTATTCTATGGCTTATCTTTTCACTTTCTTTTTTTTTTAAGAATTTATTTATTTGAAAGGAAGGGAGAGAGTGCAGTGCGCCCATGCAAGCCGGAGAGAGGGAGAGAGAGAGACAGAGCACATGAGTAGGGGGAGGAGCAGAGGGAGAGGGAGAAGCAGACTCCCCACTAAGTGGGGAGCTTGATGGGGGGCTCGATCCCAGTTCCTTGAGATCGTGACCTGAGCCAAAGGCAGATGCTTAACCAACTGAGCCACCCAGGCACCCCAGTTTTGTTCTTCTTTAAATGTTTGGTAGAATCCACCAGTGAAGGCATCTGGGCCTGAGTTGGTGTTGTGAGAAAATTTTGATAACTAGTTCAATCCCTTCATTTATTATCAGTCTGTTCAGATTTTCTGTTTCTTTCTTTCTTTTTTTTTTTTTTGTAAGATTTTATTTATTTATTTATTTGAGAGAGAGAGGACTGTGCAGGCAGGAAGGAGGGGTAGAGGGAGAAGGAGAGAAACTCAAGCAGACTCCATGCTCAGTGGAGCCTGATGCAGGGCTTGATCTCATGACCCTGAGATCATGACCTGAGCTGAAAAAAGAGTCGGACACTTAACCAACTGAGCTACCGAAGCACCCAAGATTTTCTATTTCTTCCTGAGGTAGTTTCTGTAGTTTGTATCTTTCTAAGAATTTGTACGTTTCACCTAGATTGTTTAATTTTTTGGCATAGAATTGTTCATAGTGTTCCCTCATAATCCCTATTTTTGTAGGATTGCTAGTAATATCCCCACTTTCATTCTTGACCTTATCAATTTGAGTCTTCTCCCTTTTTTCTTGGTCAGTCTAGCTAAAATCTTGTCAATTTTATTAATCTTTAAAAAAACCAACTTTTGTTGAGTTTTTGCCATTGCTTTCTATTCTTTATTTCATTAATTTCCCCTGTAATGTTTGTTATTTCTTTCTTTTGCTTGCTTTGGAGTTAGTTTGCTCTTTTTTTTTTTTTCTTTTTTTGTTTCTTAAGGTGGAAATATAGGTTATTGATTTAAGACCTTTTATAACTATAAACTTCCCTCTACTGCTTTCTCTCTATCCCATAAGTTTTTTTATGGGGCATTTTCATTTATCTGAAAGTATTTTCTAATTTCTCTTATGATTTCTTATTTGACCCATCTGTTCTTCAGGAGTATGTTGTTTAATTCGTATGTATTTGTTAATTCCCACATTTTTTTCTGTTATTGATTTCTAATTTCATTCTGTTGTGGTCAGCAATATAGTTTGTATGATTTCAGTCCTTTTACATTTATTGAGACTTGTTTTATGGCTAACGTATGGTCTATGGAGAACGTTACATATCCTGGAGAATGTTTCATGTGTACTTGAGAAAAATCTGTATTCCACTCTTGTTGGATAGAGTTTTCTATAGACAGTACTTAGGCCTAGTTGGTCTATAGTGTTGTTCAAATCTTCTGTTTTCTTGTTCATCTTCTATCTAGTTGTCATATCCGTTTTTTGAAAGTGGGATATTAAAGTCTCCAACTATTATTGTGACTTGTCTATTTGTCCCTTCAATTCTGTCCGTTTTTGCTTCATGTATTTTGGAGTTCTTTTGTTAAACTATATATGTTTATGATATTATGTCTTTAATATATTGGCCTTTTTATCATTGTAAAATGTCCTTTGTCTCTGATAATAATTTTTGTCTTAAAGTGTGTTTTTATCTGATTTTTGTATAACCATCCCAGCTTTTTTTTGGTTTCTGTTTCCATAGTGTATCTTTTTCCAAGATTCTACTTTTTTTTTTTAAGATTTTACTATTTTTTAAGTAATCTATATGCCCAATATGGGGTTTGAACTCATAACCACGAGATCCAAAGTCACATGCTCTTCTAACTGAGCCAGCCAGGTGCCCCCCCCCAAAAAACTTTATTTTCAACCTGTTTGTGTCTTTGAATCTAAAGTGTGTCTTTTATAGACAACATATGGTTAGAGAATGTTTTTTTTAATCCAGTCAGCCAGTGTCCATCTTTTAATTGGAGAGTTCAAGTCGGTTACATTTAACATAATTACTGTTAATGTAGAATATATGTTTGCCATTTGACAGAATGGCAAAATTTGTTGTGTATGTATCTTATCTCTTTTGACTAGTTCTCTATTACTGATTTTTTTGTTAAAATGATATTTTCTGGTGTACCATTTTCATTTCCTTCTTGTTTCTTTTATTATATTTCTTTGAGTTATTTTCTTAGTGGTTATCCCAGGATTACAATTAACATATTAATTTATTTATAACAACCTAGTTCAGATTAATACCAACTTAATTACAATAGTATACACAGGTTTTGTTCCTATATAGGTCCATTCCCTCTCCCTTCCCATCCTTTGTACTGTTACTATCCTAAAACCTACATTTTTAAGCATTGTACATTTATCTACACTGATTTATAATTATGTCCTCTGAAACTGTCTTTTCAATAAGATAGGAGAAAAAGTTACAAAAAATGCTCCTACAGCATCCTTTATATCTACCTATATAATTACTTTTCCTGGTGCTCTTTATTTCTTTATGTGGATTTGATTTACTCTCTAGTGTTCTTTCATTCCAGGCTGAAGGATTCCCTTTAGTATTTTGTTATTAGGCATGTCTACCAGCGATGAACTCTCAGGTTTTGCTTATTTGAGAATGTCTTAATTTCTCTTTCATTTTTAAAGGACCCTTTAGCTAGATCTAGAATTCTTAGTTGATTGTCCTTCTTTCAGCACTTTGAAAATGTGAATCCTACTACCTCTGGTGTCCATAGTTTCTAAAGAGAAATCAGTTGTTAATCTTACTAGGATCCTTTGTATGTGATGAATCACTTCTCTTACTTTTTTCAAGATTCTTCTTGGGTTTTGACAATTTGATTGTGATTTGTCCATATGTGGATCTCTTTGAGCTTATACCTGGAGTTTGATGAACATCATCTTTTTAATCAAAACTGGGAAATTTTTAGCCTTCATTTCTTCAGATATCCTCTCTGCCCCCCTTTTTCTCTCCTCTTCTTCTGTACAGTATGTACATGTCAGTATACTTGATGGAGTCCCACAGGTCTCTGACATTTTTTTTTCTTCATTTTTTTTTCCCCATTTTTCTTCATTTTTTTTTCTTTCTGTTTCTCAGACTGGGTAATTTCAATTGACTTGTCCTCACTATCACTGATTCTTTCTTCCACATGTTCAAATGTGCTGTTGAGCCCTTCTGAATTTTTCATTTCAGTTATTATCCTTCTCAACTCTAGAATTTCAGTTTGGTTCTCTTGCATAATTTCTATATATTTTTTTATTGCTATTCTCTATTTGGGAAAGCATCAACCTTGTACTTTAGTTCTTTAAAAATGGTTTCCTTTAGTTCTTTCAAAATATTTAAAATAGCTGATGTAAAGTCTTTGTTTAGGGACGCCTGGGTGTTTCAGTCGGTTAACCGGCTGCCTTCAGCTCAAGTCATGATCCCAGGGTCCTGGGATCAAGTCCCATATTGGGTTCCTTGCTCAGCGGGGAGTCTGCTTCTCCCTCTGTCCCCCTTCCCACTCATTTTCTTTCGCTCTCTCACTCTCCTGCTCTCTCTGTCAAATAAATAAATAAAATCTTAAAAAAAAATACAGATTTTGTTTAGTAAATCTAAGTTTCCTCAGATATAGTGTCTGTTGATTCTGTTTTTTCCTCTTTGCATAGGCCATACTTTCTTGTTTCTTTTCATCTCTTATAGTTTCTTTTGAAAATTAGACATTTAAGATAATACAGTGTGACCACTCCGAAGATCAGATACTTCCCCTCTCCCCAAGATTAGTTATTTGTTTGTTTAGTGACTCTTTAAGCTCTTTCTGTAAAGTCTTTATTCTTTAAATTGTATGGCTACTGAAATTTACTTGGTTAGCATAGTGGTGAACTAATGATTGGATCGAGAGTTCCTTAAATGCCTGCTATCTCCCAGTCTTTGTAAAGGGTCTCCATCTACATATTGGAGCACACCTTCAAAACTCAGCCAGGCAGTTGACAACTCTGACTTAACCTTTAGGTCCTGCATGTACAGAACCTCAATCAGCCAGAGATGAAAACTTTCCTGAACATGAACAGAGCCCTGGGCTTACACATGACCTTTTAGATTCCCAGGATATCCTCGAGCTTTTCTAAGCCCCTAAGGACATCTCATTTGCTAGCTTTTCCTGTTAAGGTTTTTGTTTAGTCTGTTGTTTGCCTTAACTGTTGTACGCTGCCCTAGGCAGCCTTCAAATTAATCAATTATGTCTAACTGTTTTTGACAAATGTTTCTGAGGATGGGAAGTGGGTGCATACAAGACTTTTTGCATCGGGGAGCACAGAATCAGGCCAGAGAACGATAGCCTTCCCAGTGGCTGCCAGGCTGCCAGTTTCACTCTGATTCCATGTTACTGATGGCCGTGGAGATGGGGGTGGGAATAAGCCAAGTTAAAACACCACAGAGTCCATTGTTTTTTTTTGACTAAATGCTCCCCAGGTTGCTGTAAGCCTTTGGCTAATTTCTAGAGTTCTGAACAAAGTTGATTCTGAGAGTATTTGCCTTTTTCTTGGTGCTTTGATGGATGAGACACTTTTTCTTTTTCCACTGTTTTTGCTGACGTAACTCCTGCTATTCCTTTTGAGAAGACTTATGCTTATTCCAATTCCTGTTCCTTTGTATACGACCAGTTTTAAGTGTCAGGTTTTGTTGTTTTGTCTCTTTTAACTAAAGCTTTTAAGATCTTTTCTTTAACTCTGTTCTGAAATTTCATAATGATGTGACTTGGTGTGGGTCTTTTCTTACTCATTGAACTGGGCCCTTTAGAATTTCCACTGTTTCCTTGGTACTTTCTTCCCTACTGCTTCATTTTCTGATAGGAGGATGTTGGACTTCATGAATTGATCCTCTGATTTTTCTTATCTTTTTTTCTGCGGCTTTTTATCTCTTTAAACTTTTCATTCTACTCTGTGAGATGCCCTCAACTTTGAATTCCCAACTCATGTATTGAATTTTCGTTTCTATTACCTTATAAATTTCCAGGAACTTTTTGTTTTTTATTATTCCTTTTTTATAGTATTCTGTTTAGTTTTACCTTCTTTTATCACTCTGAGGATAATAATAGCTGTTTTTCTAAAAAATTAATATGCCTTAACTCTACACTGTTTCCTCCGAGTTTCTTTTTTCTGTTTATCTCTCTTGGCTGTTCATTTAAAAAGAGTGATGCACACATAAATATATGGCAAATACCATCTGTTTGCTAAAAAAGTAATGTGAATGCATCACTTTTTTTCAGCCCAGATGCTCATGTATGTCTATTTTTTGGTTAGTTATGTGTCAGCTACTTGCTCGTTAAGGTTTACTTGATTCAAAATAAATCTCACATGTCTTCTACTTGGGGACCTCAGTTGTGCTACAGCATTACGTTTTTCCTAACCTTTTGCTGTTTTGTCTTTCATGTGCTTTTGCATGTTGGTCTGTAGCTATTTGCTTTTACTTGTGGTCATCCGTCACAGGATGGATCAAGATTCCCTGAATTCTTAGACACTTAGCAGAGACTTGGCCTGTGCTGGTGGACAGGCTTTGTTTGAGGAATCTGTCTCTTTAGTGTCAAGAAAGTTTCATAATGACCCAGCAGTTCCATTCCTAGGTATATACCCCAAAGAAATGAGAACAGATATTCAAGCAAAAATTTATACAGGAAGGTTCATAGCAGCATTACTCATAATAGCTGAAAACTGGAAATGGCCCAAATGTCCATCAACTGATGAACAGATCAATAAAATGTGGTATAGCCATCTAATGGAGTATTGTTGGGCCATGAAAGGAGATGAAGTATGGGTACCTGCTACAATGTAGCTGCTACAACACTGAAAAGATTACACTAAGTGAAAGAAACCAATCACAAAAAGCCACATATCATACAATTCTATTTATATGAAATGTCCAGAATTGGCAAATGTATAGTGACAAGAAACAGATTAGTGGTTGCTTAGGAGTCTGACCAATAAAGAGTTCAGGGTTTCTTTTCGAAGTAATAAAAATATTCTAAAATTTGTGGTGAAGGTTGTACATATCTACGAATATATTAAAAACTATCGAGTTTCACAGTTTAAATAGGTGAATTTTATGGTACATGAATTACTTTAATAAAGCTGTTAAAAAAAAAAGAGAAAGGCTCAGAAAGGTCTTGAAAAGATTGTTCTGGAAGCCCCTGTAAAAGCCTTACCTGTATTAGGCTCTTCCTCCACACATCCAAGGTCATATGACCAAATCTGCTCCTGTTAAATGCTTGCTTTAATTTCTTCAGTAGAGTTTTCATCCCCATCACTAGTACGGGATTTTTAGGAACAAGGTCTGCTTTTAACCTGTCTATAGATACATAGAAAAGTAGTACTGAATGGTATGTATTAGAAAGTCAACAGGATGGCTTATAGTTGAGTTTTTAAATAGTCTTTATATAGTCTGTCTTCCCATTCTTTTAGCTTATTCAAATTTTTGACATTTTTCACCTTTTTTCCCTTGGCTAAGAATCCTGTGAGAGAGGTGGTTTTTTCTGGCTGATGACTCTAGCTGCTCTTTTAGATTTGGTGTTTGTGCTATATTCAGTAAATAAGACAAGTATTAACAGCCACATGTCTTTTAAATTAAAATGTCAATGTCTTGATTCATTCCCTGTTGGTGATTTTACAAACTAGACATTGAGAAAGCTGTTGAGGAGGAGACTTCAGGAGCTCTGGGTGAGTTCAGGGTTAGTAAATCTCCTGCCTTTAGAGCTGTCATCAAGTTAGTGGTTCATTTCCCTTGGACCTGAAATTCACACGAATTAGCCCAGGGAGGCCAGTAGTTATGGGGAACAGAAAGTTAGGGATGGCAACTCTTGGTTAGATGACATTGAGAAGTGATTTCATACACCAAAGAGAAACTTTAAAAATAAAAACTTTGGCAAACTTCTCTTTCTCACCCTTTCTGTTGACATTATTACATATCACCCATCTCTTTCATAATCTCTTTACATTTCCTTGGCATAGGCTTTTGATGATGATTCTCGATTTTTTCTTCAAATTATCTTAATCAGAAGTTTAATTTTCACATATCTTACTCAACATATTTGTCATCAGACTGCCATTCTTCTTAAATACGTACAGACCAACTGTCTGTCTCTCTCTCCCATCCCCTCCTCCCCTTTTTCCAAAGAACTCAAATCTTCTGGCATAATATCATCTGTTACAATTCCCTTGGAAACTCTTTTGACCACTTTAAAAATCTACTGGTTCCAGTTTATTGTGTCTGGCTGAAAAGAAAGGGAGGTTAGTTTTATCAGTTTTTAGCTACATTCTTATGGCTTGGTTTACCCCCTTCACCTCTAATAAGAAGACGCTTCTCAAAGTCGTCTCTGTGCTTTCTGCTCAGCTCTCTGCTTTTCTAATACTGGCCTCTAGCTAGAAATTACTTCTTGTTTCATACAAGATTGCTGTTGTCTTTCTGGCCAAAGGTTAAAGAAAACCAGGAAATATTTATTGAAGTCTACCTTTTTATCTTAGTATCTATTCTAATATATTGTTTGCTTAATATTTACAGAACACCCACACTTCTTACTCATGTTACCAGTAAATGTGCAGCAGAACATTAAATTAAAGGATGAATTGATGGATTTCAGAAAATACCCAGAGCTCTTTATTAATCTTACAAAAATAAAATCTCTTTACTGGACTTTGAATTCATAGCCAAGAACAATGTCAAGCATGCTTATGTACAAGTTCTAATTAAAGTCTGTATATTTTTATACTGTAATTTTCTAATTGTAGATGTATCAGAGGCAAGCCTTCAAGTAGTATTTCAAAGCAGATTTTTATTTTAAAAATTAAAATATCTGTCATTTTCATTATGATAGTAATATATATGCATACTGTAAAGATATTTAAAGATCATATAAAAAGTCAACTATAAGCTGTCCAGTCTTGACCTTTTTTTTTTAATAATGCTCTTTTACACTGATTTGTGATCAAGTCTTTGATTTTTTATTTTATTTTTTTAAGTAGTCTCTACACCCTACGTGGGCTCAAATTCATGACCCTGAGATTAAGAGTTGGACTCTCTACCAATTAAACCAGCCAGGCACCCCCAGCCTACTGACTTTTTAACCATTCAACACCATTTATATCCATCTACCTATTTATTCATTCATTCACATATATGTATACCACACACATGCACGCACACACACATGCACGCACACACATGTTAAAGCAGGTTTGTATATTAATATTATAGATAATAGACTCAATTTGGATTTTGTGACAAGGGAAATTAACTATTGTGGATGAGAATGAGAACTGTACAATAATTAGGAAAATAAGGCCACGTTAACTGTAAGGGAAAGCAGAATGAAAATAGTCTGTAAATAAATTGCTAAATTCAGCCTACTGTATGATTTGAGTAGAGAAATTACTTTAGAGCAATACAAAGACCAGTGTACTCTAAACGCAGCAGAAAGTTATCTGGGGTTCTGTGCTGCTGAACAGTATTGTGTGGACCTCTCTCACGCTGGTACCTACAGTTCTACATAATATCTCATGGCTCAAGGGTTTTCTATTTTAGAATGTGCATTAGTTTACTTAAATAGTCCCCTATTAGGTTATAATCCAGTTTTAGCTCTTCTACATAGTGTTGTGATGGATATTCTCATACATACTTTGCATACTTCTTTGATTATTTTTTTAGGATAAACACTGTCAGGTCAGAGGGTTCATGCATTTTGAATCTGATTGCCAAACCGCCCACCAGAAAGGAATAACAAATTTATTGTTACATCCAGGATAGACTTAGTTTATGCCCCATTCTGTGCCCCAAACAGTGCACTGTTTGTGTGTGGCCAGTCAGATGCAGAGCCATAGCGCTGACTCTGTATTAATGACGGAGCTTATTATGTATTAGAATTGTGCACATTGGAGGAGTTCTATGATGTCTACCAGTGAGGAAAACGTTTACACTCACAACTTGGATCGCATGGTACTTGTTTTGAAAAGCAGTACTTTCCTTGGGCGCCTGGGTGGCTCAGTCGGTTAAGTGGCTGCCTTCAGCTCAGGTCATGATCTCGGGGTCATGGTATCGAGCCCCACGTCTGGTTCTTTGCTCAGCAGGTGCTCTGCTTGTCTCTCTCCCTCTGCCCCTGCTCCTGCTCTTGCTTGCATGCTTCTCCCCCTCTCAAATAAATAAATAAAAAATCTTAGAGAGAGAGAAAGAAAATACTTTACCATCAGCAGTTAAACTGTGACACTGTGAGTGTGTGTTGGTGTTTTGCCGTTTATGGGACTTGGTCATAAGGCATAATCCTTTCTCCCCTTAGATGAGTGACCGAGGAGGTGGTGTTCCTTTGAGGAAAATTGATAGACTCTTCAACTACATGTACTCAACTGCGCCCCGGCCTCGTGTTGAGACGTCCCGAGCAGTGCCCCTGGTATGTGATCAAGAAATAATAAAGTGTAAAAAAAGAAGAAAGAATTGAGTGTGTTTCTGTGAATTGCAAAAAA
>CM052883.1:119496948-119512600 GCA_028534135.1 Potos flavus
GACGTGGGGCTTGATCCCAGGACCCCAGGATCATGACCTGAGCCAAAGGCAGACACTTAACAACTGAGCCACCCAGGTGCCCCTGATAATGCCTATCTTAAAGAAACTTTCAGAGGATAGAAAAGAAAGAAAGCCACCTAATCCATTTCATAAAGTTTATAAAATCTCAAAGCTAAACCTCATCATGCACAGTATGGAAAATTAATTTATACACTAGTCTTATGAACATAGAGGAAAAGTTTTCTAGCAAAATAGGAGCAAACTGACATAATAGTGTATAAAAAATAGTACATCATGAACTAAGTGGGGCACTTCCCAGGAATCCAAGGATGTTTCAGCATCTGAAAAATTTGTGTAATTTATCATACTACAAGTTAAAATTCAATATTCAGACAGAAAATTCAATACCATTTTATTATTTTGAAGTAGAGTTTAGTCATAATTACAATGGCTTGACTCACAATACAGGCCACTGTTGGATATTACAATCAACCGTGGGTGGTGGTAGTCAGATGTAAGACATACCCTGGCATTGTCTGTTGGGTTGAGTCTGTGTCAGCCCTGCCGTGGACAATGTAATTAGTACTATGTCCAGAGCTTCACCATTTGCCAGGCAGAAGCTCTAGCTTGGGGATTCCTCCTCCTAACTCTGGTCCAATACTTTGAAACATGGAAGAAAGAAACACCCAATGTCTTTGTGTTTGGGCAAACATAAAGTTTATAAAAGGGCCTATAAAAGTTTATAAAAGGGTTATAAAAGTTTTATAAAAGGGTTTTTGACAAGCACATTTGTTTGACAAAGCATAGCCTTTCTCACTCTGGAGTAGCAAATGTTCATTTTGGAGAAAAATCTCCCTTTTGTCTCAAAATCAACCTTCAGTGACCAACAAAAGCAACCAATAGGAACAAGCACCAATGAGGAACCATCAAGCAATTGCTCTTTTTCTGTAGTGCACAGCGGACCTTGATTTTTGCTCTTGGGTCAGGGTATGTTTTCACAAAGACTCAGTTAACAAATGGAAGTTACAGTTAAATCCTTATAAGCAATGCTTCTCAAACATCAATGTACACAAGAAACACCTAGGGCTCTTGAGAAAGCACAGTTTCTGATTCAGCAAGTCTCAAGTGGGGTTTGAGATTCTGCATTTCTAATAAGTCTCCAGGTGATACTGATGCTGCTGGTCCATGGACCACACTTTGAATAGCAAGGGTTTAGAGACCTTGGGATAAACTTCTATCAGTATCCCAAAAGACTAACTGAAGAGATTAAACCAGTTGCAGTGTGAGTGGGGAGCCAGATAGATCTGGTAATCTGATGCTACGAGTACTCAGAAGGGCTAGGATGGATCCATTCCTGATACTCGAGAGTACTTGACAGGTGCATGCATGACCTTGAGATCCAATCTCATTAGTTAACTCTGATAAAATCTGGTTTATAAGGACCTTACCCAGTAGAACATGTAACTAGTGGAAGTCCTGGTTAATGCAAAGAAGTGATGATGCCCATGTGTAATGTTCATCTTCATTTCATTGGAGGTTATGAGTGATGACAGCAAACTTTGGTGGACAATGATAGTTTCACTAACCTCCTTATTGTTTGCTCCAGGCAATAAGCAAAGTCTTCTGGTAGTGGGAAGCACGGACCCAAGACCTAAAGAGCCGGCACTGACAGCAGTGTGAGATAGACAGGACTTGGTATGGCCCCTTACAGCAAGGTCCAAGTGATGGTTTCCCTGATGAACTTGCATATGGATCTAGTCTCCAGGGTATAGATCTTGACAGAGCACATCGGAGATAGCTGATAAGAACTCTTATACCTGTGAAGGTAATGTTATGCAATAATTTAGCAGATGATGCAGTGATTGAGCACAATGTATTAATTGATGACTATCCTGTAAGTGGGTGACTGATGAGGGTATAATGAAGGAGAATTAGTTTATAACCTGGCTGGAAAAGTAGATGTCCTTGTCACTATTAATAGGCAAAAACATTCAAATCGATATGTGGAAAAATCCTTCTGAGATTTTGATTGTGGTATGTTAAATCTGCAGATCAATTTGAGAATTTACATCTTGACAACACTGAGTCTCTCAATCTATATATCTCAGTTTATTTAGATCGTCTTTGATTCCTTTCATCAGTGTTTTGTAGCTTTGCGCATACAGATCCTGCACACACTGTTAGATTTAAATCTATGTATTTCGTTTTTCAGAGCTAATATAAATATCCTTTAAAAATCTTTTTGTTCTGTAATTGTTCATTGCTAGTATATGTCACCCTTAAAACCTCCGGTATATCACCCCAGAATAAATCATGACTTCTGAAGTTTCACTGAGGACTAGAGATAGCTGAATAAGGTAGCTTCTATGTATTTCATTTGGTCCTTGATGTGGTCTTCATTATTGAGTAAAGGGCAGCATGTCCAGTCAATGTCATGACCTTGCCTGCCTTTCTAGTCCCCTCTATCTAGACTATCATTTGTTTGACTTCACTTGGGATGGTCAGCAGTATACTTCACCGTCCTGCCTTAGGGCTGTTGAAATTTTCTTGTCTTGTGCCACAATATGGGCTTGCCAGACCATTTCTCTAATTCTGTCTTTAACTGAGATTATCTTGGAGCTTTATATTGATTATGTCCTTATCCAAGCATCATTGAGGACATTGATTGCTGATGCCCTTCTGTCACTCGCCTCCATAATGACAGACAGGAGATGGTTTATTAAACAAATACAAGATTCAAGGTCTCAGCCCCACAGCTATTTGTAGGTGTCATGCTTGACATTCTTGAGGCTTTAAGAGAAAAATTTTGCCTCTATGGACTTCCCTCCTGAAGAAGGAAACATGGGCTGGGGTGCCTGGGTAGCTTAGTGAGTCAAGCATCCGACTTTTGATTTTGGCTCAGGTCATGGTCTCAGGGTTGTGAGATCAAGCCCTGCATTGGGCTCCACGCCCAGCATGGAGCCTACTTAAGATTTTCTCTCTCCCTCTCCCTTCACCCCCCTAAAAAAAAAAAAATTAGGAACCATGGGATTGGTTGGCCCATTTAGTTACTAGCACACCTTTGTTACTCTCCCCAGCATCTTATTCCAATCCATCTATTTGGTTCTATGTCAGTCTTCTACCTATAAGTGGAGGCCCAGTCAACAGGAGGCACAGGACAGAAGTGAATATCATAATGCATCCCTCTATTCTACTCTGAGCACTCAAGGACACTGAAAGCCTTTGTGTAAGATACACATGCCTACAGGAGCCTTTAAGCTTAAAGATATGTGTATGGACCTACATAGACTGCTCCCTGGTCCATTCTCTCCATCTGAGTCAAAGCACTATGCTCATTAAAGCTGTGCCTAATAGGCTTCCTTAGATTTTAATATTAATCTTTGTCCCACTAATGCCAATATTAATTGTTACAAAATAAAATCACCCACTTTGTTTCTCTCTGGCCAACACGGGAGTGGGATCTGTGGAATGATATTTACCACCTGTTTGAAAAGAAATAGGTGGATATCAGCATGTAGATCTTCACTAACCACCCACTCCCTTCAAGAACGTGGTAGATGCCATAACTTGTACCGTCCAGATCACCATTGTCCCCAAACCCTATGTGCCACATCACACACACACACACACACACACGCACACACACACACACACAGTTTGTGTGACCATGAAACTCTTTACTGATAGATATAAATCATTGACTTCTGTGGATACCCCAAAGATGGCATCTCTGGTGCCCCTGCTTAGTCCTATGTCTAAATGGGTCAATGGTCAATCATACTTCATGGGAACGTGACACCTGGGAGAAGAATGCAGGCCAGTTTAACAACAAATGACAGATTTGAGTATATAGTCTAATTTGGATTACATACTCCAAATATTGATTTGCCCCAAGAAGAAATTGGGTACTGTAGCAAAACCAAGCTTTTGCCTGCATCATCTGGGAAGTGAAAGGTACAAGATCTCCTCTCTCGTAGAACTTAATCAAATTTTCAGTCAGTATCCACAGCATCCACATGGCAAGGATGATGTAATAAAAGCTTGCTGTTTTTGTGGTAGCCCACCATTTTTTAAAGGGTCTTTCTGTATCCCAGTAAAGCTCCATGTTATTAGTACTGCTCCCTCAAGTCTCCTTTGCTGCCAGAATACAGACAGTAACTTGGGTGTTGACGATTAGAAACATCAGCAACATGAAGAACAAGCTCTGTGCCGTTTCCCATATTGCTGGCATGAGCTGTGGCACCTCTGTCTTGCTTTCAGAAAGAGGGCATCATGGTTACAAGGTCAAGCTCCTAAATCAGAAATGGCGACAGTGCTGGTGTTGGTAGATGCTGCAGCAAAGTCGAGTTCCCAGGTTTCTCAGTGGTGACAGAGAGAATAGTAGTGATTTTAGCCCCGCTTCTCTTTTTTTTTTAAACTTTTTTTTCTTGTCCAGGTGAAATTCACACAACCTAAAACTAACCATTTTCAGTGCAGTTCAGTGGGACTTGGGACATTCACAAGGTTGTACAACCACCACCTCTATCTAGTTCCAAAACATTTTCATCACCCCAAAAGGAAACCTTGCATCCATTAAGCAGTGGTAGTTTCTTTCTCATGTTAGTTTTGTAGGATGGTTTGGGATATTATTCTTAGGAACTTACTGAGGAGTTCTTTTCTACAGTGATATAATTATGCAAGAGCAAAAATATACAAGGGTAAGTCTATAGAAACAGTTTGTGCCTAAATTAACTCCTGGACATATTGTCTTCAAAGGAATGTTTCAAACCAGCCACAGACTAACATCAACATGCTTACATTTTGAGTAAATTTTAACTTAAAAATCCAAAATAGTAAGTGCATTGGTTTTTTATGAGTTTGGAAATAGAATCAAACCATTGTGAAAATAGAATTGGGTAAGTCGTGTCTACACTTCTGTCCGAAACCACCGCAGGTCACACTTCTCTCTAAGGCACAGTTTGAACCGGTTGAGGATTTTGACTTCGACATGCCTCCAGTTGTCTTGCACCCTTCAGCCTGCCTCACACCAAAATGAGATGTGCTGTCGCCCCAGGGCAAGCCAGCTCTCACTGCCTGGGTAGTGCGATCACTGTAGCCGCAGGCCATCAGCCAATGCCAAATTTCCTGTTCCTTCTGACCACGCGAATGGACTGGGATGGGAAGGGCAGGGATGTGATAGCAAATCCAAAACTATGGCGCCAGGGATGAGGTTGGCGCCAAGGATGAGGTTGGCGCTAGGGATGAGGTTGGCCAAACTCCAAGAAGAGGTTGATCCTGTGTTTGGCATAGCAGTGCCAGCCCTAGGGGAGTAGTTTCAGTAGCAGCCAACTTCAAGGACCCCCAGGCAGCAGGGGAAAGAAGCAGTGGGTGTAAGAGGAGCAGTGAGCGAGGGAAATCTCAAGGGGGGGAATAATAATTAGCAACTGACATTTGGAATCTGTAGTTTTCATTTCAGGATAGTCCACCATAAGTGGATTCTCACCCTCCAACGTGTTTCTTGGGCAATTATCTAGAAAATAATATTTTTTACAAGAGCTGTGTTCAGTATTAAACTATAGTCGTTTAAGCAGTATCATATGTTTTGCAGTTTTTGTAGTATAAAGCAAAAGTCTGAATTAAGGATCATTAATAGTAGCCTACTTAATACTTAACTCAGCTGTCGGTGAGACCCCCTAATGCAAATTGGTAAAATAAAAGGTAAATTTAAAAGTCCCATCATGCTAAATTGTGCAAGTGTTTATGATTCTTTGTGCTTCTAGTCTGTCCATGTGAAAACAAATCCACTGGGCTGTTTTACCACCCCCAAACTTATTTTTTATTCTTTTGGGTTTTATCTTTTCACTTACTCAATTTTCTTCTGTTTGATTAAAATCTCTACTATTCTTCTCTATTATATGTTATTCATTTTTCTACCCCCCCATTATTCATTTTTCTGTGAGGCACTTAAACCCTTTGAAAAAAATTAAAGTCTATTTAATTTATGATTGTTTATCTATTGAAATATATTTTTGAGTGCCTACTGTATACCAGGCATTATGAAACACACTGGGACAAAAGGATGGCTTTTCCAGGCCATGGAATTACATTTCTCTTTCTCTGATACATTTAATAGCCACTCAGTTGATTGGGTTTCATTTTCAGTTAGAAAATCTGGAGGCTCAGGGCACCTGGGTGGCTCAGTTGGTTAAGCATCTCTTGACTTCAGCTTAGGACATGATCTCAGGGTCCTGGGATCTAGCCCCATGTTGGGCTCTGTGATCAGCGCGGAATCTGCTTGTCCTTCTCCCTCTCCCCCCTCCCCTCCTCCCCCCGCATGTTCTCTCTCTCAAATAAATAAATAAATAAAATCTTAAAAAAAAAAATAAAAGAAAGAAAAAAGAAAATATGGAGGCTATAGATAATTGGATATTTTCTTTTTTAAAAAAAGATTTTGTTTGTTTATTTATTTATAGAGATTTATTTATTTGGGGGGAGAGGGCAGAGGCAGAGAGAATCTCCAGCAGACTCCCTGCTGAATGGGGAGCCCCACTGGGCTCTTGATCCCATAATGCCTGGATATTTTCATAAATTACATTCAATTGTATAATTTTGATTTTCTATAATGAAAAAATCACATTAAGTCCCAAATCATGGAAGGTTATTGTGACTTATTACAGTAGGAAAAACTAAAAATATCCTTGCATTATAATCTATGTTTTCTTACAGGGCTAGAGTTAATAATGGGTACTTTGGAGATACACTAAATGTACTTTTAATTTCAGATCAGCAGATAGCAGCACTTGATTTCAATTCGAGCAAAAGTTCTGTGTAATGTTAGGACAAGTACACTCAAAACCTCCAGAAAATGATTCTTAAAGTGGAAACTTAACACATTCAAATAAAAGATACTACGTTTTGTCTTAGAAGGGAAAATATAGTGGTACTTTGGTCAAGTACCTTTAATTTAACAAGGTAAAGATACCTTTTATTACTCTTCAATGTAAACAACTGGACTTTTTCCTGTTAAGGAGCATATAAAACACAATCTGAAATTTTATTTACTATAATGGAAAGAAAATTTTATGTTTTTCTCTAATTAACTTATCTCAGGAGCATTCTAAGTGACATGAATTTGATTTATTGCAATTTGCCGTATTACTGCTGCAGGCACTAAATTATCCACTGAACTCTTTAAAATAAAGACCACATAAAAGAGGTTCTTCCAAACAACCCAAAGAAGTGAAAAGAAACATTCCTGTGTGCTAGGTTTATAAAATGAGTATATGCATTTTCTTAAATGCTCATCACCGTTGGAAGGCATGGCTGTCCTGCTGTTCATGTTTGTGGTATTGTCCCCAGAGGAAACTGAATTATCCATTCAACAAATGTGCTAGGCCCTGTGCTAAATACACAGCTTCCTGACATTGAGTACAAGTTTCCATAGACATTCACTTTCAATTTCCAGCTGAACAATCTCTTGTCCAGCTATACTTTTACTATGATTTCTGTAATATACTATTTTAGGCTTAGGTCCATTCAACAGCAGCTCTTTTTTTTTTTTTATCGTATATTACTTATTTTATTTTTATTTTTTTAAAGTTTTTCCCCCATTTTTTAAAATTTAAATTCAATTAATCAATATATAATGTATTATTGGTTTCAGAGGTAGAGGTCAGTGATTCATCAGTCTTGTATAATACCCAATGCTCATTACATCGCATGCCCTCCTTAATGTCTATATTTATTTATTTTAATGTAAGTTCCATGGCAAGTGTGGAGCCCAATGTGGGGCTCGATCTCATGACCCTGAGATCAAGAAGACCTGAGCTGAGATCAAGGGTCAGACGCTTAACTCACTGAGCCACCCAGGCGCCCCAATAGTGGCTCTCTCTTGTTGATTTGTCTTCCCTGAAATGGATCTACTATGTCACTGATAAGTTGCCTCTCTTGTTCCATAGTTATCATTTGACAAATAGGCATCTAGTGTGTTCAGGCATCCCATCCCTAGCCTCATGAGGCCCCTGTCAGAGCCCTGAGCACCAGGCACATAACACCTCCGTAGGGAGCCCAGCATCAGCCACATGTGCTCCTTGTCACACCAAGGGTGTTGTAGCCTCACATCTTCCCTTTTGTTCTCCAGCCCTGGATGGGATTGAAAAATTATTTTCTTGCAGGTATTAATCTTTGAGCTACCTCACAATGGTCTTGTTCATTCAGTCTTCTATCATCTGTGCAATCAATTCTCCACATTAAATCTCCTCTGTTTGAATATGTAATTTCTGTCTTCATTGTTCTCCCTGAAAAATAAAGCTGTAAAAATAGCAAACGTGTATCTGAAGCTTTATTTCAACAGCAGAGGAAGGTTTTTATTTCCTAGGCTCTGTGAATGATTTCAAGTGAAATACTCAACAGGATCTTGGGATTTTGGTGGGAAAAAATGGAATCATTAACTTTCAATAATTTAAAAATAGGGCCAATAAAATCAGAGATTTAGGGTGGAAGAAGAAAAAGCAAACAAACCCCTCAACAGTGCATTCAGCACTTGTTTGGATTCATGATTCCAAGTCCATTTAACAAGTTAAATCCTGAGTATCAACTACTTTACATTCTATAAATGTAAATGTAAAATCAAATTACTACTCAGATCTTCATATTCTATGTGGCCCTCGCATTGAGCGTTTTCCTTTCTCCCTTCAAAATAGCCAAAAAGGGGGGAGTGGGAGATACAAGCTCCCAGTCATGGAATGGATAAGTCATGGGAATAGAAGGCATAGCATAAGGAATACAGTCAATGATATTGTAATAGCTATGTAACAGGACAGATGGTAGCTACACCTGTGAATATAGCATAATCTATAAACTTGTCAAATCACTAAGTTGTATACCCAAAACTAGCGTAGCACTGTGTGTCAACTATACTAACAAAAAAAAAAAAAAGCCAAAAGGAGAATCACAAAATACCAAATTTCAACCAGGATGAACTAGATAATTAATCTGCTTTATCTTTTAACCACTACAGAAGTGGAATATGTAATTAAAAATTTACAAAAAAGAATCTCCAGGCCCAGATGGTTTTGCTGGAGAATTCTACCAAACATCAAGAAAAGCCAACATCAGTTTTACACAATCTTTTCCAAAAAATAGGAGAGCAGGGAACACTTCCCAACTCAATTTATAAGGCTAGGATTACTCTGATACCAAAACCAGACAAACACAGTACAAAAAAGAAAACTAAAGACCAATACCTTTCATGAACTCAGATACAAAAGTTCAACAAAATATTAACAAATCTAATCCAGCAATGTATATAAAGAAGTATGTAACATGAAGTATATACCATATCGAGTGGGATTTATTTCAATATATAAGACTGGCTCAACATTTAAAAAATCAACATAAGCCACCGTATAAGCAGGCTAAAGAAGAAAAATCATATGATAATATCAACTGACACAGAAAAAACATTTGATGAAATCCATTCACATTCAAAATAGCCAGGGTCCCTACTTGGGATCTGATAGTATTGACTCCACACTTAGGCAACTTACCCATCCTTGATACTCCCCTATGTAAAAACAATGCTTTCATATTTTATGAAGTAAGAGGTTGGATTTTGAAAGAAATACATGGGTGAAAATGGTATAAATCAAATACAGATTTACTGCATCATAATTTTCCCAGGCTGCAATTTAAAAATATCTCGAGAAAGTAGTATTTTTCTAAATAAATAATATGGTTGGAAAGTTCGTAATTACTATGGTATACACTTCATTGGATTAAGCTAATAAGTACCATAATATTTCTGTTTCCAAGATCCACCATTATACATTAACATTTGAATGAATATATTCATTATATAGTCTGGATAGCAATTTCCAGTTCCAGTGCTAATGTACTTTCTGGCTAAAGTTGAAATTCTTAAGAGCAATTAACTAATTCATGAATTAATATTGCTTAGACATCAGCCTCTAGAAATAAATGAGATGATGTATGTAAAATGCTTAGCACATTTCCTGCCATATCGTAAGTACACAATAAATGACAGCCATTAGTATTAGTACTGTAAACTAATGTCATGAGGTCTTCTACAATGATTACGGCCACAGATAAATTTTTTCTTTAAAAAATGTAAAGCATTTTCAAGCTATGGATAAGTTTCTCAAATGCAAGTTCCCATATGCTGGGAACACTTTTCTGCTTTTGTAAATCCGATTAACTCTGTCAATCAAAAGTTTGATTAGAAAGTTTACCAGTAGATTTTTTTTCCATAGTGGATGGACTTCAGCCATATACAGGCTGCGTGTGCATGTGAGTAAAAACAAATACTGCCAGCTAGTGCTTTAATTAAGCCTTTGCTACAGAGAAGTTGTGTCATTTGGGTGCTGTGCAACACAGATGCTGAGACAGAGTTAGGAAGGCAAAGGTCTAGTGAGAGTTACCTAGAACAAAATTTAGAGATGAACTGGGGAGGAAACAGTATGGGACAGGAAGAGCCTCCGACCATGATGCAGGCCTGACAGTCTTGACTAAAATAACGGGCTGGCCAGGAGCAAAGATTGACCATGAGGATGCCCACTCAGGGCAGACATGGCTGATACCCTCTCCACACTCAGTCATTCAAGGCGGGGGTCTATGTTGGAAAGGAGGCCTTAACTTAAATACTAAAGCGGAGCCCGAAGGCACCAACAGATGGAGCATGTGGGCTAACCGCATCCTTTACAGCCAGCCAGGAAGTCGCTGGGGGAGGAACTGAGCGGCACACCTCCACGAATTCCTCAGAACACACGCTGGAGAAACACAGAAGCAAAATCCCTATTTGACCTTTTCTTGCTGCCTTTCTAGTACTCACTGCTTTCTGTGTTAAGCCTCATGTTCGCATGGCTTTCACCACTTCCACGCTGCTCTCAGGCCCAGGGGAAATCATTCTGATCTTTCCCAAGTCGCTCTGGGGAGAGGCAGGATTTGCGAGTTGTCCTGGGTTGCCTGGATCCATCACTTAGACACCTTGCTCATTCTTCTTCTAGGCATAAGAAAACTCTCAAGCCTTGCCCCTTTCCCGGGGATGCCCACATTCTCCTCTGTTCTTGGGTTTCCAAACTTACTGAGTGTTTCTCCTCTCTCTTTCTCCAGTCTGAGCAAATTTAGGTAGTTCAATGAATCACAGGTGAAGAGGAGGGGAAACAGACAGTGTGACAAGATTGACAAGAGCAGACCCTGACTGCAGATAACACAATTTTTTCCCCATCTAATTTTTATGGCCTGAGTTCCCTCTGGGCCTAGAATATTTTTATGTCCAAAGGCGCAAGCTTTAGTATATGTGCTGCCAAAGCGAGCACAAAGGTACAAGCTTTAGAAATGTAAAAAACCAGGGGGCCTGGGTGGCTCAGTGGGCTAAGCCTCTGCCTTCAGCTCAGGTCAAGGTCTCAGGGTCCTGGAATCGAGCCCTGCATCGGGCTCTCTGCTTGGTAGAGAGCCTGCTTCCACCTGCCTCTCTGCCTACTTGTGATCTCTCTCTGTCAAATAAATAAATAACATCTTTAAAAAAATGTAAAAAGCCTTTTCTTTGTTTTTCTGCTGTAATAACCTTGCCCTTAGTCAATGAATGCATTTACTAAATGCATTAAGAGCAAAGAGGAAAAGAAAATCTTAGGTAACATCTCAAAATATTATCCTGCCACAATTAATGTCCAAGAATCATAATAGGACCTGTGGATGAGGTCAGTGAAACTTTGTTATAGTCTTTGATGGTTTAGGGAGAAGGGAAAAAGACCAGATCATCGAAGTCAGGAAAAAAAATCCCCCCCCTTTTTTTTTTAAGTCAGAAGAAAGAGGATGCTGCAAATCATAGATTGGTAACCAAATGTTCCCCTTTGTCTGGGAAAATTCCAGACAAAACTCATCTTGTTTCCTTTTTTTTTTTTTTTTTTTTTTGTAGTTTGTCTTCATCAGGCAAAGGCCTTAAAAAAGATATCTGGACTGCAGGAAATAATTTGACAGTCTCCGGAGATAGCTCTATGAATAAGATGCAAAAATGAGGACCAGAAAACAGAAGGGCTGGTAGATTTGTAATATGATGAACCACTATTCCCAGTGAGACTGGGACATGGCCAAAGTCAGGTAAGTGGTCAAGATGGAGGTGGCTATAGAAACTATGACACATAAAAAAAGTTGGACGGAACTGAGGATATGAAGCCTGAAGAAGTCCCGGGGAACCCGTGGTAACCTGAAGATGAGAAATTAAGCACCTATCATGTATAGGCGAGTTCCATGAGGCTGAAAAGAAAAAACAAACTGGGAAAATTTCTGATAATTAGAATTTGTTTCAAAAGCAAACAAACAAAAAACAACAGAAATAACCCCTAGGACATTGTCAGGTAATATGTTTATCAGCAGCATGACATTATGGAAGAGATTCATTCATTCTAGTCAATGTACAGATTGCCTACACTCCAGACATAGAGAAATACAGAATGAGATTAGATGACTTCTAAGAGCTCCCACAATTCTGAGCAGTTATGATTCTATTCTTAAAAAAAGGAGAGTGCTAAACCACAACCAAGAGAACTGCCAGGTTTTTAAAAAAAAATGTTTTATATGATTTACAGAAAAACTAGTGATTCGGAAAGAGTTTTATAAAAGTCCATGGATACACCCAGAGTCAATTTTATGGCTCATGACTGGCAATATTAATGGAAGCACTAATAAAAGTTATGATATATAGTACTAAAACACCTAAGCATGGACTCATAAATCATATTCCAACAGGATAAAGAGGTCGTTTTTCCATCGTGATTTAATACAGTTTTCCACAGGAGACCTATAAACCCCCAGTATGGGCTAAAGACTGAGGTTAAACCATGCCATATCAAAGATAAAATAGCAATGAATATGTAGATATGAAAAAAAAGTGAACTGTAGATTTACAATGTGGAAATTGTTTAGTCACCCCAGTTGATAGCATAAGAACCCAGGAGGTTGCTAATTGGGTTCTCCTAACATATGATTTAATAAGTTGACTTTCTCCCATTCAACTCTACCAAAATTCTAGACTGATGTTTGAGGAGGTATTAAAACATACTAGGTTTGCTCACAGTCATTATTTTTGCATCTCAGCCACTTACCCTGCCATCTGGTATCACACAGCTACCATATTCACTCAGGAGCTACTCCTCTGACACCTGATAGGGCTGTCAATCGTAAGACCTCCCCACCCCTGCATCTCGGGTATGACTCTGGCTGCCAATTTGACTGGACTAAGGGATGTCCAGATAGCTGGTAAAATATTATTTCTGGGTATGTCTGTGAGGGTGTCTCTGGAAGAAATTAACATTTAAATTGAAAGAACAAGTAAAGATCATCTTTGCCAATTTGGGTGGGCATCATTCAATCCATCAAGGGCCCAAATCAAAGAGGCAAAGAAGAGCAAATTCTTTCTCTCTCTGCTTGAGCTGAGACATCCAACTTCTGCCCATGGACATCAGTGCTCCTGGTACTTGGGTTTTTGGACTCAGGGACTTACATCATCAGCCCCTCTGCTCCCCCCCCCTCCATTTCTCAGGCCTTTGGACTTGAGACTGAGTTATACCACCAGCTTTCCTGGTTCTCCAACTCTCCCATGCTGCAGTACATGGGACTTCTTGGCCTCCACACCTGTTGGTTCTGTTTCTCTGGAGAACCCTGACTAAAGCACACCAGGAAGTGACTTGTCCAGAGGGTACCCACATCTGGCCCTAACACTAATCCTCTTTCAGGGATTTTTAGGGATAGTAAGAGGAGGCTTAGGGGAAGCTTATCTCCTGTTATCACAAGCACTAGAGACCGTGTGAGTCTGGAGATATGGGGACCCATCTTTATCACCACAAGAAAAGAGCTTCCCTGGGAGTAAACTAGTGCACAGAAAAGAAGAGTCAAGAAATGGAAAGAAACAGAGGCCTGATAACATCTTTGAGTTCCTGAATCCAGCATGATTGGGTCTGTATGAAGGCCTGGACTTTTCAGAATCATAAGACAATGAATTCTTGTCTACTTAAACTAGTTTGAGTTCATTTCTGTCACTGGAAACCCAAAGAGTTCTAATTAATCAGCTATGACAGTTACTTTTATGTTACTGGTTTATCTCTATTACATTTTCTGGTAATTATCTTCAAAGAACTAGTAACCTGGAGAAAGAGGTCTTTTCTTTGACAACTTAGAGAGGACTTATTTCATTTACTTATTTTTGAGAGTGATCCATGCAGGCACACTAGTTAGGAAGGAATAATGTTGAACACCAAAGTCATCCTAGGATTTGAGCTTCTTTTCCAAGTTGGTCATTGTGATGTGATAGATAATAAAATATATTTATCCCATCTCCCATGTTCTTTGAGAGATGTAGCTAAAATTCCTCCCCACAAGAGATGGGATCTAGATACTCGTTCCTTGAGTCCAGATGGGGCTTGTACAGCCCTGATCAGTGGGGAATGATGGGAGAGATGCCATGCAGCTGCTGAAGCTGGGCCATAAAAAGGATGCAGCTTCTGCCTGGCTCTCTCAGGACACTTGCCCTTGGAACTCAGCTTCTATGCTATGTGAAATCTCAAACCAGCCCACGTGGAGAGGCTCATGAAAGGGGAACTGAGGGTTTCAGCTGATAGCCAACATCAACATCCAGACACATAAGCAAACAAGCCTTTAGATGACTCCACTCCCAAGTCTTGGAGTCTTACGGCTGAGGCACCAGATACAGCCCTCATGCTTCCCACTGTGGCCTGTCTGAAATCCTGACTCTTTCAAACCATGAGAGACAACGAAAGATTATTTTTATTTTAAGCCACTAAGTTTTGGAGCAATTGTTAAATAGTATTAGATAACTAATATGGCCATCTTAGTTGAGATGATAGATAACAAGAGGCATACTTATTTTGCAGAAAAGGAAAGCTTTATAAGGATTGAAATGAAGTGACTGCTTTTCTGGCTATAGTTTGGAAATTCATATAGACATTGATTTCCATCATTTTAACGGTATACTTCTGATATTGAAGTGTCACGTGTTACTTGGGGGGAGGTCATTAATTTATTTAAGAAATCAGTTAAATAACAAGAAGGTACACTAAATTACAAAGATGTCATAATACCTTGGTGAAGGTGCAGTAAAATGCAACAGTGTCTGATTACTTTTTTTTTTTAAGATTTTATTTATTTATTTGACACAGAGAGAGAGATCACAAGTAGGCAGAGAGGCAGGCAGAGAGAGAGGGGGAAGCAGGCTCCCCGTTGAGCAGAGAGCCTGATGCAGAGCTCAATCCCAGGACCCTGAGATCATGACCTGAGCCAAAGGCAGAGGCTTTAACCCACTGAGCCACCCAGGCGCCCCTCTGATTACTTTCTTTTGCAGCTCTGAACACTTATTGATTTGTGAAAGATTTACAAGATCAGCTTCTACATAAAGAAAAAACACCCACAAATCCATTCCTGAGAAATTCTAAGAGAGAGGAAATGAGAGAAAGGAAAGAGACAGAATCTGAAAAAGCTTCAAAGTTGCCATAGGAATCAAATCCCAGGCCCAGCCTCCTGATTATGTAAATCATTTCAGGTTCAGAGGATTAGCTAATACACTCGGCTGAGAACCTTGTCTGAAAGAATAGTATCTAAACCTGCACCCAGAGCAGCTAATGAGAGCACCTGTGAATTGTCA
>CM052883.1:119513100-119601354 GCA_028534135.1 Potos flavus
TTTTTAACATTGCAAATACACTGTCCCAAATGATCAGCCATCTATAAATCTTATATATTGTGTCCTTCGTTGAATAAAAACCCATAATATTCATACAGTCATATCTATTTTTTAAAAGAGTTTATTTATTTGAGAGAGAGTGTGTGCACTGGTGGGGGGGAGGGGCAGACTGGGAGAGAGGGGGGAGGGAGAGAGAATCAAGCAGACTCCATGCTGAGCACTGAGCCTATGGCAGGGCTTGACCTCATGACCCTGAGATCATGACCAAGAATCTGAGGCTTAACCGACTGAGCCATGCAGGCCCCCCTCATTGAAGAGTTTTAACTAGTTTTACTAAGTTTTTCCATTAAAAGTCCCATGCATTCTTTGTTAGGTTAATTTGAGATGGAAGATCTAGAACACATGCTTATTGCATTTTACCAAATCTAAGATGTATTTTGTTTTGTTTTGCTTTGTATTTGAACATCTTTGGAATCAGGATTCATATTTAAATTGATGACATCTAGCGGCCATATTTGCAATATTCACCTCCATCTTGCCCCCTTAGTGGTATATAAAATAATGCTACATTGAACCATAGATGGTTTCCCATTAAAAAAAAAAATTATACGTTTTTATTTAATATTTTTTACTTGCTGATTTTCTTTCCCTTTGGTTTCTTTTGTTTACTCTCTTGAAATCTCCAACTGATCAAAATCAAAACTCACCACTGTTTAGAAATTACTCATTCGCTTTCCAAATTATTACATGCACTACTTAGTCTAATAATTGATAATAATATGAGGACATTTCTACATTTTTTGTAGATAGAGCAAATCTGTTTTCTTGTTTTGGTCGTAGTTTTTTAATGAAAAGTTTTTGGAAAATATAATAGATAATGTAACAAATTCTTATAAGATGACTTCCCAAATAAATAAATGCTGATATTTAATATTTGCTTCAATTCTATTTCTTCTTTTCCTTTTAGTAATAAAAAATCAATAGTAAGATTTCTATTTTACTTACCGGTTTATTTTTACTTAATAACAAATTATTATTACAAACTAACTAAGTTAAAGTTCCCTGTTTTTCCCTTTCTATTCTCAAATCTCAACCTCCTCGGAGGCAACTACTCTGTTGAATTTGGAGTGTTACCAATCCATATTTGCCTACTTTTAATTCATACCACTGGATTCATAAGTAACATGAAGTATTGTGTTGCAGATTTTAAATTTTTACCTGTATGACAGTGCTGCAATGAACTTTGAACGTACTTCCTTGTTCATGTTCAGATGTAAAAATTCCTTAACCACATCTATTTCTTCAATAAAAGCAATCTATTCTTTAAAAGACAAAAAAATAGGGACGCCTGGGTGGCTCAGTTGTTGGTCGGCTGCCTTCAGCTCAGATCATGATCTCAGGGTCCTGGGATCGAGCCCCACACTGGGCTCCCCACTCAGTGGGAAGCCTGCTTCTCCCTCTCCCATTCCCAATGCTTGTGTTCCCTCTCTCGCTGTGTCTCTCTTTGTCAAATAAATAAATAAAAATTCAAAAAAAAAGAGGAAAAAATAGGTAAGTTCTCTTATTCTTTTCGAAAAGAAAATATAATTGACAAAAGCTCTAAAAACGTCTTTTCTCCCCTTTGTATGAAATGACTACAGTGTGCTAGTGCATTATAACGAAGACGGTCATTGTAACTACATTCCATGAAAAAGCTCCTATCCAAATGTCAACTTTATTCAGTTGGAAATGATTTTTTAGAAAACTCCCTGTGTCCTTTTTCCACCCCAAAAGCAAGCACAGCCTAATCATTTTCCACACAATTCCTTTGGCAAATACAGATTTGCATAACTGTTACATCAAAAATATTGAAAATTCTGTGATCTGTTCTTAAGTCTACAATATCACTGCATTGTTCAATATGTAAATCTAGTATGTATCTGAGCATTTATAGTACACCCATTTCTATGGCAACAGAGTAGATTTAATAAACTGTACATATATTTCACAGCAATATTTAATTGTACAAAAAATTACTACATTTCTATCATCTACAGAAGGTATACTGCAGTTTCTTCCAACCACAGTCTTCCTTTTTTTAAATTTAAAAATAGAAATGCATGTAAAATTAAAGTCAAAGTGTGTCAAGGGGCAAACAGTAAAAACTTAGTCTCCTTCCTACTCCAGACTTTAAGTTCTCCAGAATCTCTGTCTCAATTTATAATAGAGTAGCTGTTTATGTGATACTTTACTGTATTCAGTAATAGAGCTTAAGTAACATTGATTAGAAAAAAATAGTCTAAGACAGTTGAATGAATCTGAAAATAGACCGGACTCTACTGATTTTTGTGCAAGGCAGACTTACAGATGACTTCAAGGAATGGTAGGTGTTTACAAGTGTTTCTTGGTCCTCATATGGACCAGTTCCAGAGTGGCTTCTTCTCATCAACAGTTTGGTACCTGTTTTGGAGCACAGTATCTAAGCGAAGGGTTCCTCACACCCATACTGGAACATACCGCACTCTTACCCCTGAACCTCCACACAGATCATTTACTACTATTTACTCTGCCAACTTCCCTTCACCGAATGTTCTTTCAATGTCTACCAAACACTCTCAGGTGACCCCATGCCAGACACACTGTAACTCCCTTCAAATGTATTCTCTTCTCAAAAAATGAATAAACGTTGGTACTATTTGGTCCAAGGAATGCTTTACTATTCTTAGGAAACTTTGAAATAGTATCAATAAATATTTTTTGGTTTTCCCCCATTTTAATTCACTTCTCTAGTTTTATGCATTTAAGTGTAATTAGTTTAATGTACTTTAATTTTAATTAAGTAAATACATAAATTGGTACTCCCATTCTGATCTGTTCCATTTTCTATTTCGATATCAATGGCCTGCATTTATTTTTTAAAAATGGGGTCGGGGGAAAGGCAGATAAAATCAACATTATGATAAAGACAAGAATTCCATAGCATTTAGTTTATTTTCATAATTGTTAATTGGATAGAAACAGTCATTCAAGGAACTTTATGGTCAACCAACATTCCCAAGCATGATCCCAAGAAAGAAACACCGTGGACTTCTGCCATGGTCAGACATGGCATTTTTATTAAAAAATGAATTCACAAAGAAAATGGCATTTCATAATCATGCATGGATTGCCTGGGGTGCTATTATCCATTACTACATGCAATATATAAAAATAAATGAATAATAAAGCAAAAGCAATGTTTAATTGCCCTTTTGTGTTTTTGCTCCCACACATTTCCAAAGACAGAAATTTTTCCCTCCTATGAAGTCAGTGGAAAGAAAAAAACTCTTTCTGAAAAGTACTAATTGAATCCAACAGAAATATTAACATGCAGATAATATTATTTCTTTAGTAAAATTAATCATATAGGTAAAATCTGTATAATGGTTTTTATCCACAAAAGAACTTATGGTATGATATGTAGCATGAAACTAGAAAGTATTCACACTTAAATCTCTTTAATAAATCTTTGAGCAACCATTTGATTTTTAGCTGTAATGTGTCTATAAAACTGTATTTCTTTCAATTACCCATTGTTATTTCAGTTACTTTCTGTATTCATTCAGAGATTGAAAAGACATTAATTTCAAGAGATTGAAAAGAGAGCAAAGGAAATAATTTCAAGTTTCTGAATTCAATTCATGTGCCTTCACTTTTCACCTCTCCCTCTCCCCACTCCCACCACCCACTCCAGCCCCTCTGCCCCATCCAAAGGGTGGGCTGGCATGAAACCCAGAAAAGGACCATCTGAGCCTCTCTCTCACAGTAGTTTAGGTGGCAATGTGGAGAGCACGGCTCAGTTGGCATCAGAAGAAGAAATTAGAAGAAATACAGAGAAGGGGCCAGGAAAGTCCATGAATAAGCTGAAGTTAGGACAATTTGAAAACCCAAATAGAGGACAAGATAGTAGGCGGCAGCAGCAAGAGCAGTAGGAGCAGACACCGCTGGGCCACATGGCAAACAAGAGTCACCATGTTTCCTGCTAGTGAGGAGACCAAGCCAGCTTCATGAACATGTGACCATGAACACAGCCCCACACTTGATTGAATGTTCTGCTGTCTCTGTGTTGAAATTTTCATTAATTTTACCTTTGAGAGAGCCACAATAAGCATGTCTGCCACTCCTTACAGCCCCATTTATATACCATGTTGACAGTGACCCAGGAGCACAGAATCCTATGGATCCGTGATGCATGGGAGTGCAGAGACTCAGAGCAAGTACAAGGTACTGTGGTATGTTTAAGGCTGAGTAAGCAGGGTGCTCACACCCCCAAAGGGCCATACTTTGCATCAGAACCAGAACTGTTTTGAAAGCACAAAGAATGCAATGTGTGAGGTTTTTAAAAAGATTTTATTTATTTATTTAAGAGGGGCAGGGAAGAGCAGAGGAAAAGGGACAAGCAGACTCTGTGCTGAGCGTGAAGCCCTATGTGCAGTTCGATCTCACGACCCTGAGATCACGACCTGAGTCAAAATTAAGTCTAGTGTGCTCAACTGACTGAGTCACACAGGCCCCAAGAACGCAATGTGTTTTAAGAAATACAAATGAGTGGGGAAACCTATCATATCCCTTCTTATTCATATTGCTTCCCCATGTCGGTCAACCACTTCCACTGAAAATGATGACATGGAAGGAAAGGAAAGCTAGGGCAACCCAGTCCTTTGTCTTTTGGTCCTTCCCTGCTCATCGGGAGGCTGAAGGTAGAGGGCAGGGTGTTGGTAGGATGTGTACAAATGAAGAAGTGAAATAAAAATAACCAAATTAGTTTTGCGCAGCACGTTCACTGTTCTGGTAAGAATGTAATATATATGCCCATAGGAACTACGAAATAGGAATTGTGCAAGTTTGATGATTCCACTATGAGTTAAATGCTCTTATATTTACATTTAAAACTGGCATCCCATCATATAAAGATGAATGGTAAAAACCATGTTGACACTTTACGTAGAATGATGTTAAATAATATTAAAAAATTCATGACAATTTAAGAGAGAGAGACAGCAAAAGAAAGGAAAAAGCTTTATATCTTAGGACCTAGAATGGCGGTTTCCTTGCTTTTTGATCTAAAGACTCCACGTTTTCAGTTTGCACCTGCAAATTATGTAGCCAGCCATGGAGAGGGCTGCACAATTACATGGATCTAAGAGCCACCTGTATTCTGAGTGGCCACGTGTCCAGTCCCCACCAGGGCTAGCTGATATCTTGTTCTTCTGTGAGGTTTCGGAACTTGATTTTTCTGGGTCCCCATGTGTCCTAGCTGTGTTTCTAAGATCCCTGTTTCCTTATTTGGGCAAGAAGACTTACAATAGACTTCCTTAATCTGAGACGACCAGAGTTCTCTATTTTTTTTTTTTTTGCTAGGATATATTTTTTTAAGATTTTATTTATTTGTCAGGGAGAGCGAGACAGAGAGCACAAGCAGGGGGAGCGGCAGGCAGAGCAAGAAGCAGGCTCCCAGGTGAGCAAGGAGCCCCATGCAGGACTCGATCCCAGAAACCTGGAATCATGACCTGAGCTGAAGGCAGACTCTTACTGAACCAACTGAGTCACCCAGGCGTCCCCAGAGTTCTCTATTCTTTACAATTAAAAGCATCTAACAGAAAAAGCACAAAATATGGTATGAATTTTAGTTAGTAAATCATACATAAATATTTTCATTCACAAAGTAAGGGATGCTAACTTAAACATGCTGCATTGGAAAAAATAGATTTTTGTTTAAAATAAAAATAATTTAGCTTGAAAAATCTGTATGAAAAGCTGTGCAAGTGAAATATTGCTAGACCAAAATCCTCTAAAAAATCAGCAAAGCGAATGAGGACTCTGGTCCTTTCATCAGACATGTGCCCTGAGGGACGCCAATCTTTATGTGTGTTTTAGGGAAGACACATCGGGTGTCACATGATCACTGTGGCTTAGGTCATAAACAGGGCATGGTGGTCAATGCAAGCTGAGTCAGTGAGGACATTTGCCTTAGCATGATCAATAAGTAGAAGGAGAACAAATGTGTGGAATATGATCGAGGAGGCCAGCAGTTGTGTTGTGGACACCAGTAAGCAAACCAGAAAGCTTGAGAAACATTGCGAAATGTACAATATGATAGAGACCATGAGCCACTACCAGAAAATTTGTTTTGTCTTTAAAATTGATCCTTTTGGGATTTCTTCCCCTTGAAGAGGGGCAGAAAGTTACTTACTGGAAAATTTAAACATTTTAGTAAAGTTATAGCTGTGGATGGTGTACAGAAATTGAGTAGCTGGAGAATATGTCTTAAATTTATTTTTTTTAATTAAAAAAATTTTTAAAAGATTTTATTTATTTGAGAGAGAGAGATTGCAAGCAGAGGGAGAGGGAGAAGCATACCACTGAGCAGAGAGCCCAATGCAGGGTTGGATCCCAGGACCCTGGGATCATGACCTGAGCCAAAGGCAGACTCCTAACTGACTGAGCCACCCAGGTGCCCCCTTAAATTTATTTTTAAGTGCATATTTAGGATTGACGTGACACTATGTCTCATTTTGGGCCTTGCCTCCCTGTCCTGCAGAGACACCCCAACCAAAATGTCTGAGAAACTCAGGCTGCCCACTGGCAGATATGGTCAAGAAAGCAAAGGGCTACAGAGAAGAAACACAGACCCAGACTGGAGGGAGAAAAAATACATACAGTTTGAGTGATAGAGTGGTTCCAAACCTTAACAATCCTTTAGGAATTAAACAGGTGGCAGCTTTCAGCTTCACTCGGTTTATTTAGGGAGCTTTGCTGAAATACCAGGGGTCTGTGCTTATAACATGGGGCTTTCTTCTCACAGCCAGTCACGTAGGTGCTGGTCCTTTAGAAGGAGAAGTAACTGTGTTTGTTAGAGGTTACAATTTGCTGAAAATAGAAGCAGCAAGGGTTTAGGTAACATCACAAGAAACAAATCTGGAGGTAAGTTAGAGGTGTTCAGGTTATTTAGGCTAATTATAAAAGTCAGTACTTTTGGACATGAGTTCCCATAAACCATCTCTGGGAGGTGCTGCTGTCTAGGAGGAATACAAGGCTGAAGGGAGTCTCCAGGGTTTTGTTTATAGCAGAAAAGGATAAGAAGAAAGATGGTATTATCATTCAGACCTCTAAAATTGGCCATTAACTTGAACAATTGTATGAGGTTGTAACGTTTTCTTTTTTGGTGTGCAAAAGTGCTTCCTAGTGGATTTTAATCTCCTATATGATTACTTGGTAGGAGGATGGGCTATCAATTATGCAACTAAGTAGGTGGGAGGAGAAGCAATGATAGACTGAAGTCATGCTGTGAATACAGTACATGCCTGTAAGAAACCCTGGAGCAGTGGTTCTCAAAGTGGAGTCCCCTGGAAACTTGTTAGACCTGCAGATTCGGAGGCTCCCTCACCCAGACACCTGCTGAATCAGAAGCTCTCAGGGTGGGGCCCAGCACTCTGCTGCATTTTTGATAAGCCCTCCAGGTGAGTCCGATGCATAAAAAAGCTGGAGGACCTCCATGCCAGAGAGCAGTGTGAGCTGAGCCTGGTGGCTTCCCTGAGACCTCCCCACACAGGAGCCAGTCGTGGCCTCAGGTGTGCCCCTGTTCTGAACCCCCAACCATGGGCACTCTTTGTCTGTGTCAAGGTACTTGCTGGCTTTATTCAGTTGTTCTGCTGCTGAGGCTTAGAAAATTTAAGGATCAAACCTTTAATCTTAGGAGATCATCTGCTTTTACACTCAAGTGAACTAAAATAAAGAACATTATTCAAATAATATACATATTCAAGAGAGGAGCTTTGGAAGGGCGCAGCACTAAATAAGTCAGATTGTATGCAAGAAAGTGTTGAGGAGCCGTCTATTCACTTAAAACGAAGTTCTTTTTGGAATGCCATAATGCTTATAAGCAATTAGCCAATTTGGATTAAACCGCATTAACTTTCACATTGGTCTTGTTGACATTAGGGGCTGGAAAGGTAAATTTTAGCTCATAATGATAGCAATTTTTTTAAATATTAGATTGCTACCTCACCTTGCTTCATCTCTTTGTCAAATACTGGAATCATTCAAAATTAATGTTGAAAGGGTCAAAGTTGGGCCCCAGGAAGAGCACATTCAAAAGCTCCTACCATCAGTACTAACTAGATTGATGCAAGAGGCAACTTGACCCTGAGTCCTGTGCTGTGCAGGCTGTGCTCAGGCTCCCCTCCAGACTCAGGGCCTCCCTTGGTGCCTGAGTGTTGGAATTACTTGCCCAACAGCCCTGAACTCACATCCAAGGCCGACACAGGCCTCTTTCTTTGGGCTGCCTTCTTGGGGTGGGCCACAGCTCCAGTGTGTGTACCCCTAGAGCCAAGGAGTAGCTATGGGACTTCTTTGCTGGGAAGGGGTCTCAAGCTTGGATGTGTGGGCTGGGGGTGGGGTCCACAATCACATGTTTAAGGTGAGAGGTGGGGGGTGGGCCATTTACAATTACACCAAAAACCATAAGATACCTAGGAATAAATCTAACCAAAGAAGCAAAGAATCTGTACTCAGAAAACTATAGAACACTTATGAAAGAAATTGAAGAGGAGACAAAGAAATGGAAAAATGTCCTCATGGATTGGAAGAACAAATATTGTTAAAATGTCTATGCTACCCAAACCAATCTACACATTCAATGCAATCCCTATCAAAATACCACCAGCATTTCTCATAGAGCTGGAACAAACAATCCTAAAATTTGTATGGAACCAGAAAACGATGCCGAATAGCCAAAGGAATGTTGAAAGAGAAAACCAAAGTCAGAAGCATCAAAATTCCAGACTTCAGGCTGTATTACAAAACTGTAATCATCAAGACAGTATAATACTGACACAAAAACAGACATATAGATCAATGGAACAGAATAGAGAACCCAGAAATGGACCCTCAAGTCTACAGTCAACTAATCTTTGACAAAGCAGGAAAGAATATCCAATGGAAAAAAGACAGTCTCTTCAAGAAATGGTGTTGAGAAAATTAGACAGCCACATGCAGAAGAATGAAACTGGACCATATTCTTACACCATACACAAAAATAAACTCAAAATGGGTGAAAGACCTAAATATGAGACAGGAATCCATCAAAATCCTAGAGGAGAACACAGACAGTAACCTCTTTGGCCTCAGCTGCAGCAACTTCCTGCTAGACACATCTCCAGAGGCAAGGGAAACAAGGGCAAAAATGAATTATTGGGACTTCATCAAGATAAAAAGTTTTGCACAGCAAAGGAAACAGTCAACAAAACTAAAAGGCAACCTACGGAATGGGAGAAGATATTTGTAAATAACATATCAGATAAAGGGCTAGTATCCAAAATCTATAAAGAACTTCTCAAACTCGACACCCAAGAAACAAAAAATCCAGACATGAAATGGGCAGAAGACAGGAATAGATATTTCTGTTGGCTAACAGACTCATGAAAAAATGTACAACATCACTTGGCATCAGGGAAATACAAATCAAAACCACAATGAGATACCATCTCACACCAGTCAGAATGCTAAAATTAACTACTCAGGAAATGACAGATGATAGAGAGGATGCAGAGAACGGGGAACCCTCTTACACTGCTGGTGGGAATGCAAGCTGGAAAATAGTATGGTGGTTCCTCACAAAGTTAAAAATGGAACTATGACCCAGCAATTTCACTAGTAGGTATTTATCCAAAAGATACGAACAGTGATTTGAAGGGGCACATGCACCCCAATGTTTATAACAGCAATGTCCACAATAGCTAAACTATGGAAAGAGCCTAGATATCCATCTTCAGATGACTGGATAAAGATGTGGTGTGTATATATATATATAATGTAATATTACTCATCCATCAAAAAGAATGAAATCTTGCCATTTGCAACAATGTGGATAGAACTAGAGGGTATTATGCTATGTGAAATAAGTCAGAGAAAGACAAATACCGTATGATTTCACTCATATGTGGAATTTAAGAAACAAAACAGATCAACATTGGGGAAGGGAAGGAAAAATAAAATAAGATGAAAATCGAGAGGGAGGCAAACCATAAGAGACGCTGAACTCTAGGAAACAAAGTGAGAGTTGCTGAAGGAGAGGTGAATGGGGGATGGGATAATTGGGTGATGGGCATTAAGGAGGCCCTTGATGTAATGAGCACTGGGTGTTACATGCAATTGATGAGTCACTAAATTCTACCTCTGAAACTAATTTTTTAAAAAAAGCAAGCTTTTCAATGAATTCAGTTCTAAGCCACAAGATAAACAAATCCTGAACCTAAGAAGGAAAAGACTTTAGGTCACACAGCAAGAGAGCAAGGGCTTCACATTCCAATGGGAAAGAAGCCAAAGTCTAGAATGCTTTTGGTTCATCTAGGAAGAGTCACATGGAAATTGTAATCACTCTTCATCTTACTCCACTTTTGCTAATGGAATTTACCATCAGTTAGTTTAATGCAATGCTAGCTTTAACCTCACAGAGCCCCAGGTTTGCATCCTAGCTTTACTATTTACTGCCTGACCCTGAACAAGTTACTTAGCTTCCTTATGCTCTTAGTTTTCTCATCTGCAAAATGGGCATACTATTAATAAACAACGGTTCTAATACTACTCCACAGTCTTGCTGTGAAGATTGCATGTGAAGATTGTACTAGAGTCAGCTCATACTATCTTGATCAACTGTTAAATTTTCTGGATTTTTCTAGGCCACTTGTTAAGCCATTGGGTGGCTTGAAATTAGCCATGGTCAGAATATTTCTGCCATGGAGATCTGCAAATGCTTTAATCAGGCCCTTTTCCTCCCTGAGAGGCATAACACTGATTACATGCAATAAATATTTAAAAGGCTTAGCACTGTACACATCACAAAATAAGACCTAAAATAAGTTAAATATTTTAATGGTTTACTGAACTCTTAATGTATCTAGACATCTACTTTAGGTGCTGTGTAATGCACTACTAGAAGAAGCTAGGCTGTGCACAGATGAATCAGGCTATTGTGGGTAAACTTGGCCAAAATACCCAGCATTATCCTTTCCTTTCTAAGTGTGTATCTTTAATAACGAATCAAATAACACCTAATTTTAAAATACAAAATGAAATATCATAATTGCACAGTGTATACTACCCCAACTGGATTATTATAATTTATTGTGCAGTTTGCCATGGATACCTAATAATGTACACAATTGATAAATCAAGACATAACAGGAAAGAAGACTTCTTATATAGGTCTGTCAGAGAGTGATTCTCATTATATAAAAAGTTTAAATTAAATGACAACTTAATTTTCATAAACACTACATTTTTTTTCAGCATTGTTTCTTCTATGAGAAGGACACTGGAAACAAGAGAAAAAGGAAGTGCTGTTTGGTGTTCGAATGTGTGTATCACTCTTTGCAAACGAGAATCCACTTTTTGCTCTTTAATTTGACAGCTTTATAGAAGCAGCTAGTCATATGTTTGGAACAATTTGGATGATACCCCAAAAAAATAACAGCACTGGATTATGAGAATCTTTAGATACATGCCAGGAAAACAAAACAAAACAAAACAAAAACGGTCAACTGGGAGTAATTACTTCAGGTAAGGTTTAGGCCAGAAGGATGACTTGTGTTTGCCTGCCTGTGATTTTTACCAACTATAACACAGTATATTTGCAGCGCTTCTCTTATTTCAGTGTGCATAAGAATTTCCTGAGGAGCTCATTTAAATGCTGATGCCTAGGCCCCACCCCAGAGTCTGCTTCCTTAGATCTGATAGGGGCCCAAGAACTTTCTTTCTTTCTTTCTTTCTTTTTTTTTTTTAAAGATTTATTTATTTACTTGAGAGAGAGAGAGAGCGCATGCGAGCAGGAGTAGGGACAGACGGAGAGGGAGAGAGCGAATCTTCAAGCAGACTCCTCGCTGAGTAAGGAGCCTGACATGGGGCTCGATCCCAGGACCCTAACATCATGATCTGAGCCAAAATCAAGAGTTTGGATGCTTAATGGAGCCACCCAGGTGCCCCAAGAACTTTTATTTTTAACATGTTCCCAGGCGATGCCAGTGCTGCTGGTCTGTACTTTGAGGAGCACAACTAGAGGCCAATAAGAAACACACGCCCATAATCAATGGAATAGGACAGTGACTTCCAAACATGGTTAGCTTTAGAATCATCACTTAATGAATTTTTTATGAAATCCAGGTTGAATCCTAACATGAGACCTGCTAAGTCAGAATCTCAAGAGGTGGGCCCCCAAAATATGATGAATCTGAGATACTGTGATGTTAAGGGGCTCCCACCTACTTACTCTTGGAAAGCCAATTTGTTGGTCAGGACAGATGAGATTTAATGGCTACCACATTTTGAAGCACATGTTGAAAAGAGACAGACCATAAAATTCAAGTAAGAAACTGCTCAAGATGGAAGCATGTCAAAAGGGCACAGAAGCCAATCAATGACAAAAGGAGTACTAATTTGAGCAATAAGATGAATGACAATACTTCATTATAACCTTAGAAGAAAGTTAAATATCTATGAGTCCACATATACATAAATTATTGAATGAATAAATAAATAAGAGATAACTTTAAAGAAGAATCCCAATTAATAAATGTAAAAGAAATGAAGGAAAAAGGAAATCATGTTTTCTATGTTGTAGTGTTACATAAACACTACAGCAGTAATTGTTGCAAGCAAGATTCTCTGATGGATATTAATTGGTGGAAAATTTGATGAGAAACAAGATATTTGCATGTTCTCAAAGTATTTCTCCACAAGATATTTATTAGTTTCTAAGGAAAGACAATAAATTTACAGTGGAGAAACCCAGCAGACACCTCCCTAATCAAGTGTCAAGGTGAATATCAATAGTAATAAGACATCATCACATACCTCTTGCTGTGATGCACTGAAAAGGACACACTTCTCTAGTACTTGTGCCCAAAATGCTTTGCTTCGATCTAATTATAAGAAAATATCAAACCCAAAAGACCATAACCTTCAAAAGTTTCAAGATCATGGGACACCTGGGTGGCTCAGTCGGTTGAGTGTCGGATTTTTGGTTTTGACCCAGGTCGTGATCTCAGGGTTGTGGGATCAAGCTGTGTGTTAGGCTCTGAGCTCAATGTGGGGTCTGCTAGAGATTCTCTCTCCCTCTCCTTCTGTCCCTCCCCCCATTCGCTTTCTCTCTTTCCACATAAATAACTAAATCTTAAAAAGAAAGCGTCAATGGGGCGCCTGAATGGCTCAGTGGGTTAAGCCACTGCCTTTGGTTCAGGTCGTGATCTCAGAGTTCTGGGATCGAGGCCCAAGTTGGACTCTGCTCAGCGGGAGCCTGCTTCTCTCTCTCATGCTCCCTCTGTGCTCTCCTGCCCCAAATAAATAAATAATATCTTTAAAAAAAAACACATCAAGGTCATGAAAGACAAAGATTGAGGAACTACCACGGACTGGAGAAGACTAAGAAGAAATGAAAACCACACACAATGTGGTATGCTGAATTGGATCCTGGACCAGAAAAAGGACATTATGAAGACATACTCTATTCAAGTAATAGTCTATAGTTTAGTTCATAGTACTGTAACAGTGTTAATCTCCTGGTTTTGATCATTGTACTGTGGTTATATAAAATGTTAACATTACGACAAGGTTGGTTCAGTTATATATGGTAACTCTCTGCACTATTTTTATAACTTTTCAGTGTAAAATTATTTTGAAATAAAATTTAAAAATTTCAACGTTCTCTACGTTATGAAAACCATTGCCTAACCAACTCTACTGCTTGCATCACCAATCTACGGATAAACTACAGGAATAGTTTTACTTGGGAGGTGGTCTAACAACGAGCAGAGAAGGCTTTACAAACAAGAGTCCAGTGGCCTTCTGGAGATGGGGCTTTTGTCACTACACTCAGCCAGCCCCTCCCCATGAGTTGCTACCCCATAGGCTAAACAAGTGTGGGAGCCCCCGCAGGCTCCTATCAGAATTTCCTGGACTTTGGGCCATATGTGGAAGTTCTGTAGCCCCTGACCCACACTTTGGGACACTTGCCACCGAGCCTGCAGCACCACCCTCGCCTCGTCCCACCCTGGCCATGGTAGCAGGAGCCAGCAGATTTCCACAGCCTGGGGCTCTCGGCTTTAAAGAGATAACGTGTCCCCAGTAGTAGCTTTAATATTCTATTTCTTTAGACAGCATTTTATTAAATGCAAAGCTCCTTAGGCAGCAGTGCTCACATTTTCCCCACATTGGTATTTTGTCATACATCCAGTCATTCAAAGTCAAGCTGATCCACTTCCAGAGGTTTCATTTTGGTTGCTCTTTGCTATTCTCACTATAGGAAGAGCTCGTTTCACTCCATTATATTTTTCATTTACACAGCAGAGCTTATATTTTGTTTTACTTAACTTGGTCTTCATGTATGGAGAAGGTGAAAAGATGCTCATCTATGTTTTCCAAGCTAGGGGATCATTTTCTGGTCTTTCTGGGAAGTGGTATAATGGGGAAATTAGTGGAGGTTGTGGAGATAGATTGGGTTTGATTTCCGGATGTGACATTTACTGATAGTCTGACCTTCCATAGGTCTCTTCATGTTTCTGAGTCTAAATCTACTCAATGACAAAAAAAGACAATACATGTAAATTTTTTGAATTATTAGGGGAATTACATGAAATAATGTATGTGTAGAATTAAAGCTTAGTCTCTCATTTACTAGATATCATAAAAACAATCTAAGCTTCTTTTTGGCCCAGACTTAGGGAATAAGGAAACATCTAAAGATAAGGAATCTCGCAGAGTGAAAGCTGTCTCTGGACCTGTTGTACTTTATTTGTACAAACTATCTGGTGTCGGTGGCCTTACTTTGAGCCAAAAAGGAAACAAACTAAACCAAGAGCCAGGTTTCAATAAGACTAAATGCAATTATCCTTTGTTTTTTATTCCAAATGACTAATTTCCTCTTGTTAATTTGTTTTACTAAGACTATCTTTAAATTTCTGTTGGGGAACCTTTAACCTCTACCTTGAGAGAATTGCTGAAAATCACTAAATACATCTTTGGTAGGAAATAGTGGAGCTCCTGAGATTTATGTCTGATTCTTCCTTTAGGTTGTAAATTTCATCACAAAATTAAAATTAGGGGATGGGTTTTGTTTGTACACATTTGTTTGTTCGTACTCCATATATGTTGAAAAGCTATGGGTGGGAGAAAAAAAGCATTGAATCTATTTTCTTCCAGCAGCTATACTGTTTGGAGTAAAGAAGTAAGTCTAGCTTGTTTTCGATACAAATTCAGTATGAAGTGTGGTTTCTTTATGATACCCAAACACTTTAAACATGGTAGGTATTCAATAAATAAATAGTTTTCTTTCTCTGTACCCTTATAGTTTGTGCCTAAACATCACCTTGCTTTTATTAGAAACTTTGTCGTCTACATTAAATCCACTCCAGTTTGTTTCCATCCTTCTCTCTTCAGGGCTTGACATTGTCCTTAGGAACAATTAGGCAACTTTATTTTAGAACAGTGGATTTCATAATTTCTAAGTGTTTTTTTTAAACACTTCATTGAACCTCCATATGATAGTGGTAGAATCACACATTAAGAAAATACCTAACGAGCCTTTCCTCTAGCCCTGTCTGACTTAACTCAATCCCTTTGCAGTAAGTAATTGAAGGCTTTTTGTTAAACGGCAATCCTTTTTCAGAGAAGAGGGTACTTTCAAACTATCATCAATCATAAACCCTTAGTAGAGTTAGCCAGCTAGATTATTGGTGAGTTTAATTACTAGATTTCCATCCAGCAGGAATATGAAGGAATGAGATACAGGGATATGGACGTTTTGATCCTGCATGCAAGTTCTGCTTATTGTGGAGTCTGGTAATCATTGTGGGCAACTAGAGAAAATAATGGAACCTGGGGGTAAAGGCCAAGGTTCCATGGGCTTGAGAGAGGCCAGAATTGCTTAGTAGTGCTTTAACAGATTGATAGGAAATAATAGGAGTGATTTTTGATTGACGCGTCCATGTACTCATCTAATTGAGCTCGTAATAGTTGAATAGATGGCCATACAGGTTGGTGATAGGTTACAGCCAAAATGGATGGATGTTTTTATTCACTTACTTTTAAAGATTTTATTTATTTGAGAGAGCGAGGGATACATATATATATAGAGAGAGAGCAAGCTTGTGCAGTGGGGGAGGGGTAGACGGAGAGAATCTCAAGTAGACTCTGTGTTGAGACTGGAGCCCCATGGAGGGCTCCATCTTACAACCGTGAGATCATGACCTGAGCCGAAATCAAGAGTCAGACACTTAACTAAGTAAGCCACCCACCTGCCACTGGATGGATGTTTTTAGAGACTAAAGTAATAGATCATTAAAGAAAGATGATGACCATGGGTTGGTGAGAATGGGAGTTGGTGCAGAAAGAGAATAGGTATACTTTTTTTCTGAGTGGAGAATTAATTCTTTAAGTCAGGGTATAGTTTAGTTAAAATTTAATTAATTTAAAAAAACCCCACCAACAAGAAACACAGTCTTGTGCTTATAAGATCTAGGTTTGATCCTGGTTCTGTTAATTTGTCATGTTTCTAAGGGCAAGCCAAGCACTTTTACTTTTATGTAAGTTTTTTTCCAACTCTAGAATAGAAACTGTAATGCCTGCCCCATTTCCATCAGAGGATTTCTGTAAGTCACAATGAAATAATTAATGTGAAAGTGCTTTATAAAATGCCATAAAGCTTCACAATTCTATAGATCTTGATAATTTTTGTACTTACTCCTAATGTGGGTCTTTTTTTCTTTAAAAGCAAAAGCTAAATAAACAAAACAGCATCTATGCAATATAGAATTATCCCTGCTAAGAGAAAACTTCTTACTATGGTTCTTAAAAAAAAAAAAAAAAGAAGGATTGGCGATATACCATTAACACCCATTTTATGCATGTTTTTGCTTGATTCTATATTTATAGAAATAAATCTAGTAATATTGATCATGCTAGTTATACATACTTAAATGGCTTATAACTGGAATGGTGGTTTGTAACTTAAATAATGAAGAACAAAGCTATCTATATTGAGAAGATTATATACCAAGAGTTCTGCTACTACTAAAGTAGGGATTTTAAACTTTCTTCCAAGTTCTGCTGGAAATACAAATGACATTAGCCAGACTGGTTGCCAATCAAGGAAACAATCTTCACCAGGGTTGGCTGACATCTGCCTACAGCCTGCAGAGCAACCATCCAATGAAACCACAATTTCCTATGAGGTGAGAGTAGGATGAAAAACCAAAAGTAATTATTAAAGCAACATTTTAGATACACTGATACCCATGTTTTTGTCTATAGCTAAGCAGCAAAAGTAGGGTACTTGAGTTCAATTAAATTGTGAAGATGTATACAGTTTATTTAGTTGGGGAAAAATAATAATCACAGAATTGAATCACAAGGTTGATGACTCACAGATAATTACTGTTTTGTTGTTCTAAGAAGTACAGATATAAGTGGCATATCTGGGAACTAATAAGAATATGACCTTGAAGTTTTCTTTGGGCCTCTTAAATTTATTTATTGCCAAAAAGTAGAGAGACCAATAGCTCAGGGTGTTGGGATTTTGCTAATTGCTCTAGGAGTGGTTGGCTTGCAGTTATTATTGATGCTTAGGAGACTAACAACTGTCCAGATTTCAATCACACTTGCCATGATTCATCTTTGGGAAGTAATTCAATAGGACACTGCAAGTCCAAAAGGCAGAATCACTAAGGGAGACAAACCATATGAGACTCTTAACTCCGGGAAACACACTGAGGGTTGAGGAAAGGGAGGTGGGTGGGGGGAATGGGGTAACTGGGTGATGGGCATTAAAGAGAGCACGTGATATGATGAGCACTGGGTGTTACAGTCAACTAATGAATCATTCAACATTAAAAAAAAAAAAGGCAGAGTGGAGAAAATTCTTCCTGGAATGTGCCTTGAATTTCCCAGAGTCAGTTCTTTTGAATAGGCTCCTGATTTCTGACCACAAGTGAGATGATTTTCACCTAAAGTTTACTATTCAGATATTCTCAAGAGCAGCTGCATAGACTTTTACTTTGGTCAAAGCATGATCTTCTTGGATAACACAATGCATTAGGAAGCAAGAAGCATAGGGTCAATTCCTAGTTTCACCACTGGTTAACTGGGCTGTCATTGGTTGCATTTAATATTCTGTTGAAAGTCTCTATAGCAGTCATTAAACCTTATTTATTGAGGCCTCACAAGGCAGACACCCTAATACCAGAAACTTTATAAGTATCTGATGGTATGTAGATTTTAGTACATACATTTAGTAGAGAGCACTATAGAATATAGTTACCTTGTGAATGAGCTTATATCTACCAATAAAAGGAAATCGAGTTGGCTGCAAAAATGTATATAAATGTATATGATGTACATAATGGATATAAAAACCATGTTTTCTAGTGTCTGTATTTGAATCCTTACATCTGGGGCTTTGCTGACCCTTAAGATAGCAAACAACTCCCCTTTCATGTGCAATCATCCAATACAGAGCCCTTACTTCCAGCCTTTTTCAGGTTCTTACACTCCAGGCCACTATTTCCCTAATCACTCTTGCCCTAATCACGCCAGGGCCAGCTCTGAGACAACTTGGGACAGCCTCTATGCCCCAGAGCCTGCTGAAATTATTCAAACTAGCCTATCTTAAACTGGCTTACCCTCGTGTCTTCTATTCCTTCCCACAGAAACCACAATAAAGGTCCCTGCCCATAGTTTCCCCTGCCTCCTGACCAATCCTGGTACTTCCTCATGTGGCCCTACATGCTATGCTGTGCTTCCTGTGTTTATGTGGGTATAAAAACATGACAATCATTTCTGCGTCTGTGTGTCTTACCATACCTGATTAAAACAAATCCTGAGTATACTTTTATAACAATATATTATTCAAAAATGGAGAAAGCAAGCATAAAGTAGATAGTTCAAGATTATGCAGTCCATTTGAAAAGTAATTATTCCCTACCTCAAAGCTTATTGATTCAATCTTTCACTCAAAAATAATGATTGGGCACTCCCTATGTATAAGGAATTGTTTTAGGGAATATAAATCCACCTTGTCATAACAAACAAAAGAGACAATCTGTTATGTAACTCAAGCAGTTTTCTACTTTATTTTCAATTTTGATTTGACATTTTCTCTGGGTTTTCCTATTGGAAGCCCTCTCTACCTGCTATAACTTTCTGCTCCCCTACCTCCCGTTTTCTCAAATTAGCACTTCCCTGCTTATCTTCCCCCTCCCCCTAGCAGGTGTATATCACACCGTGGTGCACCAACTCCACACCTGGCATGCTCATGCCCCACTCACACACCCCTCATTGGTACATTACAACCCACCTGATGCCTGGCTAAGCAAATTTGTATTTCAGATCATGACCTACAAATAAATAAATTAATAAGAAACTTGGCTAGTTACTCGTTTTTATAGGCATTTAACCCTTGCTTATTTATAACTGATAGGTGGTATTATTGTCAAAGGGAAATATAAAACAAAGAAAAGTTCACAGGCAACTGAAGAAACACAACTGTGGGAATGTTCATTATCTTTTTTACACTTTTCCAATGGTGTAAATCTTGAGTCTCTTAGCATATAACTGATGTACAAAGAAAGCATATACAGCAGGTTATTTCGATCCTTGACATGGTGAGCTGTGAAAATGATCATCTCTTCACCCCTCCTGAAAAGGAGGAAATGCCTCAATAAATCAAGGTATTGATCAGTCAAAGTATATAGAGCTCTGAACATAGACCTGACAAAATAGTGCCTTAAATAAGACAGGGGCTTAAATTTCTTACATAACCGGAAATCTGGGGATAGGCAATCCAGGGCTCATGCAGTTCCTCAAATACTCAGGCTTCTTCTATTTATCTGTTTCATTATCCCTAGCTTTTGGCTTTTATCCTATGGTCATAAGATAGCTGCTGCCACTCCAGACATCTTGTCTGAGTTCCAGGAATTAAAAAGAGGAAAGGGAAAAGGGCAGAAGGCATTTTCAGGTGAGTCTAACCATTTGTATTGCAGTACAGACTTTCCTGCAAAACCCATTCAGCAGATTTCTGTTTGTATTTATTTGACTAAATTGTCACTTGGCCACAGGAGCCTAAAAATTGAATAAGACACACAAGTACCCAACAACAACAACAACACAATTAGGTATTTACTTCCTTCACTGCCAATCAAGTTTTTGGTATTAGGTAAGAATGAGAGAAAAATGGAAACTAGTGGGCAGCTCTCAGTGTCTGCCATACTTTTCGACAAAGATGAAGTTGATGGACCTCTTGTTAGGTTCAAACATTGGTGTCAGCATCACCATCTGCCCCCTCAAACAGTACTCAAATAGTACAAACATCAGAAAGAAAAAGTAAATTTATATGCAAATCATATTTCAGCACAACCTGGAGATAGAGAATGTCCAAACTCCAAAATAACTACGAATAAACAAAGAATAATCAAATCCCAGAATGCAGCTTCTTACACTACCACCACAACCTTGTTGCCACAAGGCTCTTGGGTGAGCAAAAGCAGACCCAGAACTGCAAGGAAGGCAAAATAGGGAAGTTAGCAAAGAATCCTAAGTTTGAATTATTCTACCACCAGAACGACTAAGTCCACTCTAAGCCTGGAAATATTTAAAAAAGCATCCAGGGATGAGCGTGGATATAAAAAATGTCTTCCTTCATAACAGTCATTTCTGCATCTGTGTGTCTTGCCATACCTAATTAAGACAAATGCCTTGTGCCCTTCTGTAACAATACATTATTCAAAAATGGAGAAATTAGGGAAGGAAACTTGAAGTATAGTGATTTAAAGGGACAGGCAGGATTTAAAATGGCAATCTTTGAAACTCATAGCTCTGGGGGGAAAAAGAAATATGAAAAAGGAAGGAGGAAATATGAAAAATGAAAGTACAAGAGGGAAGAGGAAAAAAAGAAAAGGGAAAAATAAGAAAAAAGGGAAATCTTATGTTTCTGCAAGATAAAGGAGAAAAATAAAAGCAAAGGACTCATGGCCCTCCCTACTTCATAAAAACACACCCCCCAAAACTGCCAAAGTACCTGAGCTTTGCTATACCAGTATGAAATGGTGCCTGGGTGGCTTAGTTGGTTAAGTGTCTGCCTTCGGCTCAGGTCATGATCCCAGGGTCCTGGGATCAAGCCTTGCATTGGGCTTCTTGCTCATCAGGGAGGCTGCTTCTCCCTCTGCATCTCTGTCAAATAAATAAATAAAACCCTTAAAAGAAAAAAAAAGAAAAGAAAAGAAATTATGCCATTAAGCCAAGAATCTCAAAAACACCCCAATACCATAAATATGAACAAATGGAAAGTAAAGTCCATACAGAGATATAGTGAAAACAAGGAAATGAAATTTCATGCCTATCAACTGAGGCAAATTCTCCTCTGATAAGACAACCAAGAATAAAACAGAAACTATAAAGAAGAAAACTGTAAAGAAAATTGTAAGTTCACATACCAAGCAGAATTGAGTACTTTCATATAAGCATTTGGAAATATGAGAAACTTTTATTTATTTTTTAAATTTTTTAAAGATTTTATTTATTTATTTGACACAGAGAGAGAGAGAGATCACAAGTAGGCAGAGAGGCAGGCAGAGAGAGAGGAGGAAGCAGGCTCCTTGTTGAGCAGAGAGCCCGATGCAGGGCTCGATCCGAGGACCCTGAGATCATGACCCAAGATGAAGGCAGAGGCCTTAACCCACTGAGCCACCCAGGTGCCCTGAGAAACTGTTTTAAATTAGAAGTACAAAAACTAAAAAAAAAAGGACAAAATTGGAATAAATGAAAAGGGTTGATTGCATTTAGGGAAAAAATAGAAGGTAAAGGTAAAATGAAGAATAAATTACAAGTTGCCCAAGGGAGAAAACAATTTAATAAGGGGTATTGAAAGAGGGCAAGAAAATCCTGAAGAGAATGAAAATGGCCTAAATATAGCAGTAAAAAGGACCAGAGGGAGAGAAGCAGACTTAGAAGACAGGCAAAAAGGGAATAATTTTCGTGTTAACAGAGACCATGAAGAAAAAAACAATAAAGCAGAACTAATATTTTAATTTTTTTAAAGATTTTATTTATTTATTTGACAGAGAGGAGAGAGATCATAACTAGGCAGAGAGGCAGGCAGAGAGAGGGGGAAGCAGGCTCCCTGCTGAGCAGAGAGCCGATGCGGGGCTCATCCCTGAGATCCCAGGGTCCCGGGACCCAGGCCCAGGACCCTGAGATCATGACCTGAGCCAAGGGCAGAGGCTTTAACCCACTGAGCCACCCAGGCGCCCCTTAATTTTTTTTTTTGAGAGATTGAGAGGGCATATGAGCAAGGGAATGGGGGGATGGGGCAGAGGAAGGGAGAGAGAGAGAATCCCAAGCAGACACATGCTGAGCACAGAGCCCAACATGAGGCTCATTCTCATAACCCTGAGATCATAACCTAAGCTGAAATCAAGAGTCGGATGCTTAACTGACTGAGCCACCCCAGTGCCCCAGTAGAGCTAATATTTTAAACTATAATTCAAGATCACTTTAGAGAATGAAAAAGACTTATATCTATACATTCAGAGAGTTCACTGGGTACCAGAAAAAATTAATCCAGAATGATTAAACTCTTACATATTCTAGTAAAACTCATTAGATTTCAAAGACAAGTCTAAACTATCAAGGTCTCCAGGCAGAACTATCAAATAACTTACAGAGACAAAAGAATTAGACCAACATCAGACATTTCAGAACCAACATATAAAGCTAGGCAACAATAAAACAACATTTTTTAAAAGCTTAGTGAAAGGAATTGTGAAGCAAGTATTTTATATCCAGCTAAGCTGTCCTTCAAATATCAAGCATATAGAAAAATCAATTTACAGAATTTTAGGGAATTATGTACCCTTTTTCTTTTTTAGCCTTTTTTGAGGAATTTACTAGAGGATAAATTTCATAAAATCAAATCATGACTAGAAAAATTTCAGCACAAGGACTGATGATGAACATTTAAAAATATATAAATGCCCCTGTAAGACTCAAACAGTGGGGGTGAGGTTGGAGAACAAAGATGCAAATGTTACCTGTTGTCATAAAATAGAAACATTGTTTCAAAACAAAAAGTTATAAAGTAAAATTCATGACTGCTTTAGAGCTGACATTAGTGAAAATGAAATTATCCTTATGGGATGCTGGCAATAGTAATATTTCAGAATGTAATGCTGTATGGATCTGGAAATGAAAAGACAGAAATAAGCATGGGCATATGACCAAAAGAACTGCTCTAAAGATGAATCTTTTTTTTTTAAGATGTTATTTACCCATTTGACAAAGAGAGAGAGACAGAGAGCACACACAACAGGGGGAGCAGCGGGCAGAGGGAAAAGCAGGCTCCTTGCTGAGCAGGGAGGTCGATGTGGGGCTCCATCCCAGGACCCTGGGATCATGACCTGAGCCAAAGGCAGAAACTTAACTGAATCTAATAACAATGATCCAAGATGGAATAGAGGTCATAGGAGTTGGCCCTGAATGCAATCTCCCAGAGTGACATTAGCTACATGGTGCATGAGTCAGATTTATCCACCACGCATCAGCCATTGGAACCCCATCAGAGCTGGCCCCAGGACAATGTTTGTCATCCTAAGTACAGTGTATATCTCCATTTCTCCACCACCTGTTCGAACCTATCCACCTATTCATCCTGTCCCCCTGACACCATATTTTTCCAAGAGACTTCACCTTCAGATATAGATGAAGAACATAGCCTAAAGAAATAGCCAAAAAGCAGTACGATGCTTGTGATGTTGGTACCGCATTTTTACTTTGTCTTTATTTTCTAAGTGTATGTATAAACCTTAGGGTGTGTGTGTATGTTTTTGGTTTGTTTTTGGGTTTTTTGTTGTTGTTGTTTGTTTGTTTGAATGTGCTGAATATACTTACACTGGCCTTATTTCCTAGGTTAGTCACAGATTGTGGGCAGCCACTATAACTATTCCAGCAATGACTTCACATACCAACAGCAAAACTTTCAGGTTTTATTTTTAGAAAAAAAAAATCACTGTTCTTAAATATGGAGGATGGCAATTTTGCAATTTTGCATGGATATGGTCTATTTGCTAATATTATGTACTATGTTATTAGCCACTTGTAACTTATGGGCAACCTATTATTTCTTTTTCTGTTTTTAGATGCAAATAATTTTTAAGTATCCTCATATTTTTACTCTTGCTTATATTCTAAAACAATTGGCACAAACTTGATTTTTCTAATTTTCATGGCTCAAACTCACTGGACAGAGTTTCCTTCAGTTTCTGTCATCAAGCAAAGTATAATAAGCAAAAAGTATCATAAGGCCACAGGATTCTTCACATTCACCCCAAGGAATCACTCACTTAGGTTCTTTGAGCTATGCACTATTATTTTTTTAGATCAACTGCTTTAGAGTTGAGAGATAGTTTTTTTTTTTAATTAATTTGTAAATTTTACATGAATTTTAAATACAAATTGCCATGACCTAAAGTTTTCATATTGATAGGCAAAAAACTATATTCAATATAGTATAACCAAAGACCAGTATAATCTAGTATTGCTTAAAGAGAACATTTCTATAATATGGACTACCTAAAAAATTAATGGCAATTGTGATTTAGAATTCCAAAACTCCCTCTCCCCACTTCGATGTAATGGTTCAATGTGGATACACTACTCTCCCTTGGGACATTGATTTTGATATCTGCGCATTTCAGTGATTGAAGTACTTTAAGTTTTTTTGCTACTCATGAGATAGGGAGATATGGAAAACAGTTTGGGTTTTCTCACTTTGGAGTATTTCATCACTGTTAACAACTTCCATAATGCCCAAAGGACTCCTGTGTGAGGAAAGGAATGCTAACCATTTGTACTTTGTCTAAAATCCAATTTATAAACCTTTAGACAATTAATATAGCTCCAAATATTCATACATTACTAAAATAACTTATAAATTAAAATTTCATATATTTAACAAACTAAATTTCCATATGTAAATATTGATGCTAAACTTAACATTTTTTTCTTTCAACTGAAGCCACAAGTCTAAAATACTAGATTTTCTTAAATGTTCTAAACACATTGAAAAACAGAAAAATAAAAATAATATTACAATAATTACAACACTGATCAGTATGCTTTGTTAAAAAAAGTATTTGTACAGTATATGTAGATTTATTTCTTAATTGTCTTTATTTTTTTATTCTTTTTTAGGTTTACTTCTCAAAATCTCTAGCATTATGAGAGGTTAATAATCTATGGTTCAGGGCTTGAGATAAAAGACAAGTGTGCATGCCAAGGTGACTTACCTGAGTCCATCATCCAATTGGATAAGCTTTTTTAAATAGTTAGACTTTATCCATTACCTCAGGAGCTAGCTACATTGCTGAAATTATTGACTTTGATTCATCAGATATGTTTGAAATTTTTTATGATCTAATCTTTTCCCCCAAGTGGCTCATTTTCATAGTACAGATGATAAAAAACATACTTTCCTGCTCTGTTTAGGTGTCTTTTAAAAAATACAGCTTTATATGTCCTTTTTGCAATTGTTATTACGAGTATCTTTTCTTTTTTTTTTTCTTTCTTTATCATACAATGTAGGAGAAGTCTATTTTGCAACTACTCATTTTGAGTCATTCGGATCTTCCTCAATTAAACCATTTGCCTTTGGGTAACTTTGTTTTCTGTCTCACCAACCACTGAGACAGTGAAGATTTTTTCATCTTTATATACAAATATTAGAAATAATTATAGTATAATTATAAGTAATTGATATTTGAATGATATAAATATATAGTAGATAAATAATTACAATGATAAAGTTCCTGCTCTTTGGGAATTCTCAAACTAAAATAGCTAAAATAGATTGGAATATATCTATAGGACAATGCCTTTGATTTTTTTAAACTCTTAACATTTTAGACCCAGTTGCTTTCCTCAGAGAATAATAATACTTGTTCCAACTATTTTGAGGGTTATCATAAAAATAACTTGAATTCATGGCTATAAGATTCTTTCATAGATTACTATCTACATTATTATATTTGATATAAAGGCTATTCTTGATATAGTGCATACTGATAATGCAATTAAACCACATATGTGGACAAAATGAATAGTAAGGGGGTATGTATGTCCCTCTGCGTCCACATGTCTATGTTGAAACATGACTACAGAAGCAAAAGAGAAGAGTCATAGAAGAAAATTCTATTGTCACCTTTAGGATATCTCCAAAAAGGATATAAAGAAAGTGAAGACAAGTAACAAGTAACATAGTAAAAACTTAAATACAGTTAAGAGGAGGGGAAAAAATGTTAAAAGTGAACTTTGGGAAATATGGATTCTCAGTGAATGATTATTCCATGAATGAACAAATTTGGACAGAGTAGCAGAAAGTCAATAGCTTTTTTTCTTGTACCATTTCTATAGAAAACCTTAGGAATAGGATAACCACAATGAGTTGGTTGAGGTAGGAGTATTGATAAAAAGAGCTTACCTGCTTTTGATGGAGATGAAAATTATTCTTGGAATGGAAGTAGGTCTGCAGAGAGGAAGGCTAATGTGGCTCCTTCCCAGAAGTACTGATTTTATATTCTTTATCTTTGAATCAGTTGAGATTTTCATTTCAGACATTCATCTCACTTTTCAAGCTGTTTAAAGTTTAAAATTAGCATCATTACATCAGAACAAAATCTCTTGCTAAGTCATACCTCAACTTTATATATTCAGTGGATTTTTTTAATCCATGAATCACCAAATAATGTTGATAGATGACATACCTTCTTTCTTACACTCTTTGCCAAGTAAATTTGTTTTTTGTTTAAATGTTTGTTCTTGTCACAGTCTAAATTTCAAGCATATTTCCACAAATACTAAGGATTTGTGGTTTTAGATCATGATTAAAAAAAGATGGATCTCCCTATATTTTTCTTTTGTTCCAATGTGTTAAATTGTGTCATTTTTGGAGAGTGTAGCAATACCATATATGCTTCCTTGGGAAGAAACGAAAAATTCCGAGATTTTATTAATTAGGATACCAGCATGCTATGCTTCTTTCTTCATATATTTCACTTCCTGAAGTCACTCCTCCAGTAGCTTGGCTAGAGCATATTTGTTGATTCCTTGAATGTATTTTTTCTGCCTTTACACTTTGGTTGTTTGGCTGGGTTTTTAAATGGAAGGAAAAATATATTTTTTTAGAATTTGAAGAGAAGTCCTAGGACAACAGGTCCAGAGAGCAAACGGGTTTGGAGCAGAAAAATAGAGGGCCCTAGAAATAATGATGCCAAGGGAAAAATCATCTGAAGTGTTTAAGCATTTGGAAGAATTGTTGCTTATGCATTTCACAGCTTTGTTAAAACATCTGGGAAAAATAAAGGTGCACAAAAATTAAATTTTAAAAAGAGGCAATTATTAACTCCAGAAAAAACTGAAAAGTTATATGAGAAAGAAAACATCACAGTGAAGTACTTGGGTTACATTGAGTAATACGTAGCCAAAATAGGATAAATATTGATTATAGAATCTGACCCAAAATTATATAGCTCAATTGGGAGGATGAATTTAAGGGAAAGTAGAGGATATAAGAGGACTCAACTACCATACGGAAGTTTATAGATCCCTAATCCTGTCTTTTAGCAACAAATCACACTGATTCATAGTAAGTAGAGTAGTCATAATTTATCACATCGAGACGCTTTTGAGAGTAAAGGAGACCATTGATAATAATTATGCCAAGACAACAAGCATAAACTGGAATTGATAAGCAAACTTGGTATATGTCACCCTAATTATAAGCATATTATTTTAGAGTTAATGCCAATGAGACAGCAAATTAAGTTGAAAGTGTCTCTAGGGAGTGGGATTGGTGGGGAGAGAGTAGAATAGGAGACCGCTGATTTTTAATATAAGTCTTTTAATATTATTTGATTTAAAACGATTATGCATTGTATTGATCAACTTAAAAATTAAAATTTAGAGATTAGATTAGTCTTGCCTAATTGTTTTTGGTATGAACAGAATGTCCCTTACTGTCAGCAAGAGGCCATATCCGAGTTCTGCTATAATATTTATTTATACTATTCATTTGTTGTTTCTCCTTCTAAGTAAGATGCATTCGGCTAGTAAATATTCAGTTTTGTTTGTCTTTCAATAGGGCCTTGGCACAAAGTAGATGCTTATTAAATAGGTGTTAATGAATAAAAGAAAGATTCAGTAATACTTTCAAAGGCAGAAGAACCTTCTAGAAGCCAGGTTGATGAGACAATATTTTCAAGTACAGGTATAATGGTCAGCCAGGCTTATCCTGAGTGTCTGGGATTCACCAGATGGCGAATCTATAGACAACTTGGAAAAGGGAGACCTCTTTACAAACTTTAACTTTAGAGAGAAGAATTTTGACATTCTTGCAGAGATTCCTTTATGACAATGTTACCTAAAATGATAATAATTAAACTTTTAGAAATCATAGCCTGTAATGTGTGCCTTTAGGGATGAAGGGTTTTTGTTTGTTTTTACTGCCAAATTGATGCCTGTTAGTTTGTAACTTTTCCAAATTTTCGTACTCAGTCTTTTCTTTCTTGTTATTTGAACAATAAGATTAAGTCTTGGAGAAAGGGGGACTGAACATATTTTCTTCTGGGAAGCATTTTCATAACCTGATGTGCTATACTAGGAGGGCTTGGATCAGTGATGAACACCAGAGGGTAAACACCAGAGTTTAGAGTATTTGCAGTAGAAATAGGACCAATAGGTCATGAAATTGCAGCTCATTGTTTCTCAGGATATTTGTCCTCTAAATTGAAATTATTATGGAAAAAAATGGGTAGAGAAAGAAAAAAAAAAAGGGACTGGAAGCAAAACAGAAACAAGAAGGAAATGAGGGCAGTAACACAGATATATCTTTTGGAAATCAGGTTGAACTCAGCATACCTAACCTAATCTTATTAATTTTTTTTTTAAGGAGAATCCTCTTCCAGAAACAAGCACAAAAACTTAAAAAAAATTTAAAAACCACTCTTCTTAATCTGAAACCATGTTTTCTCATTGTTTAAGTATTTATATTACATCAATTCTTCATAGTAGGGTTATTTCATGATGGTTTCCTTGATCCCCGAAGTCTATCTCTGACATAACAAATTCCAGCTAAGTGTTTCTCTTATGCATTGCACCTTTGGTCACAGCCTTTATTACTCATATGCAATTGTCTATTTACTTGCCAGTGTCTTTCACTAAATTGCAAGCTCTGGGAAGATGCTATTCCATTTTGCTCATCATTGAATGTCCCACGTTCAGGGCTTGGCACATAGTGAATGCTCAATCAGTATTTGCTGAATAAATGAATAAATTAATTATGTTATTCTTTTTTACTTTATATCTACAGGAGCCACTGTCTCTGAAAACAACGTGTGCTCACTGAAGACTCGACTCAGACAATAAATTTGTGAATTTGGCAACTGTCAAAGCTCTCCAGCCAGAGAAAACAAGACAGTGGGTATTGTGACAGCTTGTAGGCATTTCTCCCAGCTTAGGGGAGCTTAAGGCAGGTCTCAAGAGCAACTACAGAGGGCCAGGCCAATTAGACAAAGGAAAAACCTAAGATTAACTTTAGGCATTGACACATCTCTTTCTTTTCAGCGACTGTTAGCTCATTGCCTAAGCTATGAAGCAACTCCGGGGAAATATAAAGTACAGCAAGAGGGTGCACTATATCCTTCACCTGGCAACAGGCTTAGTAAATCTGGCTTATTTCTGAGCTGGTATGTGCGGCCTGAATATTGTGATCTCAGTTGTTTCAGACTGTAATAACCAGGAGGGTTTTTCATTATCTTTGGTAAGAATTCAGTAGCAATCATTTAGATTAGCCACAGTATTTAATTTATTGAGGGAGGAGGTGGTGGCCACAGAGGATAGGAGTCAAAAGAAGGGTAAGTGATGCTCTGAACCAGGGATAATGTCCCTATTTATTACATAATGTGCCCCAATCCCAATGAAGGTGACACTACTGGTCACTAGTAGCAAACATATACATTATTTAATTTTGATTATTGTTGTTGTTATAATGGGGATAGAATTCTACCACTCTATTAGTGCTCCCTTTCCTGATACACTTTGTGAGATTTGGCACACATTTGAGAGGTAGTAATTCCTATTCAGGGGATGGAATTTGAGTTATCATCACCTTTATAAGGATTGGGCCTCACTCTTGGTTCTGTCATTCAACAAATATTTATTGAACACCTATTATGGGGCCAGACATTATTCTAAGTACTGGGAAAATACTAGTAAATAAAAGAGAGATTATATTTATCAAGCAAGATAGACAATAAACAGTAAATAAGTAAATTATATAGACTATTTAAAGGTGATAAATGACAGAAAAGAAAAATCAGGGAAAAAGGTACAGGAGTATGAGTAGGCAGGGTGGAGAGTCACAATTTTAAAATGGGGAAGAAAAATATAGGCCTTATTGAAAGATAGCATTTGAGCAAAGGCTTGAAGGTGGTGAGGGAGTGAATTTGGAAGGCATATGGAAGAAGAGGCCCTGCAATAGATACTTGGCTAGCATGTTTGAGGAACAGCAAGATGTCGTGGTTCAAGGGGAGAGAGTGAGGTGGAAGGCAGAAGAGAAGAGATGAAGTATAGAGAGTCCCTAGAAGACTGCGAGCAGAGGAGTGACTTCTCTGAGTTTTGTTCAAAAGTCTGGCTGCTATTTTGAGAATGATGTCTAGGGAGTATGGCAGAGATGACTGGCAGGTGACCCAAATCCATTCTCCTTTTTCCACAGTGTAGAGTTGTCAGTAGAAGCAGCTGGCCAGCCAGGGACCATATTTCCTAACCATCTTGGGAAAATGGCCAGGTATATTGATTTGGAGTCATCAGTGTGTAGATTGGTGAGGTCACCATGGGAGTGAGTGCAGTTACAAGAAGAGGTCAAAGGACTGAACCTTGGGCCACTTCATCCTTACAAGGTTGGGCAAATGGGGAGAAATCAGCAAAATGACTAAGTAGGAGAAACTCATGAGAAAGAAGGAGAGAGAGAGAAAGAGAGAGAGCAAACAAGCCTAGGGAGGGGAAGCGGGAAAGGAAGAGAAATCCTCAAGCAGACTTCCCACAGAGCATGGAGTTCAACTTGAGGCTTGATCCCAAGACCCTGAGATCATGACCTGAGCTAAAATCAAGGGTCAGATGCTCAACTGACAGAGCCACACAGGCGTCCCTGGGACTTGCTTCTAATCAACAGAATATGGCAGAAATGATGAATGCCACTTCTATAATTATGTTATACTATATAAATAAGACTCCATCTTGATAGCTGACTTGATCCAGAGACTCTCCTTACTGGCTCAATGAAGTAAGCAGCCATTTTTGGAAAAAAATGCAGGGTTGAGAACCATCACCTACAACTGTGGATTTCAAAGTGTGGTCCTTGGACTAGCAGCATCAGCATCACCTGGGAACTGCAGGCAATGTCTAGGGACTGCACGTGGCTTGTAGGAACTCTGGGCAGCCTCTAGTTGCTGAGGACAGCTGATAGTCAGTAAGAGGCTAGGACCCTCAGTCTTACAGCTGCAATGACATGAATTCTGCCAATAGCTTTAGTAAGCTTAGAAGAGTGTTCTTCCCCAGTTGAGCCTCCAGAAGAGAGAAAAACTGGACCAACACTTTGAATGTACCCTTGTGAGGCCCTGAACAGAGGACTCGGCTAAACTGTACCTAGACTCTTGATCCAAGAAACTATAAGATAGTAAATTGTCTTGTTTTAGGCCACTAGCCTTGTGGTAATTCATTATGCACGGCCCTCCTTATCTTTAGAATATGCTGAGCACTGATGCTTTAGATTCCAAACTCAACTCCAAATGTCTCTGCAAATGAAAATAGTCTTCTGAGATAGTTTGAGATGTTAATTAACCACAACAATTAAATAGATTCTCCACAAGATTGGGGGTCCATTTAAAAACAATTAGTATCACACAATTAGTATCACCTTAATCATTCAAGAAATATAGGTAATCTTTGTCTTGAAACCAAATGGTGGAAGAAACTTCCCCATTTCCAAGGTACTGGCTCCACTCAACAGGAGTTGAACTGCCTGCGTATTATTTATATTGTAGGTTGTCATAGTTATTATTTTAGCAAAATCTGCACAGTGGAATCTCACTATTTGCTATTTGCTAATAAAGAGAATTTAAAATACTGTCCAAAGGGACTTACCATGACAACTATCAGAATGTCACATTGGAAAGCTGAAAGTTCTATAAAATGATCAAAATTTCAGCATTTGCTCATTCTGAAGTATAGCCCAGGTATGAGATGAATGATCCTATAGTTTCCTCAAGGGACTCCTCATCTACTGTGTAACTTTTACAATAAAGAAAAAAGTCATTAGGGTCTTCCTTAGAGAGCTAGATGAAATTATTTTCTAAAACCAGCTAACTTAATTTTTCATTCTGTTTATGTGCATTTACATGAAGGTATGCCTCAGTGCTCCCCCGCTTTGTTCTACCAAACATTTAGAGCTCCAAATTTTCACGCTTACCAGATTTCCAATCATTTTCCTTCTCCTTCCTTTTCTATCCAAAGAATCTGGCTCATTTCATAGAAAAATATATAAGGTAAGTTTGGTCTAGTTTGCTAGTGTGACTCACTTCACCAAAGTATGATGAATCCTGACGAATTTATGAAGATATAAAAAGAATCTTCATCAGCAAGGCCTTCTCTTGCACCCAGACTATGACAGAGCTTCCTACACCCCAGGAAGAGAGCCCATCTGGTTCCAATTCTCCCTGATTCCTAACGTCATTCTCCTGACAATGCCTTTTTTAATATTCTTTTAAGTTTAATCGTTTGAACTTCAGTGAGCCTCAGAATCACCTGGAGAGCTTGTTAAAATACAGGTCACCACGGTCCTCCCCCAGAATTTGGGATTCACTGGGGTGCGGTAGGCCTGAGGATCTGTAGAGGCAACAAGTTCCCAGGTGATGCTGATGCTGCTAGTCCAAGGACCACACTTTGAAATCCACAGTTTTAGGTGATGGTTCTCAACCCTGACCACACGTTAAAATCATCTGTGGACATTTTTCCCCTTTACTATTTACTTTTATTTATATGTATTTTTTGTTTCAAGTCTTTGTTTAAATTCTAGTTGGTTAACACACAGTGTTATATTAGTTTCAGGAGTAGAACTTAGTGATTCACCACTTACATATAACACCCAGTGCTCATCACAAGTGCCCTCCTTAATACCCAACATCCATTTAACCCACTCCATCTCCACCTCCCCTCCAGAAACCCTCCACTTGTTCTCTATAGTTAAGAGCCTGTTTTACGGTTTGCCTCTCTCCACCACCCTCGCCCCCATCCTGGACATATGAGAAGTCACATGTGACCAGGGTCCTCCCATGACCCAGGAAATCAGAATTTCTTAGGGGTGGGCCCTAGGAGCTGGGGGTTTTTTGTTGTTGTTGTTTGTCTCACTCTTTTTTTCTTTTAGCAGCTCCCAGGGGATTCTAAGATGTGACCAGGGTGAGAATTGCTGCAATAGGAGGAGCTGGTGCTAAAAAGAGATGCAATTTGGGAAAGAGATTTTAAAAGAATGCCTTGACTCAAAACCTTCTCTAGAAATTTCACCTTTTAAGTAAGGAATGCATCCCTTAATATTTTAGGAACATTAAAAATATTTCAAAAGCCATTATACATTAGTGTATGTCTCATATCCCTAGAACTTATTGGTATTCAATAAATAAAGAATTACAGTAGCCATAATAACAAATCTTTCATTTCTGGTTGCTGCAATTGGGTGGCTAGAAATTTAATTACACAATTTCTTATGGCAAGATAAATGTACCATTTTCTATGAGAGAATAAAATTTGCAAGATATGAGCATACCCAGGACTTAATAAATGGCATGGAAAACTTACTATCAAGAGAGTAATTATCAGGAGACCTCAACTGAGTAAAATCAGAGCTTCTCACTGAATCTGAGCTATGAATAAATGTGGGCTTGGGAATAACCCTCAATTCCTGCAAACAGACAATGGGATCTTTCATATTTTTTCTAAGATACCTGATTTCAAATATAGACCTTGTCTGAAATTTTAATACTCTGATTGTGAAAGTTAGAAGCAATGTACTGGATTCTCATTCCACAAAACCACGCAGATTGTATGGGAGGAATTCAGGTTATTGTGACCTGTTTTCAGGCAGGTCAGGTTTGTTTTCCTGTGGCCTAGCACAGCACTGGGCATGTAATAGATGCTCCAGAAACATTCGCCAAATTTAACTGAATATTGTTGCTCTACTTCAGAGGAAACAAATATACTTTTAAAGAATTTTCCTGTTTAATTTTTATTTGTAACAATGTAATAGATGCACATAGTTTAAAAAGTCATGGCTTATAATAAAAATGATCAGTCATTTGTTCCATCCTCCCTCAACCCCTAATTTCTGCTCCCCAGACACAAGCATTTTCTGGTCTGCCAACCATTTCTTCTGAAGTTTCTATCCATATTTGTGTATCAAAGTCCCTACAAAAAAAATTCTTGATAGAAAACTGATAATATATTTTGATTTAAAAAAATTTTAAAGCAGAGTTTGACAGAAACTCATTGGGCAGGTGGCAACTGTCCAAATGAATTCAGTCAAATGAGTTCCTTAAGGGCTTTAGTCCTTGGGTTGCACAAGGTCAGTTGCAGAGAAGTTAGTCATGGGGTGGTTTAGATAGAAGTTAACAGGGGTCTGGGCAGGGATTGGTGGAGATTTGTAAACTCACATTTATCTGGGGTCATTGGTTTGGTACTTGAGGCAAGGCTAGTTGTTGAGACAGTGTGTGATGTATCCTTCTAGATACAGGTTACCACGAGCTGCTGTTTAAGGAACTCTTGAAGATACTGACATTGAAAGTGCAAAGGATAACATATTAGAAACTGTTCTAAATTTAGAAATTAGCCAAGACACAGAAAAAATGCTTGTTTCCTACTGTAAGTTCTACAACAGTAAGGCAAGCACTGTTCAAAGTACTCTTGATAACAAAAGAGTTTAACTCAACGTTTCTAATGTTTTAAATTATAATGGGCTATACAGATACTAATTTAACTATTATTTCATTTCCCCATAAGTTTATAACTAACAGTAAGAGTTTTAATGTTTTGACAAAAATTTTAAAGGTCATGGAACAATCATAATTTTCCCACCAGCTTTAAGATTGCTTTGCAGAGTGTAGCACCTAGAGGGAAAGCCAGAGGGAGATGCATGTTGAGAGAATGAGAAGGAAGGAGAAAAATGGCGTCCATGGATTATGGTACCTAGAGCCAAGCTGCAGCCCAGCAGGGTTACAGTGCATACACCGCCCAGCCCACTCAAGGATATGCACAGAACTCCCTGGTATATGGGCAGCAAAGTTATGGAACCTATGGACAGCCCACTGATGTCAGCTATACCCAGGTGCAGACCACTGCGACCTGGCAACTTCTTATGGACCGACTCCCACTGGTTATACTACTCCAGCTGCCCCCCTACCCCACCCCAGGTGTATAGTCAGCCTGTTCAGGGGCATGGCACTGGTGCTTATGATACCACCACTGCTACGGTCACTACCACCCAGGACTCCTATGCAGCTCAGTCTGCATATGGCCTTCAGCCTGCTTACCCAGCCTATGGGCAGCAGCCGGCAGCCACCGCACCTGCAAGACTGCAGGATGGTAACAAACCTGCTGAGACCAGTCAACCTCAATCTAGCACAGGGGTTTACAACCAGCCCCACCTAGGATATGGACAAAGTAACTACGGTTATCCCTAGGTACCTGGGAACTACCCATGCAGCCAGTCACGGCACTACCATCTTATCCTCCTACCAGCTATTCCTCTACATAGCTGGCTGACTACTTATGATCAGAATAGTTACTCTCAGTGAACACCTATGGGCAGCCGAGCAGCAATGGACAGTAGAGTCGCTATAGCAACAAAGCAGCTATGGGCAGCAGCCGCTTACCAGTTACTGCCCCTCGGCCCTCTCCCCTCACCCCCAAACTGAATCCTACGGCTAGGCTCCAAGTCAATATAGACAACAGAGCAGCAACTATGGGTATCAGAGTTCATCTGACAGGACTACCCCAGTAGCATGGGTGTTTATGGGCAGGAGCCTGGAAGATTTTCCAGATCAGGAGAGAACCAGAGCATGAGTTGCCCTGATAATCGGGGCAGGGGAAGAGGGGAATTTTATTGGTGGAGGCATGAGCAGAGGTGGGCGGGGGGTAGGATGCAGTGAAATGGTTGCTGTAGAGCTAGGTGGCTTCAATAAGCCTGGTGGACCCATGGTTGAAGAACCAGATCTTGATCTACACCCACTTGTAGATCGAGATGAAGACTCTGACAACAGTGCAATTTATGTGCAAGGCTTAAATGACAATGTGATTAGATGATCTGGCAGACTTCTTTAAGCAGTGTGGCGTTGTTAAAAATAACAAGAGAACCAGACAACCCATGATCCATATCTACCTGCACAAGGAAACAGGAAAGCCCAAAGGTGATGCTACAGTGTCCCACGAAGACCCACCAACTGCCAAGGCTGCCATGGAGCGGTTTGATGGGAAAGATTTTCAAGGGAGCAAATTTAAGGTTTCTCTTGCTTGGAAGAAGCCCCTGATGAATAGCATGGGGGGTGGTATGCCTCCCTATGAGGGCAGAGGGATGTCATTGCCACTTTGTGGAGGTCCAGGGGGCCCAGGAGGTTCTGAGGGCCCCATAGTCACTGGAGGCTGTGGAGGAGACAGAAGTGGCTTTCCCCCAAGAGGGCCCTGGGGTTCCTGAGAGAACCCATCCGGAGGAGGAGGAAATGTCTAGCTGGAGATTGGCAGTGCCCCAGTCCAGGGTGTGGAAACTGGAACTTTGCCTGGAGAGCAAAAAGCAACCAGTGTAATGTCCTGAAGGCTGAAGGCTTCCTTCCACCACCCTTTCCACCCCCGGGGGTGGGGGGTGGGGTGTGTGTGTGACTGTGGCAGAGGTGGCCCTGTGACACGTGGGGAGGAAGAGGTGGCCTCATGGACCACAGTGGTCCTGGTGGAGCGTTCAGAGGTGGCCGTAGTGGAGACAGAGGTGGCTCCTGTGGTGGCTGGGGCATGGACCTAGGTGGCTTTGGTGGAGGAAGACGAGGTGGCCCTAGTGGGACAGTTGGGAGGAAGAAGAGGTGGGTGTGGCAGACCTGGAAGAATGGATAAACTCGAGCACTGTCAGGAACGTAGAGATGCAGAGATGCACAGAGCTGCATTAACTGCCAGATTTATTTTTTAAACCACAAATGTTTTAAATCTATAATTCCATATTTATGCTGTTATTATGATAACTCCTTCTCTGTACTTTAGTATTTTTCACCACTTGTGAAGAAACATTAAAACAAATTAAATGGAAAAGAAAAAGATTGCTTTGCAGTTTCAGCTTGCATGGCCATCTTTATGGTGCCATGCTATTGTGCAAAGAAGGACTGCCTATAAATGAAATTGAGAACTGTTTCCTCTCTTTTCCCTATACCTGCCTGCCCTCTGCTGGAGGTGCCAAAAATTAGTGACGTCCAAAGACTCAAACTACACTGTACAGGTGGTTCTCAACCTTTTTTTCTTCCCTGCCCTACCCTTCACTGCCAGCCATTCCCATCAGAAGCAAGGATGTTCTAATTCTTAGCTGGACTAGTTGTTATACCCAACTTGTGGAGAAGACTGGTGCCATTAAGAAATCACAATTACATGACTGAATTCTCTTAATTCTGGGCTTGGAGTATAACCTTCTGATAAAGCCTATTGTTGGAAGAGATGTTGAAAGTTATTTCGTTCAACTATTTTCACTTTTACTTCTATTGCATAACTAAAATTTTTTCCTGCTTTATAAAGGTAAGCTCAAAGATAATCACCTTTAAGCCTGGACTGAATTTTTGACTTATGTCAAATTTCGATTGACATTTTCTTCTCATTCGATCTCTTTAATTGTCCTCATGGCTTGGACAATTACTCCCAGAAATGTGTAATACTAAGAGCGACTTAAAGATATCTGTTGTGACTGAGATTAAGAACTGTGTAACCTTTCAGTTTCTTTCCAGAACTTCCAGATCCACTTCCAGACTCTTGAGTTCCAAGATACTGCATTAATTTCCTCTTTTACCCCCAATCATATCTACACCCCACCCTCACAATTTACACTCCCACATAAGGTGATATCACTTCTCTGCCTAGTGATTTAGCACCGGCTAGGTCCACAGGAAATGCTCAACACTCTTTCTGTTAAATGTGTGAATAAAATAATATATTTCATTTCCTAAAGAAGAAACCGTAGTTAGTACCACTTGGTAATCAGAATTGGACTTGAGATCCAGGCAATCTATATATCTATAAACTGCTAGAATTCTGTTAAGAACTCTTGGCTCAAAACAAGGGGCAGAGATTATAGAAGATTTAAAAATATTAAATTTTAAAATTCTTCATCTGCCTATCTCATGTTTTATTGTTGTTAGTAGTTTACATGTAACTTAGCATTCAATGTGGTTTACTATTCCTAGGTTTTTTTCCTATAAGAATTCCACTCACATTTGTGACCACAAGGAAAGTTATTATCATGCCCATTTTATATTTGGGGAAATTAAGACAAATGGAGAAATGAAAAGAAATGCCTGATTTTACAATAGATCTGGGAACAGAATACTGGAGCCACTGATTTATTGCACTTCATTAGAGTGGTGATTTTGTTTTTTCTCTCTCTCCCTTTCTCTTTCCTTCCCTCCTTTTCTTCTCTTTCTCTCTTTCTTTCTTTTTCTTTTATTTCTCCCTCCCTCCCTCTCTTTTCTCTTTTTTTATTTGTATACTTCTTAAAGTAGTTTTGAAAAATGATGTGACTTCTCACATATTTTTATGTTAACATCTGAAATTTTTTGTCATAAATTTAAATAATAGCAAAGGACGTAATCATATGGTATATATTGATATTTTAATAAAAACCTATTACATAATCGTTGATGTATACAATATAATTATGAGAACAATTTCATATGCACTGTATTAATTTTAAAAACATACAAACATGTCATTTGGGATAACATGGATGGATCTTGAGGGCATTATGCTAAGCAAACATAGCAGAGAAAAACAAATACTGTATGATCTCATGGACAGAACACAGTTTGGTTGCCATAGGTGGGGGGTGTGAAGTAAGGGATGGGGAAATAGGGGCAGTGGCAAAATGAGTGAAAATGGTCAAAAGGGATAAATTTCTAGTTTTAAAATAAGCTATGGGAATGTAATGTATAGCTTGACAACTATATATTAATGAGATTATATCGTACAAAAATTGCTAAGAGAGTAGATCTTAAAAGTGCTCATCACAAGAAAAAAGTTTATAACAATGTGCGGAGACAGATGTTAACTGGATTTATTGTGGTGATCATTTTGTAATATATACATATATCAAATCACTAGGTTGTACCCCTAAAACTAATGTTACATGTCAATTTTATCTCAGTATAAAAAAATGAGCAGTATCTTTTCTAACATTAGGGAATATTATTTTGTTCTTTCTCCTTGAACTTGAGTTTTTATTTTACTTTACCCACAAAATTTTATTCTTTATATTTGAAAGTTTAAAAAATTTAATCATCATACTTTTCTGCACAAAAAATATGTGTATGATGAAATTTAAAATATATGCTTCCTGTATTGATAAAACTGAGTGTTAAAATTTTCTTCTGGATTTAAGTTATCATCACAGTTATTAGATGCAATGGAACATAACATAAATGCATTGTTAAATTTAATAATTATTAAACATAAGTGAAATGTAACTAGAATTATATCTCTTAATGATGTGGATCTTCTTTTTCCTTTTTTAATTAGTGCATATATCAATAGATACATATTACTTATTGCTAGATTGTGACCGAGTTCTGTGGAATTGACAGCAAAAATAAGTTATTAGCTATTTTTACGTGTAGGGCTTTCAAAAGATGTATTAATGACTGTTTACCATAGAATTCACAAACCATTCTTGTTAAGCTAATGTACATCTGAGAAATACACCACAGGATAAAATAAACTGGTAGAACATGGTTGACCAATGAGAACAAGCAGGAAATTAAATGCATCCAAGTAAAAAATGAATATAGATTTTCCTTAACTAATTATCTTTATGAAACAGTTAATTACAAATTTTCTTTTAGGAGTCCTAGTGAATGTGTAAGAAAATATAAAATAATAAGTTGCAATACATGTCTCTAATTCTTAAAAATGTAATATTGATCAGCAGAAATACTTGGGGGGAATTTTTATCTCCTCTTTCTTAAAATTATGCAGCTGAGACCACTGCTTTGATCAAGGTGGCTTCACTGGGGTACTTGTACCCTGGGTATTCCAAATGAGTGAGGGATTTGCCTTTAGTTTATGAAGTTAGGAGAGGATGACTAGGAATGAGAAGCTGGGAAAGAGACTGGGCACAGCGCCTTGATCAAGCACGTGTTCTCAGGCAGATCAGATTTAAGCATGAATAATATGGAATTTGAGGACCTGGAAATGAATCCCCTTTAAACCCACACAGCTGCCATATTGACCCCAATTTGAAGAGCACAATAGAGACCTCTGAGATCCACAGTGTATTTTATCTGAACTTTTTAGAAAGCCCAGGGACACAAAGCCTGGCTGGGCTCTTCTGTGAAAGACCTTCACATAAGCTTGAAAAGTTATGTGACGACAGCCCTCCCTGGGGAACTACAACCTTTCGGACTGGACACTGAAGTAGTAGGCTAGGACACAGGGCAAACAAAACATGGTGGGAAACTATTCCGTGCTTTTAATGCCTTTCCATCTTTGAGTGAAAGTTTATTTCCATAAGGAAAGAAATGAAAGTTGTTATATGTGAACCGGCTGCCCAGCAAGTATTAAAATAAAAACCAGAATGTAAGGGCAACATCCAGACAAGACTGTAATCGTCTCAAAAATATATCTGCTTTAAGAAGCTTTGAAGAGCTGGACTTCAATGGTTAAATAGGAGTTCTTTTTAGTGATCTAGAGATGAAACAAATAAAACTATCATGCTATTTTTCTAAGGCATTTAATAAATGTATATATTACAATTTAGAGTATCATAATTATGATTAATAATTTTTAAGGTGCTAGGAGATATTTCATTATATTTTAGTGATTTTTCTTTTTTCTTTTTTTTTTATTTTAGTGATTTTTACCCTCAATTTTAAAACTGCCACAAATTTGTAAAGCATTTATAACTTTTTTGGAAAAAAGTTATAGCAAAAATGAATAAAATTGAAAACCTGTCCTTAAGATTTAGGAAATGTAGTTGTGTAGATAGCATGCTCGTTGATAAAAAGAAGGTGGAACTATGTCGGAAATAGGGCTTCGATTTTTTAAAATGTTTACTTGGCCTACACATTCACCTTTATTTTTGTCATTCTACACCATTTCTGCATGTATGGCTAAAATATACACTTGTTATTAAGCTATCTGATTAGGTTGGCCTGATCTTCTAATTTAAGAAACTATTTTTTATTCCTAGAATTATTATTTATGTATGAGTTCAAAGAGTGTGTTTTTCAGATTTACTTATACCTGTGTCCATATTAAATGGACCTTTATTCGCATTCAGCAGCTGAATAAATCTAAAATCTGAATAAATCTGAATAAATCTAAAATACAGAGGTAAAAATAGACATTGAATAAACTGTGATTCTGAGTCTAGATAACTAAACTGGTATTTTTGTATTGCTAAGAAAGAGTCTCTCCTTAGTTGGAATAACACTTTATCAATGTTTTCTGCTCCTCTAAGTTCTATGAAATAATCTGCTACAATTCAATAAAATTACAACCTGAATATGGGTTGGCATACTTGTATTTATTTATAAATGCAGAGATCCCTGCCTATGATAGCCAGCCTCCCAGATGGCATCAATTGTCCCTACCTCCTGCTAGTCACAACTTGTGGAGTCCCCTCCTACCTTGTACCAGGCTTGGTCAATAGACTATGGCAAAAATGATGGTATGTTATTTCTGAGACTATGTTATAAAAGATACTGCTCAAGCTCTCTCTCATCACTCAATCTAGGGGAAGCTCTGTTGTGAGGGGCCCATGCATTGCTGAACTAATTCTGTGCCCATGTAAGTGAGTTTGGAAGTGGATCCTCAAGCTCAAGTAGGGTCTTGAGATGGCTGCAGTCTGGCTTGGTTGCACCCGTATGGGCAACCTTGAGCCAGAAACACCTGGTATTTTTTCAAGAGAGTATACTAGAGGATTGAAAAAAAAAAAAATCGTATGACAGAGTCTCTGTCTCATTTATTATATCTTTTTATGCAGTTGCTTATCGTTTCTTAGTGTGACAGTTTGATGTTTTTTAGTGTACAGTTCTGTGAATTTGGATAAAAGCCTAAAGTTGTACAACTACCACTACACATTCAAGATATAGAATGAGTCTATCACCCAAACAATTTCTTCTGTGGTCAAAACCTCCACATAACCCCAGTCCTAGCACCCTCTGATTTGTTTTCTGTCTTTATATTTTGGTCTTTTCCAAGAATGTCCTATAAATGGAATCATACAGTATACAGCTCTTCTAGCTTTTCTCCTTTTACTTAGCATAATGCATTTGATATTTATCCAACTTTCCGGGTGTATCAGTAGTTTTTTCTTTTACTGCTGAGTAGTATTCTTTTGTATGAATATGTTTGAATATGCTTGTTGAAAGACAATGGGCTGTTTCCAGCTTTTGGTAGTTATGAATAAAGTCACTATAAATATTCACATACACGTTTTCATCTTTGTATTGGCTGAGCCATACGGGCTGGGAATATGAAAAGGCTCAGACAAAAATTATGCCTGGCATACTACTGGATGTACTCTAGCGCTATCACCATTCCCCTGTCCTATAAGAAGCCATGGAGTTTCAAGGAAAAGTTCCTCTTTGTGGCAGAGATGGCTAGTTGACCACCATTTATGCTCCCTTCTATAGTACAGTGCCATTGGGAAGAATTGCCCTGTCATGAGCTATACCTTCCTGTCCAACTTAGTTAAGTATAGCCATGTAACTATGTTTTAGAGAACAGAATATTGCAGAATTGCTAAAAGCCACTTTCAGGCTTGACTAATCAAAGCTCCTCATGCTCTTTCTCCTATACCAGCTAGATGCAAATGCCCATGGTGATCTGGGAAGTTGGGTATTTTAGATGGCACAGGCTCCACCAGCCTGGATCCCTAATGACTGTGTAGAATAGAGCTCACGTCCTTCCATCCCCACATCCTGGAACCAATTGGATTATTTTGTAAGCAAGAAATGAACTTCTATTTTGTTTCAGCTATTATATAGATTGAGGTCAATTTATCACAGCAAATAGCTAACCTTAAGTAACACTTTCTCCTTTCCTTCCTTTGTCCAATCACCTAGTCAACATGCTCTGATTATGAGATGTTTTTTAACCAGGTCTACCAGTTATCTGTCAGTCATTCATAAGAAGCATTGTTCTACCATTCATAGGCAGGTGAAGGTGAGAAGCTAAAGCCTAGATGAGATTTATCTTATTTCTTTCAGTGTTATAAAGATCTTATGTGATGTATTGATTCCAAATTATTATCAGTGGTTGCCTATAATGCTGTGTTGGAAATTTTTCTGAGGTCCAGGCTAATAGAAAAGAACACTGTGATTAATTGGCAATAGCTGTCATGGGCAAGTGAGGTTAAGAGTGATGGCCCGGGTTCAAAACCTCCGTCATTATTGGGGTTAAGCCAATGTCCATGGATGCATTCAGTAGACTGTTCCTAGAAATACAACCCAGATTTTTAAGTCTCAAGTAAGAGGCACTTAACATTCAGGCAACATCATTGCCATAGCTTTTATTTATATGAATTGTGTGATTTATTGGCAGCCTTGATTGGTGAAGTTATACACGAAATTTAGATTTCCCTCCGCCTAGATTCTGCTTGTTTAGTTCAGTAATCAGGTATTTTCAAGACTCAAAATTTCTAGTAAGACAATTTTGAAGGCACACAGACTTTCTCCAGCTGAGCAGTGGCTCAGCAAATGGGTTTTATTTTCTAGATTTGAAACCCAGTATCTTTAATTCTATGACCAAGCAACTCCTGGTCTGGCTTATAGACTGGACTAAAATACAAGGAAACGAAGAATAGGAAACATTCCTTAGTCAAGCTGTAGGTGGTTAAAAAGCAGACTGATCCCTAATTTCTGCTGTGGGAATTAGAAATTACTTACAGGGGCTCTCATGTGCTTGGATTTCTTAAGCTACTTCTTAGTTACTATTTTCTAGATGATAAAATGATAAAGTTCAGATACATATATCTGAGTCCAACTAATACTGCACTCCAAAAAATATTAGTGTAATCTGTTAAAAAAACACATTAAAGATTTTCCATTTTCATAGGATATGAAAATATTGACAGCACTGAAAAGAGTAATATCTTTTTCTTTTTTTAATTTATTTTTATTTAAGATTTTATTTATTTGACAGAGAGAAAGAGATCACAAGTAGGCAGAGAGGCAGGCAGAGGGAGAGGGGGAAGCAGGCTCCCCGCTGAGCAGAGAGCCCCCTACACGAGGCTCCATCCCAAGACCCTGAGATCATGACCTAAGCTGAAGGCAGAGGCTTAAACCACTGAGCCACCCAGGCACCCCTTTCTTTTTTCTTTTTTCTTTTTTTTTTAAGAGTAATATCTGTCAACACAAAACAAGATTGATGTTAGCCAAGAAATTCAGGTAATTTCTAATCACGAGGAAACAGTCAGACACATCTAAATTGAAAAATATTCTGCAAATAACTGGCCCTGAGTTTTTTTTAAATGTCAGTGTCATGAAGGAATTGAAAAAAAAAAAAACTGTTAAGAGGTTGTTTTAGATCAAAAGAGACTAAAAAGGTATAACAACTAAATGCAACATGTGATCTTTGATTGAATCTTGGATAAAGCAGAACAAAGACATAAAAGAGTTTTTTTTGGTCTGCTGGAGAAATTGGAACATAAACTTTATATTAGATAATAGAATTGTATCAATGTTAAGTTTCTTGAGTGTGATAATTGTAGAAGAAGGTAGAAGAATGTCCTTTTTATTAGGAGATAAGTGCTGTAATATTTAAGACCATGGTTTCAAAATGTCTGTCACTCTCAAATGTTCAGGAAAAAAAATGTGTGTGTATTATACATGGAGAAATAAAACAAATGTGGTAATAGCTAGCGAATCTAGGTGAATCTAGGTGAAAGATATATAGGCATTTATTGTTCTAGTTTTACAATTTTCTCTAGGTTTGAAAATTTCAAACTAAAAAGTTGAGGAAAATAAATGAACTAGGAAAAAATTTAGATGATTTATATTTAACTTTTATTTTTATAAAATTTCATGTCTGATGGCAATTGGTAATTTCAGATGTTTTAAGTTATAAAAATGTATGGAAAATTTGGGAAGTAGGGAGAGAATTTACCCATTACCCTATCATTTCTAATACAGATATTATACTTTTTTCTTCCTTCCCAATTTTTTCCTATGTGCATACATAAATGACATCACATGCAAATATTTTCATTGGATCATCTAATTCATTTTCACCTAATTTTCATTTTTATCTAGTTTCCCACCTAATATTATACCCTAAGCATTTCCTATAATATTATATATTAAGCACTCAGAACAACCACTTTTAAAAATTTCCTGGTAACTTTTGAAGAAATACATTATTTTCTTTAACAATTCCATAATTTAGATTTCTAATAAGTTACCTTCAAAGAGTACTTTTTCCATATAGTGGATTCCAATCTTGGCAGATTTCCACAGGTGAGGTTGCTGGATCAAATGACCATTTATGGAGGACTAGAAACACTCTGCCATGATTTATTCTTTTAAACTCCTAGTGAGAGGAGCACCCAGGTGGCTCAGTTGGTTAAGTGTCTGCCTTCAGCTCAGGTCATGATTCCCAGAGTCCTGGGATCGAATCCCACATCAGGCTCCCTGCTCAGCGGGGAGCCTGCTTCTCCCTCTGTCTCTCTATCTCTCTTGAATAAATAAAAATAAGTTTCAAAAAATAAGCTCCTAGTGAGATAGTGGGAGCTTAATGAAAACGAGCCATTTCAAACAGTTACATTTCTTTGGGCCTGCATGTTTTTAGATTTCTAACACCTCTTCCTTGCCCTGTCCCTGTCAGCTAGTTGGGGGACCTTGGGTCTTTCTTTGCCACCATCTGTTCCTTTAGATAAGTTCTTTCAAACTGAGATCCTGGACACCAAGAGGTCAATGAGAGTGGTAGAGGGTCTTTAATCTTTTCAACATTTCACCAGCCTAACAGAAATCGTACATTTACTCACAGTGAAGCACACGTGAGTGAGCTTAGACCTGCAGTCTCTGGCCCCAGTTGAGCCTTGCTATGACAAAAACCCTGGTCAACAGCTCAACTGCAACCCGAGTCTCTGAGCCAGTACCCAACCACGCTGCTCTCAGGTTCCTGATCCTCCGAGATTTTGTGAGATAATAAAAGTTTGTTGCTTTCAATTATAGAGTAATTTATCACATAGCAATAGATTAACTAATACAGATTTTGGAAATGGGATGTGGCCTTAACAAAAACATGAAATAGGGACAAAAGACTTGAACGAGCACTTCATAAAAGATATCTAAGTGATTAATGAGCATGTGAAAAGGAGCTCATCATTAGTCATCAGGAAAAGGCATATTAAAATCCACAATGAAATACCACTACACAAACACAAAAACACAAAACAGAAAGGTTAAAATTAAGCAGATTGACAATTCCAAGTGTTGATAAGGATGTAAAGTAACTGGGACTCTCATATATTGCTGGCGGGAGTATAAAACGGTGCAACCATTTTGAAAAACTGATAAAATTAATAAAGACCTACCCCTAGAGCCAGAAAGTACACTCTCAGGTTTATACCAAAAGAAATGATTGCATATATCCAAAAAGAGAAGAGTACATAAATGTTATTAGCAACTTCATTCACTATACGCCTAAACTGCAAATAACCAGGAGAATAGGTAAACGAACTGTGATCCAGGCAATGGAATACTACGCAGCAATAAAAACAGGTGAAGCATCTATGCAACAACTTGGATGAATCTCAAAAACATCATTTTGAGCAAAAGTAGTCTATCCTGTATGAATCCCTTTACATGATCTTCAAAATCAGGTAAAACTAATCTGTAGTGATAAAAGTGAGAGTAGTGGTTACCCCAGGATTGGTAAGTTGTATTGGCTGGAAGATAGGAGGGAAGTCTTCCGGGTGATAGAAATGTTCCATATTTTGATCTGGATGGTGGTCACACTGGGCTATACATACATATCTTAGCCCATTCATGTTGCTGTAATAAAATAGCAGAAACTGGGTAGCTTATAAACAATGGAAATTTATTTCTCACAGTTCTGGAGGCTAGAAGTTTGCAATCAGAGTGCCAGGATGGTGATGGCCCTCTTCCAATGGCAGACTTCCTTTGTCTTCACATGGCAGGAGGCAAAGGAGTTCTTTTGGGTCTCTTTTATAATATATCTGCCCGCGTAACATAATTACCTGCAAAAGGTCCCACCTTTCAATACCATCACCTTGGGGGTTAGGTTTTAACACATGAATTTGGGGGGGCATATTCAAACTAGAGCAATGTGGAAAAAAAATTCACAAAACCATACTCATAACATTTGTTCACTTTACCACTATATGTAAATTACATCTCCCTTATACCTTGTTAAAAAAAATTCAAAGTCCTTTCTGTGGTCCATAAGGCCCTAGGGATAGCATCTTTGGCTCCCTCTTTGACTTCGTCTCTTGGCACTCTTCTACTTATTCATTCTCCAAACACACTAGCTTTCTTCCTGGTCCTCTAATGCATCAAGCATGCTGCCACCTTTGGATTGCCTTCCCTCTGTCTGTAATCTCTGTCCTCAAATACCAGGTCTTTGTCACAGTCACAGTTTTCTGGAAAACAGAGCCTCAGGCATGGACTGTTAGTGCTTTATTTGGGAGGTAAATCCAACACAGCTGGTCACTCAGTGTATTTGTTTCCTAGGGCTGCTGTAACAAAGTACCATGAACGTGGTCTCCCTAAAACAATAGAAATTTATTGTCTTGCAGTTCTGGAGGCTAGAAATCCAAAATAAAGATGTTGGCAGGGCCAAATGCCCTCTGAAAACTGTAGGGGAGATCCTTCCTTGCCTCTTCTAGCTTCTGGTGTTTACTGGCAATCCTTGGTGTTCCTTGCCTGGTAGATGCATCATTCCAATCTCTGTCTCTGTCATCACATGGCCGTCTTCTCCCTCTATGTCCTGTCTTTTCTTCTTATAAGGACATCAGCTGTATTAGGTTAGGGCCCACCCTGATGATCTCATCTTAACTTGATTACATCTGCAAAGACCCTCTTTCCAAATAAGGTACTGGGGTTAAGACTTCAACATATCTTTTGGGGAACACTGTCCAAACTGTGTTCCAAACTCAGTAAGCATATAGGCTTGGTCACACAGGTTGACTTCGGACAGGCTGTATGGAGAAATCATATACCGGAACAGTTTATCAGAGGGAAAAAGGGACAGGAAGTTTATGTGCTCAGTATCTCCAATCTCCTGTCTCCCTCTGGTCAAAGTTTATTTAGGGGGAATTAAATCCTCTGCATTTCTGTATTTTATCCTTTAGCCCTGTTGGCAGTTGCTCAGGAGGGTAAGGCCCTGTGGTTTGGCATTTCAGCTGAGTTTGGAAAGGAATGGAGAGAGGAGTCAGATATTCTAGACCTGTGGCTCGTGATCCTCAGACAGGGAAACCGCAGGGGTCTGCATGGAGTCCGTTAGCTGCTGTGACAGCCAAGGAGGAGCCAGTGGCTGAGGCTGAGACAGGTGGTATGTAGATGGGCCCGTGCTCTGCTCAGATGTTACACTATCGGGGAGGTCTTTTCTGGCTGCTTTATATCAAATAGAAGCCCCTTCTCTGTCTCCGTATTCCCTGATTTTGCTTAATTGTCCCTTGCAGAGTGTCCCCACTGGACATATGCTATATTTATGTGTTTATTTGCCTATATCTTATTTTACCCACCACAATATTCCATGCAAGTTGGGCATTTGTCTCTTCTCTGCTCCTCCCTCAGTGCCTAGCATAGTGCCTGACACATTTGTAGGAGCTCAATGAATATTTACTGACTTGAATGACTGGATGAATTAATGGTGTAAAGAAGTGAAAAGGGTTCCATCTCTACAGTCTGTTGGGAGGTAACTGAGTGAGTGGCAGTGGGGTTATCTTGGGCACAGACACACCTATCATAAACAGGTCCAGGCCTAGGTTCACCTGAAGGGAAGGCTCCATTGAGGATCTGCCAGAATCAGGGCTGTGAAGCCTCTGGTCCATCAGGCAGAGGAAAGGCTGATAGAGTTGGAATCTCCCTATTGTAAACTCAAAGAGCAGAAAGGATGCGGTCCCCCTTGCCCTGCAGAGTCACAGCAGGCAAAGAATCCTGTTATTGCTTCTTGACCTCTTCCTAAGCCTCCTGAGTTATTTTCTGCCTCTGGAACCGAACTAGTACTTCTAATCCAGAAATGCCAGTAAATGTATCTTCTTTAGTAGTGTGGCACCACCATATTTTTTTGTGTGAAAATTGGTGCACCTAAGCAAAAGAGCTCAACTCATTATTATTTTATTGTCCAGTCAAATTTTTATGTCTTACTTTAAATGACAGCTCTCTGTTTTACTTCAAGTTCTGCATGCCCTTGGTTTAATATAATCAATAAGATTTTTAGTCACAAACTCTCTTTTCTGTACTTTTCTCTATGGAATCCACTATATAATCTATTTTTGAAATACGTTGGAGCCCATATTGGATTACAGATGAAAAGGAGATTGTCACAAATGTTGCGTGGCTGTAGTTCACTTAAAATTGTTTTCATGTTAATGTGAAAACATGTTAATGTTTCATATTAATGTGAAAAATGTGTATAATAACAAAGGCAGAGATTTTCTGAACTGAATAATATACTATGCTTCTCTTACATAATATCAAAAAGCAACGGCAGCTTGTTATTTCACCAAAATAGATTTACTCCACTAGAAAATAGGCCTAAGACTAATGCTGCCACATGGTGACATTTTCCTCACCCCAAACTATTTACCCAAGCTCATTACTGCCACTTTACCAAGTCAACTTGAAGAAGTGGCATACAGAACACTTTCACACATAGGGCGGCCTTCGTTCAGGTAACGAAGACTCTGGCTCTGGTGAAGTGCTGAACCTGGTTAGTTCCGCACCTAGTTAGACCATAGCAATTCGCCTACCAAGGATTTTCACAGTTCTTGGTTGCAGAGAAACTGTCCCTTCTGAAAACATGGCCAGGTGGAGCATTCAAGCTCTTTCACAGCCAATTTCTCCATAAGCAGGGGGTTCGTGAACTGATACAAATCACTGCCAGTTTTCTTTACAGAGCTCAGTATGCTTCTCTAGAATATAATTTTACTTCTGGAGCAAAAGACTTTTCTTCTCTTTTAGGACTTACTTCCATATCTAAGTCATAAATCTTAACTCTCAATAATGTTTTTTCAAGAAGGTTTATTTTAAATATGTCTCTTGACTGTGTACTTTAATTTACCTTTCTGTAAAACAGAAGACTATTACTGCAGATAGCCTCTTTTTAGGGAGTATAAAAACTGACAACTTAAAATTTTACATTAGTTCATTATGAATTTGGAAACTGGAAGGCAGTCACTAGATAATCCCCAAGCCAATTTTTTCATTGTCTTTCATATTTTGTTGTTTACTTTAATTCCAGTGCCCCAAAACTGGGTATATCTAAATTGTAATTAAAACTACATAGCTATTTCCTTGCTAGTTGGCTCTTATATGCCATAATGATACAAATACCAAAAACAAACAATTCTGCTTCTTAAACTCACAAAGAAGCCTAATATTGAGCTTCTAAATATGGGTCATTTATGACTTTGCCTTGTCAGTAAAATTTTTACGTTATCATAACCAAAATGTTAGCCACTTTCCTATCTCTGTTTATTGTTGTTTTAAGATTTTAATTCCAATAAACTCCTCCAAATTGACAAATCTTTAAAGTTTTAAACCAAGACCACAAATTTCGTTTGTTATAACCCACAAATTTGGCCTCTCCTAGTCAGTTATTTTTAATTATGCATTTCTTTTTTAGAAAGCTCAAGAGACTATGTGAGCTACACTTTCCTAATGAGTGTGGTAGTCCTTACAACTCCCAGGTGAATAGCCCTGCCTGGAAAAGGCAATTGTGTTGGTTGAGTAGGCATTAGTGTTGAAGGTATGGAAAAGAAGTTGGCTTGATTCAATTTTCACTAGCCTGTCACAGAGGCTAACTTCCAGTTTCATCTGGGGCACCAAGATAGAATAAATATGAAATTCCAGAGGGAGGGGCTAAGACGCAGGCTTTCAATCAAAATACCAAAGACCAGTTTCATGAGTCTACAGCTTCTCATTGAAGGAAGAAATAAAAGTGTCTAGGAAGTAGAAACTGAAGGAGGATTTCATAAGGAGTATTTTCTTGGTGAGAGCTGTGTTATGACTCCTACCACCAAGAGTGGGGAAAAGGAGGGCTTCAATGGGCCACTTAGAGAACAGTTCCCTCAAGTTGAGTGCATGGGGACCATGCTCTCATTTAAAGAATGACAGTGGTAGGTAGACATAGAGTGAATGGAGAAAAGATTGTGAGACCACGTCTAAAACAGTCCTCAGGAAACTTTAGTGTTTCTTGTGGAGGCAGACTCATCCCTTATATCCCACACAGTCAAAATTCATAATTAACAGATGTCAAGGCCCTTTAGTATAACAGATCTCAATCGACTGTCACCAGGTTCCCATGAAATTCAGAGGGCAGAGGCTATTTATCTGCATTGTACAGAACTTAATAATCACACCAATAGTTAAGAGTTATAAAGCATGCATTATGTGCCTGGAACTTATGCTGAATCCTATAATCATCATATTCATGGATAATACCATTAACGTCATCACTTTACAGATGTCAAAACAGGGTCTTAGACTAAGTGATTCATGTAAGATCAAACAGTAGAGAATGGAGCTACAACTTAATCTCAACTGTCTCTCAAATTCCTAACTTTGGATCTCTGCTCAGATGAACAAAATGGAACTTGGACATTAAATAACTCACTCAAAGGTCTACAACTAGTAATAATTGGCAATAATGAACTTGGGTCTTGTAACTTTTTTTCATCTCATTGGAGATCTTTAGTGAGGATCTCGGCTTTCTCATAGAAAAAGAATTCACTAATCTATAGGAAGAAGATTAAACAAATATTTTTTGCCAATGAAAAAACAGGCCTCAAAGGAAGATAGTTTAAATAAATTATATTTTGTAGCTATTACATTTTTAATGAGGATATTTTTAAATATGTACAGCACTTTTCCCTTCCAAGTAGAAAAAGTAGCCTATAAAATAATGCTTTCAAGTTTGTATGAATGCATATATCTCTCTATCTATAGTTGACCCTTGAACAACATGAGTTTCGACTGCAGGAGTTTCACTTATATGTGGATTTATTTTGATAAACCCAGACAGTACAGTAAATGTACTTCTTCTTATGATCTTTTTTTAATGATCTTCTTTTAAAAAAAAAAGATTTATTTTATTTGAGAGAGCACACACATGCATGTGTGAGCGCAGGAGGGTGCAAAGGGAGAGGGAGAGTGGGTCTTACGCAAATACCATGCTGAGCACTGAGGCAGAGCCCAAGGTGGGGCTGATCTCATGACCCCCAAGACCATGACCTCCAAGATCGCGACCCCGGCTGAAAACAAGTGTCAGATGACAACTGACTGGGCCACACAGGCATCCATTCCTTATGATCTTCTTAATAACTTTTTCTTTCCTCTAACTTACTTTGTTTTAAGAATATAGTGCACAATACACATAATACACACAATGCAGGTGAGCTGACTGCTATTGATAAGGCTTCTGGTCAACAGTAGATTATTGGTAGTAAAGTTTTTGGGGAGTCAAAGATTATATGCAGATTTGACTGCACGGAGGTGGGGGATTTGGGGCAGCAAGGGTGGGAGGGTGGAGGTGTGTGTGCTGTGTATGTCTGTCCCCCTAACCCTGTCATGGTATAAGGGTCAACTGTAAACATAATTAAATGTAGGTAGCTAGTTATATGCATGTTATTATGGTGTATATGTGATTGTATCTTTTTAAAATAGAAAATTCAGAATAAAATGCACTGAAGTATTAGAGTTAAATTATTATCTCTAGGTGGTGGAATTATGGGTAACTTTTACTTTTTCTCCTATAGTTTTCTTTGTTTTCCTTCAAAAGATCAATGCATGTTCTTTTTATTTCTCCTACCAGACAGGTTTATTATTTTTTATTATTATTTACTTTTTCAATTTTATTTGCGATATAATTTGCATATCACAAAATTCACCCATTTTAAATATACTACTCAATAATTGTTGTTAAATTTACAGAGCTGTGCATCCATCACCACAAGCCATTTTAGCACATTTCCAACTCCAAAAAAGATTTCTTGGGGGGCACCTGAGTGGCTCAGTGGGTTAAAGCCTCTGCCTTCAGCTCAGGTCATGATTCCAGAGTCCTGGGATCAAGCCCCGCATCGGGCTCTCTGCTCAGCGGGAAGCCTGCTTCCCCTTCTCTCTCTGCCTGCCTCTCTGCCTGCTTGTGATCTCTCTTCTCTCTGTCAAATAAATAAATAAAATCTTTATAAAAAAAAGATTTCTTGGGCCCATTTGCAGTCACTCCCCATTTCCACTCTCCAGACCTAGGTAATCCCAAATCTACTTTCTGTCTTTATAGACCTGCCTATTCTGGACATTTTGTCTAAATGGAATCACACAGGATGTGGGTCTTTTTTAGTCTGGCTTAGGTTACATTCTTTGAAAGAAAGAAAAAGAATAAATATTCTCTAGTTTTTTGACTTTCCCAACAAAACTAAAGAAAATCCCTTATTTTCTTCCTCTTCTTAATGGGATGATCATGCAATGGCTCCTTTACTTCTATAATTCTTGGCCAGCAATCAAATCCCTTTTAGACCACAGGAGTAATTCGTAGAACAACAAACTTATTCCTGACATTTCAAGGGTTTCTTCTTTCTTTCTCACAAGTTTCCCTATTTTTACATTAAAAAAATTATAACCATTTTGTTCTTATCACCTGGGGGTCATTTTTTACTCGCCTTCTACTCTCATTCTTTTGACCGAACCAGTGACTCCATCTCTAAGTGCAAGGGCTTCAGGACCCAAATCTGATTCAAGAACCCCCAGTCCAGCAGCTGGGCTCTTGAGAGCAAATTATCAATCTTTCCTGAGGCTTAGTGTCCTTGTGCTAGTGAGTATACTGGAGTTACTGGTACCTACCACCATGCTGAATGGGGACATATGAGGGCTCTAGGTAAGCCAATGATCCAATCGCTGTTCCCTTGAAAGGATATTCTTTAAATAATTCTTCAACTTTGATTTCAAGGAAAGGCAGATTCCCCATAGAGAAAACAGAGGCCTCGATGTTCATTAGACCTATGCTCCCTGGAATACATATTAGGCTCCTTGGGCTTGGGCTCTCATATTAGGCTCTCCTTGGGCTCTCACTCCCACTCCAGTAGCTCATCAGTGTCTTCCTTGCAACCCGATCGACATGCTCCCTGAAAGTATCGATAAATATAATTTTCTGTTTCATTTAATTTTCAGAGATATTTGTCCCTTTTTGTGGAGTACTGCCCTGGGCAGCTGTCCTTCTGGCTTGGCTTCATAGAATGTTCTGAAGATTAAATGAGGTAACACTTGTAGAGAACTCTGCATAGCATCTAACACTTGGTGGATGCTCAATAAGTGGTGACTATTATTAGTATTATGGCCAAAAACTATGTCAACTCAGAACCTCTGGTAATGACATGTCATATGAAGTCATTTTTTCCTCTAGTTCCTTACCTATATGTATTCTCTGAGTGAAGGCATTTTGAGAAAGCATTTGGTAACCTTAGAATGTTCTTAAGAGCTCTTTATAAATGAATCTTAATAAATACAGGAGACCCATTTCCTCCTTCATACTTCTCTCATTAAAAAAACAACAACAGAAACATGTTTGGTACTCTCTGTATACTATAACATTTAATATTACTTACCTAAAACATGATAGAAATGAACAGGATGGAGGTCAACCGGGGACAAGCGCTGAGCAGGGAGGTGTTGCTGAGGGAATATGCTTGTAGGTCTGAAACCAGATCCTGGCTATTGAGCAGAGGGAAAAACGGCAAATTCTTTGGAGGAGTTTTATTAGAATAAAAGCATTCCAGAATGCACCTGCTGTTTCATTCTCCAATCTCCTTGAAACTCCTCTGAGCAGGGGAGTGAGGGCAGGGCAGGAGAGAAAAAAAACAAACTGAGGTTAGCAGTGCTATGTCTTTTTCCCCATTATCTATCCCTAAATCACACCATAAATATAAACAGTGTTTGGCAGTAGTCCAAAAGATTTAACTTGTCCCCAAATTCCTAAATAACTGTTAGAGCTTAATTTGATTTTTGGCAGAATGTAAGCAAACAACCTCTAGGCATAACATTTATTGTGCACACCTACCAGAGACAGGCCCAAATGACATGTGGGGCCAACCATCCAAGTTCACCTGAGTGCCTTGGGATCTTGGCACCCCCCCCAGACCCCCACACCTCAGTTCTGCTTGTGGCTTTGCTATTCCCCATTCTTAACTGTGTTTCTTTTCATCATGCAGGTGATGGAAGCCTCAGCAGGTCCTGGGTTCAAGGCCAGAGACTTCGGCTTATCATTTCCTCAGTCACCACTTATCACCATTCTAGCCCACTGGCTTCCCCTCCCTGCTTACAACCACGCCTGCACTGCCTCTCCATTCCATTCCAGCCCTTCCTCACCCTTCAGGAGAAATTGTCCCCTGGATTCCACACTCGGTGACCAGTGTAGGTATTCCCACCCCAAGCCTTGGTAACCCTCCTCTTCATTCCTTTTTAAAGCGGAAACGGGAAAGGTGAGCAAAAACCGCCAGCAAGTTTTGACAACCGCTGAGGAAGACTAATGGGTTTCTAAGGAAACAGAGAGGCAGCAGCCATTTTAGTGGCATTCGCTGTATGAAAAATATATACACTGAAGGGCACCCCCCCCCGCCCCCTCCCCACCCGTGGCCTTCTCTCCGTCCATGCTTCTGAGGCCCGGAGGTGAGGGGCGCGGCCCAGGTCTTCCCGAAACGTGGCGGCCACCTGTCGCAGGTGGCTGGCCACGCAGAGTCGCCCTCGTCCCCTCCCCACAGCGGGCGGGACGGCGGGCCTCCCCCCCACCCCCACAGCCCCCTCCCCCGGGGCGCCGCAGTGCAGCGGCTGGCGGGCGGCTCGGGCCTCCAGGTCCCCGCGTCCCGCCCCTCGAGTCCCCTCCCTCGCCGGCCCCCCGCCCGGGAGGCCGCGGGAACCCGCTGGGAGGGCGGGCCCGTCGCCGCCGCGCCGGTCGCGAGGCGGGCGGGGAGGAGCGGGTCCGCGCCGCGGGCTAGACGGAGGCAGAGGCACAGCGAGCGCGGGAGGTCGCCGCAGCCGGGCACACCGCGCGCCGCTGCCCAACATGGTCGCTGCGCACGCTGCCCATTCTTCCTCTTCAGCCGAGTGGATCGCCTGCCTGGATAAAAGGTAGCTCGCGCAGGGCCCCCCGCCGCGCCAGGGCTCTGCGGCGCGGCCTCTGCCCCGAGACCGCCGCGGGGACTACCGCCCGGGCCGCGGCCCCTCACCTGGGAGCAGCCCGCCGGGCCCTGCGCGGGGGAGGGGGCTGAGGAGTGGTGTCCCGGCCGGGGGGGGCACCCGGACCCCCGCCTCCCGTGGGCGCCACCCGCACGAGATTCTTCCACGTGGTGGAGAAAATGCAGGGCAGAGGGGTGTGGAGGTAGCGCCAGGCGCTCCAGTCCCCCCAGCCCTCCTTCACCTTGTCGCCCCCCGCGCGCGCACGCCCGCCGCTCGGGGCTGCGCTCTTGGGTGGGAGCTTCTTCTCCCTTGGCATCACGGGACAGAATAGCTTCGTACCTTCTTGCGGCTGTTCACACCGTAGGGGTAAATGTAATTTAAGTTTTAAGGAGGGGTTAGGGGGAAAGGCAGGTGCGGAGTAACATTCCTTTTTTGTTCCTGAAAGCAAAGTGTGAGGGACCCAGCGGAGCGGTCAAGTGCCTCGCTGAAATTCTCAGCTCCTGCCCCCGCAGTCGCTTGCTCAAGGGTTGTGTCAGGAAGGTCACGCGGGAGACCGCCTTCACCTGAATACCTGCTTCTCGGGGAAAAGACCCTTACTTTAAAAAATTAAAACCTTAAAGCATTGTAACTCCCGACGACAGCTCTGTATAAGGAGGGTGCCCCCGTGTAACTGCGGACTGCAATTGTTTCCAGGCTCTGACAGCATAATTTTCTGTTTGTCCAGATTGTGGGTTTAACAGTAAACATTACACAGTATGTTAGCAATTATACTTTATTACCCTGATTAAAAGGTGATGCATCTGAACTTTTAAGAACTGAGCGAGAGATCTTGCACAGTGAACTGCCTCTGAATTTTTGAGTTGGATGCGGCAGGGCAATGATTCATGTCTTGCAGCTATCTGCATGACATCTCTATTTGCATTTGTGTGAAATATTTTGGGCTCTGCCATATTGAAATTTTTACAATTAGCAGATTCGTAACCAGATCAAACTTGAAAATCTTCAGTGTGACATGCTCTGAATATTTTACTATTATAGGCCTTTGTAGAAAAAAATTAATTTGAGAAAAGCTAAATGTGGCTCATTTGAAAAATTAATATATCTGAGAAATAATCTTTACTTTTAATTACCACACAGTAGCAAGATTTTTTGGCAGGCAGTGCCCTATTTACTCGAAAATGATATGTACTAATATTAGAAGAATTGCTTGCAATAAATAGTAAGAGAATTGAAGTGACGGTTAAATCATACAGAATTATGTAGAGGAACTAAGAGCATATTTAAGTGAAGAGCCTGCTAATGTGATAAGTAATCTGAATTTAATAGCTTAGGAAAGATGAATTATAAAAGAAGAGAAAAATCAAGCTCTTGTACTTGACATATAAATAGTAGTACTTCCTCATGAGTGAATTTTTTTAGATAATAGATTACATATTTCTATTTTCAGAAATGCATGGCATGCCATTTTTTGAACAGTCGGTGATTCACTGGAAATCCTTTAGTCATTAAGTGCTTATGGCAAAATCATAGAGCAATACTAACACAAGTGGGGTATATTTGATTCTGTCTTTTCATAATGTGTATCTGCCCAAATGATTTTGTTTGAAATGTATTTTTAGAACATAGAGCCACAATATAATGCCACCATTCATAATCGTGAAAAAGAATCTATCAGAAGTGGAAAAAAAAAAAGCCTCCACAAATACTGAGCCTAGCATTCATGGAGTACAGAAAGTGGATAAATCAATAAGTTAACGGTTTTAGGCCCAGAGCTGACAACTCCGATCTTGGACATGTCACTTTTATTTCCTTGAGTGTCTGAAAAATGGGGATAGAACCATCTGTCTTACTAAGTATTAGTGGACCAAACAATAACAGCAAATGGCGAAAGTACTTTGAAAACTGTGAAGTGCCATGTAAATATTTTATTTTGTGGTGTTAAGATAACCTTGCATTTTCTGCAGTGTTGATGCTGGAATTCCTTTGAAGAACAGTTTAGGAGTGTCAGTCTCATTTTAAAAGGGCCATGGGGTACTTGTTTTGAAGTTACATTTTTATTTAAATTGTCTGTTAATTTTGTGGGGGAGGAAGAAGATAAAGGTGCTGATGGAAGTTAGGACTGCTCTCAGTATTTCTGAGAAATGCAGTGTTGTTATCTTATTCCAGGTAATGTGTTGGGCATTGGGGATGCATGAGTGGTGAGGAGGGGGGGGTGGAAAGACGAGTTGCTATTGACTTGGAGGTTGGGTGGTGGGGCTGGGAGAGCTGCGTAAACCACTAACCACAATGCAATGACAAGGGCTTTCATAGACATGTATATGAAATGCTTTGGGAATGCAAAGGAGAGAGTCATCAGCTGTGCTTGGCAGGGGTGCTTCCCCTAGGTCCATGCCTGGACCTTGGAGGTTGAGGGACATTTTATCAGAGAATTTGGGGAGAGCATGCCGACCAGAGAGAGCAATGTGAACAAAGGTGTGGCATATAAGTATGCTGATTTCTTCCCAACCACAAATTCCTCTTGTGACCAAATCTAGAGCATAGGAATGTATGCTCTATTTTTCTAAAACTTTGGATTATAGACATTTCAAGCATACAACACACAAAAAAAGAGGAACTGGCACAGTGAACTCCTATGTACTGTTTGGGGATATGATACTGGGACCTTTTCCGTAGCTGCAAAATATAGTTTAGGTATATGCATCAAGCAAGTGGCACCTGTTGTGGACAGCTAGAAAAAGAGGGACCCTGTTGGGAATAATAAGAGGAGTTAAAGTAGAAAGTGCATGAATAAAGAAGTACATAATACAAGATGAAACAGACAGAACAAAGAGAATAAAGCCTTAGAAATGTTCTCTAGTAATGCCTAGAAGGTTGTCATAGACAGGCAATGCTATATAAACTTGCATGGGGAAAGGGGGCTGAAAAATATATAGATATGCAGATTAGGTTAAAGAAAGAAAGTCCAGAGTTTTTCATGTACCAAGCGTCCAAGTTCTTGGACTATGGTGGGACTGAGGAGATGAGATTGTATAAATACCCATTTTACAATCGGAAAGATGTTGAACATTTGAATGAATAAAAAGACATTGAAAAAAATCTCAGTAGACATATTGTTAAAGCCAAACAAACTTACCACTGTTTCATTGATCTTACAATTTTTTTCTAAGCAGGGGCCATAATTGGAAACATATTACATGGTACCCACTATTTGGGATTTAGGATATGTAAAATGTCTTTGCGTATGTGTGGGTGTGTCTTTGTGAGCTGATCATTTATAGGTCATAATCCTCATGGTTGGTAAGGCAGTATTTCGAAGATACCACACACATTCACATATGTGTAGTGAATCACTGCCAGCATTCATCACTGGAGCAGGGGCAGATCCACCAGCTGCTAGTGTGTCTCCTGAGCTAAGAATGGTTTTTACATTTCCGAATGTTTGGAAATAAACCAAAAAGAGATTACTGTTTTGTCACCCATTAAATTTATATACAATTCCAATTTCAGTGTCCATAAACAAAGTTGTTGTTTTTTTTTTAGATTTTTTATTTATTTCTTTGACAGAGAGAGAGAGATCACAAGTAGGCAGAGAGGCAGGCAAAGAGAGAGGGGGAAGCAGGCTCCCTGCTGAGCAGAGAGCCCGATGCGGGGCTTGATCCCAGGACCCTGAGATCATGACCTGAGCTGGAGGCAGAGGCTTTAACCCACTGAGCCACCCAGGCGCCCTGTAAACAAAGTTTTATTGGAACACAGGCACACTTATTTTGTTCCATGTTGTCCACGGCTGCTTTCACACTACACTAGCAGAGTTGAGTAGATGTAATGGAGATTGTGTGGCCCACGGAGTTTAAAGTATTTACTGTGGGGTGCCTGCGTGGCTCAGTCAGTTAAGCATCTGTCTTCGGCTCAGGTCATGACCCCAGGGCCCTGAGATCGAGTCCCACTAGGTCTCCCTGCTCAGCGGGGAGTCCGCTTCTCCCTCTCCCTCTGGTCCCCGCCCCTATCCCACCCCCACTTATGCTCTCTCTCTCTCAAATAAATAAATAAAATCTTTAAAAAAAAAATGAAGTATTTACCGTGTAGATCTTTGAAGAAAAAGTTTGCCATGTCCCATTACAGATGAAAGAATCTGGCTGATTGACAGAGAAACCACTGGAAATGAGAGAAATTGTCTTCATCTGGGAAGGAGTTCACAATATTTGGTTTCTTGTTCTTCAGTTAGAAGTATAGCTTGGAGGGACATCCTCAGTTGATGGGCTTATTTGAGGATCACCGGTGATCACAGGCCAAGGCAGAAAATGAAGTTAACGTAGTATGGATGTATAAAAAAACAAAACAGCTGAGGAATTTTTTAAATTATTGATGTTTCATTTTGAAAACATGCTTCTTCTACAGTGTCATTGTATCTGACTTAATCCCCAAATAGATGTTGAGTTAACTCTATTGATGTGATTGAATGAAAGTGAAAGAAATCAAGGAACAAATTTGTTAAAAACCAAAATGCTTTGAGGCAGACATGCTGAAGAGGATGACTCAGAATCAAAGAAGACTCAGACACGGCCCCACCATTTCAGGAAGACTGAAGATCAAAGAAGCATGCAGAGCAGAAGGCTGTCACTGGGGAAGGCAGGTGTCGACCCACACCCAGGCATATCCCAAGGGGGATGACATTACCCTGGTGAATTCCCAGCGTTCATGGCTGGTCTTGCAATCTCAGATTCCTGATTTGTCAGCACATCAAGAATTAATACATTTTATTTTCAGGGGCCTATACAAAGGCACCAAACTCTCAGAGACTGTAAAACCAGAAAGACAGCTCATTAATTTGAAAATAGGATGAGAGGATTGGACACTCACATCCTTCGGCTGATGTACTCCTTCTCTAGGCAAGCTGTGTGGGAGATCCACTTGTTACCAGAAGCTGGTGGTGTGCATTTATAGTGAGAGGCAAAACTGCCAGGAGATCAGGACACTTAACAACTTTTGGCCAACTTACTCTCTTCCTAGAGTGACAGAGCCCGGGAATTGAATTATAATCAGAAGATAGTTCTGGGAATCCTTCAGGATAACTTGGCTGTCATCTTTTCTAGTTAGATGACCATTATAGGTGCTCCCGTAGCACACTTTGTCCAACACTGTAATATCACAAGCCAGACTCCATCACAATTTCCTACTTACTTCTCTTTTGCATCCGTTGATGTCAGTTTCTATATTTTTTTCATCATTTTATCTTCAGTTTCACTGCAGCACCCTGACTGTAGATAAGGTGCTTATGGAGTGAAGGTGAGATGGCCAGATGCATCCTCCTCCTCTGGGATGGAGTGGCCTCTGCAACCTTGCAAGTAAGTCCTTTCACTGGCCCCACCTTTGTCTTGGAAAAGGCTTGGATGGACACCATGAGCATCTGTCTCTGCTGCTCCGTTTGTGTTTCCTTGCCTGATGTGACTACTTAAGAAAAAATGACATTGCATAATTCTATTCTGATCTATTATAGAAAAAGATTTTTATGGAAAATTTCAAAATATACAAAAAGAAGAGAGAACAGCATGTTTCTCTTATATGGTCCCTCCCCCCTTCAACAATTATCAACTCACGGCCAATCTTGTTTCATTAATCCCTCCACTCATATCCCACTACCTCCAGGATTATTTTGGTGCAAGTCCCAGAACACAGTATTATTTCATCTGTAAATATTTTAGTATATACCTAAAAGGTAAGGACTCTGTGATGAAAACAATACCACTATCACATGTTAAAAAATTTGACATTAGTTCCCTAATATAATCAAATATCTAGTCAGCGTTCATATTTCTCCATTTATCACGTAACTTTTTCTTTCTTGCAATTTGTTTGTGTTAGGATCCACGTTGGTTCTATTTAGTTGAGAATGTTTCTAAGTCTTTTTTAATTTCCGGGTTCTCTCTCTTTTTCTTCCTTATAATAAATTTGTTGAAGAAACAGATTTTTTTTTAAAGTCTGAATTTTAATTATGCCCCCATGGTGTCTTCTAATATGTCCCTTTACCCCCTGTATATCCTGTGAATTGGTATTTAGATCTAGAGCTTGATTGGATTTAGAAATGATTTTCTGGCAACAATACTTCACCGAACTGTTATGTACTTACATCACAAGGCACATAATGTCAAGTGATCACTCTTCATGATGTTGGTGATACATTGTTTTTAAAGTTTGCTTGGTGCCTGTCTTATATGCAACTTATTGGAGGACATCTCACTGTAGCCCCAAATACATGGGAGCACATGACATATATGTGTGGAGCAATTAGAGGACAACACAACCTATTATGTAATCATGGTTAAATTCTGTGGTGCTGATTCTACCTGCCCTAGGATTTTCAGAAAGGAAAGTGTCAGGCAAAGCGGGACTCAAACTGGAGTCACATGATGGATGGTGTGCCCATGGAGCAGTGGGCCAGGAGAAGTATGCCTAGGGTCCATCACACCTTTGGCCCTGCTGCCTGGTCTCCCGAACACAGCATGGGAGCTCAGAAGAGTCTTCAGAAGAAGAATGGTACTCAGCAAAGCAAATTCTGCCTCCTTGTTTTAGTTAGTGTTTCCCCAGATAGACTCTGGCTACTCCAGTGAAGGCAGGAAGAGCAGATTCCTTTTAGTTCAAATTTCCTATGGATTTTTTATGAATTTTTAAGATTTCATAGCCTTTTCATAGGAGCTGCTTATTTTCCTGGATCACCTTTCCACCCTAAGGCAGCTAGTTTTCCTTTAGTCAGATTTAAATCCTTCTTCATCCATCTTGAACAGTGGCAGTGAAGAATGAATTTTCCTTCCAGCACCTCTAATTCACAGATGAGGGAAAGAAAAAGGGAGAGGAGAGACTTTGTTGGGAGTACTGAGAGCCTGAGAAAAGAGATAGAGGATGGATGTAACTGGGTGGGGAAGATGACAAAGAAAGACCTAACCAAGCATACAAAAGCAAACACTCTGACTGGCTGGAGTGGAGGGACCTGGCTACCATGTTTACTCAGCTGTATCCATGTACATCCGTTTGCTTCCCCTGCACAAAAAGAGAAACAAAGTGCTGTTATTACCCTCTTTTCTTTTCATGCATGCTTTTTCCTGGAGTACCCTTTCGTTTCCTGTGCTTTCACTATGCAGATTACTTAAACCCTGTATCCTTGCTTTATCTTCTGGACCAGATGCATTTTTGTCTCTCCACCAGATTTTCCCACATCAATGCCCCATTCATATTTTGGAGCAGACATTGTTTTCTTCACCTACCTCTGCTATAGGGTTGGGAAAGCAAAATACTCACCTTTTAGCCCACCATAGAGGCTAGCCCACAGTTCTGGCCAATGAGCCATAGCAGAGTTCTACTAGACACTTTTGGGAAAGATTTTGCTTTATTGATGAAAAACAGATATATTTGCTACCCCCATTCTTCTTTCTGTCTGGAATTATGACCTGAGGCCTGGGCCTTTGGCAACCATATTGTAGTTCCAGAAGGAAGGACCAGGGGAAACACAGACTCTAGTTCTGACTTTGTTCAGCTACTAAATTTAGATTAATCATTACCTACCTTCAGATTTTTGATTTTGTGAGGAAACAAAATCCTATTTTTATAAACCACTTTTTGTTAGGTTTTCTATTATTGCTGTCAAAACTATGCCTAACCTAACAAGTTGGTATTCAGCTTGTCTAAAACTGACTTCATCTTCCTTGACCTTCCTCTCCGTTAGTTTCTCCTCGTTACTCCTATTTTATTGACACTAATCTAATTCTCAAAATTTGACCTTTCCTATGTCCCTTTGTACTTCTAACCAGTCACCAGTTCTCTTGGCCTTTATATTCTACTGCATTAGTTCAGGGGCCTACTGTCTGGATCTGGATCCTCTCATTGTTTCCCTCTTCCAATTTGGAACATGTGATATATTCAGATCAGCTTTGTTTTAGGGTCAGCCAGACCTATTCAAATTCTGTCACTTTCATCACTTAGCCATGTGATCTTGGCGAAGTTATTAATCTTTTTGAACCTCTGTTTCCAAATCATCAAGTGAGACTACAAAGGCCAAGTATATGGCTATGTTGAGGTTTGTGGGCTAATGCAAGTATAGCTGCATGATCCTCTCTAAGTAGAGGGCATAGTGTAGGGGTTAAGAGTTTAGGAACTAGACTGTATTGGTTCACATCCTAGTTTTGATTTTATTAGTGGTATAACTTTGGGCAACTTATTCAATCTAGTCATTGTTTTGTAGATTCCTCAGGATTTTCTTTTTTTTTTTTTTAATTTTTTTATTAACATGTAATGTATTGTTTGCCCCAGGGGTATAGGTCTGTGAATCATCAGTCTTACACAATTCACAGCATTCACCATAGCACATACTCTCCCCAGTGTCCATCACCCATCCACCTCATCCCTCCCCCACCCCCCAGCAGCCCTCAGTTTGTTTCCTGAGATTAGGAGTCTCTTTTGGTTTGTCTCCCTCCCCGGTCTCATCTTGTTTCATTTCTCCCTCCCTTCTCTCCACGAACCCCCGCCCTGCCTCTCAAATTCCTCATATCGGAGAGATCATATGATAATTGTCTTTCTCTGACTGACTTATTTCACTTAGCATAATACCCTCTAGTTCCATCCACGTTGCTGCAGATGGCAAGATTTGAGGTTTTTGATAGCTGCATAGTATTCCATTATATATAAATACCATATCTTCTTTATTCATTCATCTGTTGGTGGACATCTAGGTTCTTTCCATAGTTTGGCTATTGTGGACATTGCTGCTATAAACATTTGGGTGCACGTGCCCCTTTGGATCACTACATTTGTATCTTTAGGATAAATACCCAGTAGTGCAATTGCTGGGTCATAGGGTTTCCTCAGGCTTTTCTATGTAGACTATCTTGTTGTCTGTGAGTACTGGCAGTTTTATTTATTTTTTCTGATCTTTACATCTTTTATTATTTACTTTTCTTGTCTTATTACATTGGTTAGGATTTCCAGGGCAAAGTGGATTAGAGGGGTGAGAATGAACTTCCTTGAATCAGAAAATACTTCTTTTTCTTCTATTTGTTTTTTCCTTTATTTTATTTTATTTTTTTATTTTATTTACTTATTTATTTGACAGAGAGAGAGAGAGAAAGCACAAGCAGGCAAAGCGGCAGGCAGAGAGAGAGGGAGAAGCAGGCTTCCCACTGAGCAGAGAGGCTCCCCACTGAGCAGAGAAGCTCCCCATTTAGCAGAGAGCCTGATGTGGGGCTTGATCTCAGGATGCTGGAATCATGACTGGAGCCGAAGGCATACACTTAACCGACTGAATCACCCAGGTGCCCCTCAGTTGGTAGAGCCTACAACTCCTTTTTTTTTTTTAAGATTTTATTTATTTATTTGACACAGACAGTGTTTCCTCTATTTTAAAAAGAGATTGGACAGTATTGATGTTATTTCTTTTTAAAATGTTTTATAGATATTATCTGGCCAGGAGTTTTCTTTTTGGGGAGCTTTTTGATGACAAATTCAATCTCACAGACAACAAGATGGTCTACATAGAAAAGCCTGAGGAAACCCTATGACCCAGCAATTGCACTACGGGGTATTTATCCTAAAGATACAAATGTAGTGATCCAAAGGGGCACGTGCACCCAAATGTTTATAGCAGCAATGTCCACAATAGCCAAACTATGGAAAGAACCTAGATGTCCATGAACCTAGATGTTTAGTAGAGGGCTACTCAGATTTTGTTTCATCTTGTATCAGTTTTGATAAGTTGTTTCAAGGAGTTTATCCATTTTTTCTTAAGTTATCCAATTTATTAGCATAGAGTTGTTCATACTATTCCCTTATTATTCTTTCAGTGTCCTTAGAATATGTAGTGATGTTCTCCTTCATACCTCATATTATTAATTTGTGTCTGCTCTTTTTTTTTTTTTTTAATCAGTCTTGCTAGGAGCTTCTCAATTTTGTTAATCTTTTAAAAAACCCAACTTGTAGTTGATTTTCTCTGTAGTTTGAGAAATTCATTGATTTATGTTTTCCCTCCCCCCCCCCACCATCCTTATTCTACTTACTTTTAGGTTTAATGTGTTCTTTTTCTGGCTTCTTAAAGATGGAAATTTAAACAATTAATTAAAAATTTTCTTTCCTCATGTAAGCATTAAAGCTATGATGTCTCAAGGTCAGCACAAAGAAGGAGGCACAGTTATTTCATTATTTAGCATTTATCAATGAAAACTGTTTCTTCCAGAGGAGAATAATAATCAAGAACAATTAATCAAACAATGTGAAATTGTTTGATCAGTTCACCCCCTCAACCTCATGAAAAAGGTTCTGTGCAATGTGATGGATAGTATCCTCCACAATATCCCAACAGTGAATTCAGCAATGAGTTTCATAGGGCTCTCAGTATATCATGATAGCATAATGTCAGAGACATTAAAGGAGAGTATTTCTCCCATGGAGCCAATATAATAATACAGATTTCTGATGGTCTGATTTAATCCCAGGATAAATTTTAGGATATTTTAGAAATGGATGGATTACTTCACTTCCAGGAAACCCTCCATCAACACTGTTTTTCACATATGCGCTATTGATAATTAACTGAGCAGCAATGACTTGGAAGTAATATTTCCAATAGATACCTGGAATGCTGATATTTTGTGTTGTTGGTCAGATGAAGAGTAATATGACTTTGAACTCAGCCAAACTAGGTGGAAAATTACATCCTCATTGACAGCCAAACAAGGATGTATGTCTTAATTGTGGTACAATGCTTCTTTGTGAGGATGTGGGGACAAGAGTGTATTCTCAAGGAGGAATGTTTGTGCCACTCTTAATGCACAGACAAATGGTGGTTGACAACCCATGGGTTATGCCACGGAGCATGTTACTATGTTCTTTAATTGTTACTGTGGAAAACAAGGAACATGTGTTAATTGCAGTGAAAAAAAATTTTTTTAAAGGGTGGGGAGAGGCAGAGAGAAAGGAAGAGAATCATAAGTAGGCTCCGTGCCCAGTGCATAGCCTGATGTGGATCTTACGACCCTGAGACCTGAGCTGAGATCAAGAGTTGGATGCTTAACCGAGGCACTCCTGCAGTGAAACAATCTTAAAATGAGTAGTATAATTTTCCAAAACCCTTTCATGGAATAAAATTGTGAAATGTAAGCATATTAAATAGGATGAATTGCTCTGTAGGATTATTACCTATAAATTGGTTAAAAGTTCAAGAACCTCTCTTTAATCTCATTAACTTAACTATTGGAGATGTTGAAAACAAGTAGGTGTTGATGGAAAGCAGATATTACTTGGAACCTAATAATTCGATTCTTTTTTTAAATTTTATTTTTTTTTTCGATTTTTTTTTTAAGATTTTATTTATTTATATGAAAGAGAGAGGTAGAGAGAGCATGAGAGGGGCAGAGCGAGAGGGATAAGCAGACTCCCCACTGAGCAAGGAGCCTGATGTGGAGCTCAGTCCCAGGACTCTGGGATCACAACCTGAGCTGAGGCCATTGAGGCCATTGAGGCCATTGAGGCCATTGAGGCCACTCAGGTGCCCCAATAATTTGATTCTTGATATTATATATGACATTTCAATTCTGTTTACATTCCAAACAAAGGCATGAATGTCTTGCTTTCAGACATTCAGACTCAGACATTTAGGTATTCAGACTCTGACAAACTTATTCTTCTAGTCATTGATTGGTTATATATTGAACATGTTATAGAAAAAGTTGAGTTCTTGAATCTTACACATTTTCTTTATCAACTCTTTAAACAAACTTGGAATATAAGAAAGTTCTATCTTTAACATCCCTTGTCACTCCTTTTGTCACTCCTCTACCTGTATTCTTCTTGCCTCCTACCCTCTTCCTCTTTCCTCAGCCCAAATGTGCTGTAGGGAAAAGATCTGACCTTAGATTTCTATCTTCCTGGTGTTCATTCATTCATTCATTCATTCAGAGATTTTATGCTCTGCTTTCCAAGTTCATACATTCTTGGGATAGATTAGTAATAAAAACTGACAAGACCTGTGACCTCATGAATTTAAATACCAGCTGGGAAGACATTAATTAATTCAGTCAGTCCTTAAAATTGAGTATCTATAATGTGCTGGTGCGTGGTAGGGATGGAGTAGGTACTATGTGCTACTGTTGCAGGTGATAAGAAATCCAGTGATGAAGAAAACTGGAAAAAGTAGGTGTTAATAAATGCTGTGAGGCCAAAGGTAAGAGGATATGGCGTGATGGAGTAAGAGGACAAACAAATGTGTATGACAATGTCAGATTGTAATAAGAGCAGCAAAGGAAAACAGCAGAGGGGAAGAAACTCAGGCATGGTGCTGTTTTTAAAAAGATGATGAATTCTTTCTGCAAAAGCAACATTTCATCAAAGATCTTGAATGAACTGAGAGGCCACCTAGTATGAATTTAAATCAGCGTAATCCATGCTTTACTAAATAGGTGAATGAAGTATTTTAGTGCCCATAATAAGAACACAATCTGAATAAATACGATGCCACCCTTTTGTTTGGTAACAAGGCCTTATTTTGCAGAAGTGCCTTATATAGTATATTAGTGCTTATGGTGATATTACAATATACAGAAGCAATATATACTACAGACAAAGATAATTTCAGAAATTGGTGAAAGGGATAAATTATGAAATTTTGGTTTATTCTTTAAATATTATTTAAAGCTATTTGAAATACTGTCCACTTTAGTTTTTTTAAATTTTTTTTAGTTTTTTTTAATAATAATTTTTGAAGAAAAAGAAAGCTCCTCCTAGAGAACTAATGAACGTAATACAGATCAGGAAAAGTATGATTATTTAAATGAGCTTGAAAGGATTTTGTGTATGTACTTATGACTGGACAAATAATGGTATCAATATCCCCATCCTACTGATGGAGTTTTGGGTTTCATAGTTAGCCAGTTTAATCAGTGATGAATTTGTCTGATAACTGTGGGGTCAGTGTTCTCTAAAACAGGCCTCTCAGATAAATATACCAGAGCAAGAAAATGGTTCTGGATACTTAGAAATCCCAAGTTTCTCATTTGAGGGATTTGTTCGCTATCTTAAACAACTTTTTTTGTCATTATTCCATCCTCTGCCTTTTGATAGTGTTTTTTAATTGAATTCTTATCTTATTTCCTCGTCAACTGATTAAATGATACGGTAATATGTAAGTTTTTTCATGTTAAAAATAGAAGTCAATTTGAGAATAGTCTCTGTGGTGATGTAGCACTCATCGTAAATATTCCCTGGTGGTAGTTAAAGATCTGATTTGTAGAGTTAGAGCTGTCTAGCCAGTAACCAGGTTTTAACATTTTACTTACTGAAAATAATTCAAATACTTAAACCGGGAGTCCCTGTTTAATTATCCAGATCATCAGAGCATAAAAGGGGAGCCCTCTGTTGATATAAAAAGGCACAATTACGAAAAATAGCAAGGGGATCATGTAACAGGGCAGCTTCATTTATAAGACAGACCTCTGAAGCATGGACAAACTTGGATGCCAACTGAATGGGAGTACAATTTTATTGTGCTTTTTTATCTCCTTGTGTACATTATCAGCTTGTGAATGCACCTTATCTTTTCCTCAATTGAATTTTACATTATCTCTGTTGCTTTGTTTCCTACCTTTTCAATACTTCATTGGATATTTATCTTAACAGCTTTAGAGGTTCATTTTAGAACTCAACATTCAACAGATTATGGATATCAAAGTGAAACTCGTTTAAAAAAAAAAAACCCTTTGTGTTTAGATGACTAATACTCTCTGTCTCTATCATTAGAAATCCTAACCTTGAATATCCACAGGTAAAATGAGCAACAATGCTGCGCCTCCAAGGAACTTACGGAAATCAAATGTGGACACTGCTGAAGTCCGATATTGTTTTAGATTATTTGAAAGAGAATCAAAGATAGTCAAATTGCAAATTGAAATAATTTAAAAATATGTACATTTTATTCATCGCTTTTAGGGAAAGAGTAAGTATTAGGGAGGAGGGAGAGTAAGTGGTAATAAAATAAGACAACAGGATGGAATGATTTTGAAAATTTTGGAAAGTATTTGAATAAGTAGAATAGCATTTGAACCTATTTCTTTTGAATCAGGACAAGCAACCCAGTCATGAAGTTGATGTTGTGTGCTGAATTCTACTTATTTCTATAATTACATAGCAGAAACTTCATTGGTGGGAGTTTTATCTCATGGGATTTATACTGAAGGAATTAAAAGAGATTTAAACAATGAAAAATGAGCAAGGAAAGAAATTATAGGGGAAAAGGAAAACATTAAGAAAATAAATAAAAGCCCACTAATGTTTACATGCTAAAACAGGCGTGTGAGACAGCAGCATGACTCCTTGGCGTGACATGTGACATGCTTGCTCTTGTCCCTCCCCCCCCCTTGGTTTGTGAGAGCTGTTGCTGGCTTGCAGCTGAGAGCCGACAATTCACACACCCCCTGCTTCTTTCTGAGAGTGTTCCCAGTTGACATGTATTGACATGTATTTCTTGTTCCCAGAAGAAAATGACAGGGGCTCATGAAAGGTAATGGACTATGATTTAAACTATATTTTAATTGGGACCAAGCCAAAGAATTTCTGCCTTATAATTATTAATTTACTTTTACAAACCCTATCACCAGGAATTAAATGGTCATAAAATTTTAGTGTGTTTTCCTACAGTATTTTTTTCCGAGTAATTTTTAAATTGTTTGAGCTCATACTTTTAAGACTTCGTGCCTCTTAAAATCAACATTTTAAGATGATCATTTTCTAGATTGTTAAAATTTTTTATAAATATAATTTTTATTGGCTGAAATGATGTAGATCATACAGCTTAAGTTTTTCCTTGTTCTCAGACCATTAAGACATTTAAACATGACTGTTGCTCTTATCGATAATGCTATAACTTTTCTATTAAGTTTTTCCTGTGTTTTGGATTATTTCCTTAGGTTAGAGATGCCCATAGAACTAAATTAGTTAATGTGCGTGAAGAGATTTAAGATTTTTTATACATATTTTCAAATTACTTTTCATAAAGACAATAAGATAGCTGCTATCATCCATATTTTACAAATAAGGAAACTGAGGTTTGGGTCCAGAGTCACACAGAAGGTAAGTGCCAGGGACCAACATGGGATGAAACCCCATTGCCTTTTGACTATAATGGTGTTTCAGCTATGTTCCTTGGAATATTAGTAGGTAGTGCAGGAAAAAAAAAGACTCAAGTTAAAAAAAAAAAAAATTAGGGAAATGTCTAATTAAAATTAAGTAAGATCTTTTTATTTTTTTAACTTTAAAAAAAGATTTTATTTATTTAGAGTGCGTGAGCAGGGGGAAGGGCAGAGACAGAGGGAGAATCTTGAGCAGACTCCATGCTGAGTGTAGAGCCCCACATGGGGCTTGATCTCACAACCCCTGAGATCAGCCAGAATCAAGAGTCAGACACTTAACTGACTGAGCCACCCAGGAGCCCCAAGTAAGATCTTTTTAAAAGTCCTCACAGCCCTGGACATCACCATAAAGATGATCTGTGGCTGTAGAACACTGGAGAACTGTGTGCTCTAGTCTCTCTTCCTTAGCCCTCTGCTTTCTCACTACACTCTGTCTCATTTCCCTGAATCTCCTTAGAGTGTCTCAAGTGCCCTGGGGTTGCCAAGATGACAGTCTTCTCTAACTCTTACCCTTAACACTGCTCTTCCTACTCTGAGTGAGCTTCCAGGGGCCATGTAGGGAGCCGTCAACCCACTGGATTTGCCCAGGTAATTCCTAATGGGTTGTTTCTTGTCTACCTCTCTGTCTAGTCTTTCTGGATTGACATTTCTCCCCTGACCCCTGTCTTGTACCTGTCTTGAAGGCCAATCTCTTAAATAGGACAAGTAGGACAGACACATTGGCCCATACCTTGAGGTGGACACGGAATGGTAGGGCAGTGCCTTATATTTCTCTTCTTTATCTTGCATCGCTTTCTTTAGAGTCTTATAGTCACAAACTCCCTAACAATTGATAAAGTAATTTGAGCTAATGTGTTAAAGAGTTTAACATTTAAAGGATACCAAGAGATGTTAAAGCTTTAACCTAAAGGAAATTTGGATGAAACTCACACAATGAGAATATTTGTCTGGTGGCTCTTTTTGAGTCATATCATCTAGATGTGCACCTTCTAATGTAGCCCTAATCCTAGCATATCTACCCAGGACATACCGTTTCTCAAGTGTTTTGTCCCATTAAAGATTTTCTGTACATTATTTCTAAATTATAAGAACCTCAGGTTACTCAGAGTGCTGAAAACCTGATGAAATCTTAAAGTTGATGAGACTGATCTGTTTTAGAATACAAGATTCATTTCTGGATATACAACAATAAGAAAACAGCTGAAAGCCAAACAGCATAGTTGTCTACAGTGAGTCTTTAGTTACCCAGCATCATAAATTTTATAAAAATTTATTTTTATTAATCCTTCAAGCTTGGTGTAATTTAATAATTCTAGTAGAAATGGTCTTTAATGATATTCACAAGTGATATTTAATATGATTGCTTTTCTAAAGTATACTGAATATAATTTTTCTTTTAGTTGGTGATTGAGGCTCAGTGTACTGAACATAAATTGGTATCCTGTGTTATAATGCAATTTTGAAGTGCGTGGATGATCCGTTTCAGGATCAAATACCCCAGTGTTGCGTTTTCCTTTTTTTTTTTTTTTTTAACTTTTAGCCTGCTTTTGTTTCCTTTACCTGACCCTTCCTTATTGCCCAGCAGCTGTCACTCCCTGCTTGCTGCCCTCTAGGTGTGTCTCCTGTCTCCTTCCCTTGCACAAACATGATATCCAGCTTCTAAGCCTTTGGACTTAGAGTCCAGGTTACCAAGTTTATTGGAGCTGTATGTATAGTATGAGTGTTTCTATTTTGCCCCTGAGGATTTCTCTTCTGAGAAAAGTATATGAATTTCAGAGTTTTGGTATTTTAAGGCAGTCATTTTGATTATATAAAGCCTTTTAAGCTTATTTGCTATATGATCTCATGTCTGTGATTTTTTTCTTAATAACTGAGATTTCCAGATAAATATCTTTTGAATAGTTGAGGCATTACTTTGTTCAGCAAATATTTATTGAATGCTTAGGATTCTTTAGGTAACCAAAATAGAAGATCCCACCTCTCCTAGATCTTACATTCTAACAGAGGAAATAGATAATAAACAATAGACATAGTAAACAAGTAAGTTACATGTTATGTTTGAAAGTAATACGTGTTATGGGAAAAAAGCGCAATGAAAATAAGAGATCAAGAGGGCTAATGGGGGTGGGGAAGATTGTAATATTAAATAGATTGGTCAGAATATGGTTCATTGAGAAAGTGTGATTTAAGCAAAGAGGCAAGGGATTTAACCAAGCAAATGTTTAGGATAAGAATATCCTGGCAATGGGAATAGCCAGTGTAAAGACCCCAGGGTTGGTCATGTATGGATTGCTCAAGGAATAGTAAGGAAGCTATTGTGGCTAGACTATAGTTAGCAAGGGAAAGATTAAGAGAGAAAGTGAGCAGAGAATGAGGGCAGATCATATAGGGACATGATAGCTATTACAAAAGCCTCAGCCTTTACTCTGTGTGAAATAGGGAGCCACTGAAGGCTTTTGAGCAGAGGAATGGTATGTATAAACTGACTTTCATTTCTACAAGATCACTATGATCACAATGTTGAGAAGATGCTATGGGGAAGGGAGCAATGGTGGGAAAAGGGAGACTGTTAGGAAGCTATTGTGGTAATCCAGGAGAAAGGAGATGGTGGTTTGGATCAGAGGAGAGCAGCAGAGATGTTGAGAAGAAGTAAAAGGCATTTGGGAAGTAGGACCACTGGGACATGAAATGAGTGTGGGAATTTGTCAGAAACAGGAGTCAAGGATACTTTGAAGACATCCTTTTTGGTCTGGGAAATTGAAAGGATTGTAGAGCCATCTGTTATGATGGAGAGGGCTAGAGATAGGGCATATTTGAAGGGAATGAGGAGTTCAATTTTAGACATGTTGAGTTTGGGATACCTATTAGACATTCAACTGGAGATGTCAAGTAGGAAATTTGACATGTAACTCTGGAGTGTAGAGGAGCAGTCTGAGTTGAAGATGTATATTTGGGAATCATTAATACATAGATGACATTTAAAGCCATGAGATTGGGGAACATTAAGGAAGTGAGTTTTAGAAGAGGACCAAGTATTAAGCACTGCCATCTTCCAACAAGAATTCAGGGAGGGAAGAAATGACCAGCAAAAGAAACTGTGGGAGTAACCAATGACATAGGAGGAAAACAAGAAAATGTGGAATATTGGGGTACCTCACTGGCTCAGTTGATGGAGCATGTGACTCTCGATCTCAGGGTCATGAGTTCAAGCTTCATGTTGGGCATGGAACCTACTTAAAAAAAAAAAGAAAATGTGGAATATGTCTTGAAAGGCTCCTGACGATGTTTTCAAATATTCAGATCTTCAGACATCAGATATCATGTTGACAAACATGTGGAAGAAGAAAGACTACAGCCTGGGTTTGCATTTTAAGTTTTATATCTTACAGATGACATAGCTAATAGGTCTACTTTTCCAGCCTGGTTGACAGTTGGGAGGGTTGCAGAGTCTGTGCCAGGCCTTGGAATGTTTTTATGAGGAAGACAGCAGGACCAAAAACAAAAATAAAATACCTCTCACACAGGGTGCAGGGCAAATGCAAATCCTGTGGCCTAAACTAGAATGAGGTCATCTGCCTAAAATGTGGTTAAATGGCAAAATCCATGTAAGGAAAGATGAAACATCAAGGTATAGAGGTGTAGAGGACAAGAGGTAGGATGACATGAATACAGTTATGAAAACATAGGGTGTTATTTCTCCCTAACAGATGGAGAAAAGAACAGGGAGTCAACATCACCGTGATAAATACTGAACAGCAAGGAAGCAAACTATCACAGCTGAGGCATGCGGGCTGCTGTGAAACTCAGAAGTGATATTATCAATAAAGCCAGAGTTGGCAAGTATTTAACAAATAAACAACATATGGCTCATTGGTTGCCATGTCCCTGGAAACATCTCCTCTCAGGAGAAAGTATGCCTCTGTAAATGAGTTTCTGGTTGGTGCACATTGCTTTTGATACATATGACAGTTGTGAAATTGTAACTACCCAGTTTACCTAAGCAAAAATTATGCTTAAAAGACAACTATACAGTTGTGGACAAAGGGACTCAATTCTTCCTATTTCTTCCATTAATTACAACTAAAAACCTTGGACTTATATGTAAAACAAACAGAAAAAGACTCTGGAGAGAAGGCAGACTGGCTTGGGACTTCTCTATCTGAAGAAGATATAGTAGTGAGTTCCTTGAGTTTTCTTTTTGCCTTATATATTCCAGATTGGATACTCGGAATAGACAATAATCCAGAAATGCTGATGGACACAAGCCCCCCCAAAGAAGCTTTCAGAAAAACCTGCTCTTTTGTGGTAAACAAAGGAGAAGCCTAGCAAAACAGAAAAAAATTATAGATAATAACTGCTCTAAATAAATAAATAAGTACTCTACCTTAACCAGACACCACAGAAAATACTGCAGGCTCACTTCCATCTCCATCAGTGAAGACAATATGGAACGTAAACTCTGACCCTTGCCTAAACTTACTGTAATGAAGCAGCCCTTCCCACTTGGATTTTAAAGCAGCCATCATAAAAATGCTTTGGTGAGCTATTATGAATATACTTGAAACAAATGAAAAACAATGTATAAGCAAAAACAACCTAGCAAATAAATACAAGAAATAAATAAAGCCCACATTGAAATTTTAGAACTGAAAAATGCAACAACTGAAATTAAAATTTCAGTGGATGGCTCAACACCAAAATGGGTAAGACAGAAGGCAGAATCAGTGAACTTGAAGATACACAATAAAAATTACCCAATTTGAACAACAGAGAGAAAATAGACCAAAGAAAGGAAAGAGACTCAGGGGCCTGTGAAACTGTAACAAAAGATCTAACATTCACGTCCATTGGCATCTTGGAAGGTGAGGAGAGAGTCGTGCTGAAAAAGTTCTAGAAGAAACAATGGCTAAAAATTTGCCAAATCTGGCAAAAGAGATAAAACTACAGATTTAAGAAGCTGAGTGAATCCTAAAGAGGATAAACCCAAAGGAATCCATGCCAAGGTAATCAAACTTCTGAAAATTAAAGACAAATAAGTATTTCAAAACAGCAAGAGAGAAATGATACATTATTTAGGGGAAAAACAATTAGAATGACAGTGGATTTCTCATCAGAAATCATAGAGCTCAGAATGAAGCTCAGTGTTTTTTTTTTCAGTGTTTAGAGAAAAAGAACTGTCAACCCAGAATTCTATACCTAGTGAAAATAGCATTCAGGAATGAAGGGGAAATCAAGACATTATCAGGTAAAAGAAAACTAAGAGGATTTGTCATTAAAAGATCTACTCTAAAAGAATGACTAAAGGAAGTTGAGAAAAGAAAGAATCTTGGAATATCAGGAAGGAAGAAGGAACAATGGAAAGAGTAAAAATATGGGGCACAGGAAAGAAAGGAGCCTGAATTAAAGCTGAATAGCTTGCAGAACAAATGAACTTGGAGATCAGCGGATATTAGGATGATAACTCTTCATACAAGTGCTCTCTTGTTTGCACTGTCTTTATAAAACACACTGCTTTCTTCTAATTCATCAGAATCTCATCTTTTAAAGAAGCCACCCTAAAATGTTCTTGCACCATCTACTTGGGGTACAAGAATGATGTTAAGGATGAGTGTGTGTGCAGCCTCTTCTGTTTCCTGTCTTATATCCAACAATTCTCTTTCTTTAGCAATCCAGCCACCCCACATGTAAGTTTCCCTACTCAGGTAGACTACCCTCACCTCGGCTCTGCTGTTTCTTCTGCCAGACTCTGATAAGGGTCACACTTTCATCGCTGAGAACTCTTTATGGAGTCTCAAAAGTGGTTAAAAATAAGTTCTTTGGTCAAGGGGTGTCTCTTCCATTCAGCCCTTATTCTCACATACCCTCTTCAGCTAATAATTATTCATTATTTTCAATTATTAATGATCTGGGATTTTTAGAATCTCCAGAGGCTGAATTTGTGTATATAGTGAGACCTTCTGTCTGGGACTGGGGCTCCACCTATCCCCCACCAGAGACAGAAGACATAAGGAGAGATGGCTAACAATGGCTGGTAGATGATAATTCCATTTCCCCCTGGCTTTAGGCTTCCCATAGCTCTGCTTTGCATTTGGACCCTGCCACTGTCCAACTCAAGATCATGGATAGGAATCACATGGTGTAAATTAGGGAGTGGACATCTTTGCATGTGCATGGATCCACTGTCTTAGTTGATGTGCATATAGAAAAGGGAGGAGTGGACCAATGACAAAACATTGGCTCTTGACCTGGGAACTTCTGCCATGACTATAAGATACACAGTGAGGTAACAACATGCCTGTGGGACCATGGAAGCCAGTGTGCTGTTATGAGAGTCAAGTGGTAAATTCAGCCTTGTCTTCTAGTTATTGAAGAAGAGAAGGCTTTAACTTATTATTTTTGTTTTCTTGAGCCAAGATCTTCAAGATGAGAACCTAGCGTGAGCATGTGGGTGGCAAAATAAACCTTGTTCTAACTGGAGGACCCAGGCAGTTGGAGAGATCCTGGAAGAAGATCAAGCCCTTAAATCCCAAAACCTCACTTTGCCCTCATGCCTTCCTCAGAAGTGTATACCCTCTTCTGCAACTCATAGCACTATACAAGCTATTTTCCTTCTCTTTACTCACTCAGAAACAAGGGAATAATTTTTTAAAGTATCCTTTATAAAACCTTTGTGCAATGCATATTAATTCATGAACCTTACATCAAGCAATACATAATGTGTGACTCTGATGCTGAGGCTCATTCCTGAGAAAAGAACAGAATATACCGTTATGGAAGTTACCTGGAACACAGACACTGAATGAGTTGTTAGAGGAGTGTTTAATATAATGTTCATATTGCTATGAAGGACCAGATCAGGCTATGAGAACATACATGGGATGGTCCTGAGTCTGAGATTAGATCAGATTTCCTCAGAGTAGGAAGCATGAAAGCAGTAAACTCCATTTATCCAGGAATACATAAAATGTGAATTGATTACTTTGACTCAGTGATATATAGATTAGGAAAAATTGGCCTGCAAATTTCTATGGCTAGATAATATAGGCAGATTGTTTGAAGGAATTTGTTATAAGAATTAATGTTGACTTTTCTGGTTTTATGTAATGAAAATATTGTCCAGTTTGTCCTTTTTTTAAACTTTTGTATGTTGATATATATTATAAAGTTTTGAATGTATACATATTCATTTTTTAAAAATTAACATATAATGTATTATTTGCCCCAGGGGTATAGGTCTGTGAATCATCATGCTTACACAATTCACAGCACTCCCATAGCACATACCCTCCCCAGTGTCCATAACCCAGCCACCCTATCCCTACCCGCCCACTCCCCAGCAATCCTGTTTGTTTCGTGAGATTAAGTGTCTCTATGGTTTGTCTCCCTCCTGATCCCATCTTTTTTCATTTTTTCCCTCCCTACACCCCATGACTCCCTGCCCTGCCTCTTAAATTCCTCATATCAAAGAGATCATATGATAATTGTCTTTCTCTGATTGACTTATTTCACTTAGCATAATACCCTCCAGTTCCATCCATGTCATTGCAAATGGCAAGATTTCGTTTCTTTTGATGGCCGCATAGTATTCCATTGTATAAATATACCACATCTTCTTTATCCATTCATCTGTTGATGGACATCTAGGTTCTTTCCATAGTTTGGCTATTGTGGACCCTGCTGCTATAAACATTTGGGTTCACATGCCCCTTCAGATCACTACATTTGTATCTTTAGGGTAAATACCCGGTAGTGCAATTGCTGGGTTGTAGGGTAGCTCTATTATCAACTTTTTGAGGAATCTCCATACTGTTTTCCAGAGTGGCTGCACCAGCTTGCATTCCCACCAACAGTGTAGGAGGGTTCCCCTTTCTCCGCATCCTCGCCAACGTCTGTCGTTTCCTGACTTGTTCTTTTTAGACATTCTGACTGGTGTGAGGTGGTATCTCACTGTGGTTTTGATTTGTATTTCCCTGATGCCGAGTGATGTTGAGCACTTTTTCATTGTCTGTTGGCCATTTGGATGTCTTCTTTGCAGAAATGTCTGTTCATGTCTTCTTCCCATTTCTTGATTGGATTATTTGTTCTTTGGGTATTGAGTTTGATAAATTCTTTATAGGTTTTGGAAACTAGCCCTTTATCTGATATGTCACTTGCGAATATCTTCTCCCAATTTGTCAGTTGTCTTTTGGTTTTGTTGACTGTTTCCTTCATTGTGCAAAAGCTTTTGACCTTGATGAAGTCCCAATAGTTCATTTTTGCCCTTGCTTCCCTTGCCTTTGGCAATGTCTCTAGGAAGAAGTTGGTGCGGCTGAGGTTGAAGAGGTTGCTGCCTGTGTTCTCCTCAAGGGTTTTGATGGATTCCTGTCTCACATTGAGGTCTTTCATCCATTTTGAGTCTATTTTTGTGTGTGGTGTAAGGAAATGGTCCAGTTTCATTCTTCTGCACGTGGCTGTCCAATTTTCCCAACACCATTTGTTGAAGAGACTGTCTTTTTTCCATTGGACATTCTTTCCTGCTTTGTTAAAGTTTTTTTTTTTTTTCTTTTTTGCCATGGAGGTGAGGTCCATTTCTGGGCTCTCTATTCTGTTCCATTGATCTGTGTGTCTGTTTTCATGCCAGTACCATACTGTTTTGATGATTAGAGCTTTCTAATAGAGCTTGAAGTCTGGAATTGTGATGCCACCAAATTTGGTTTTCTTTTTCAACATTCCTCTGGCTACTTGGGGTCTTTACTGGTTCCATATAAATTTTAGGATTATTTGTTCCATTTCTTTGAAACAAATTGATGGTATTTTGATAGGGATTGCATTAAATGTGTAGATTGCTTTAGGTAGCATAGACATTTTCACAATATTTGTTCTTCCAATCCATGAGCATGGAATGTTTTTCCATTTCTTTGTGTCTTCCTCAATTTCTTTCGTGAGTACTTTATATTTTCTGAGTACAGATTCTTTACCTCTTTGGTTAGGTTTATTCCTAGGTATCTTATGGTTTTACAATTGGGTGCAATTATAAATGGGATCAACTCCTTAATTTCTCTTTCTTCTGTCTTGCTGTTGGTGTATAGAAATGCAACTGATTTCTGTGCATTGATTTTATATCCTGACATTTTACTGAATTCCTGTATGAGTTCTAGCAATTTTGAAGTGGAGTCTTTTGGGTTTTCCACATAAAGTATCATATCATCTGCAAAGAGTGAGAGTTTGACTTCTTTGCCAATTCGGATGCCTTTAATTTCTTTTTGTTGTCTGATTGCTGAGGCTAGGACTTCTAATTATTTAATTATATATTTATTAAATATGTTTAATAAATATATTTAATATATAACATATATTAATATATAATATATATATTTATTTAATATATATATTAGACTGGTGAATAGAATAGAGCCACACACTTGATTTTGGGTGTATTTTAGTCTGTTAGAAGAAACTACCTCTCAAAATTTTAAAGAAAGAAAAACTTATATATATATACAAAAACAAGGGTAAACACGATGAAGGGATGGAATATGACTGTAAAGATGAAAATTAAAAAAGATTCTAAAAAAGGAATTGATAAGATAAAGAGTTGGTTGGAAAAAAAAAAGAGGAAAGAATGTCATCAGGCTGGAGACTAGAACAAAGCCATGCACTAGAATTAGAGTATATTTAGATCTATTAGAAGAAAGTGTATCCCAAAATTTTAAAGAAAAAAAACCCTATATGTATACAAAAAATAAGGTTAAATACAATGAAGGGATAAAACATGACTATAACAATGAAAATTAAAAAATATTTTTAAAAAGATATTGATAAGATAAAATAGTTTAAAACGTTAAAATAAGAAAGAGGAAAAATTTAAAAAATAGAATAAAAAAAATGAAATTAAAAAAATTTAACTTTGAAAGACTAAAGGATCATGGGAAAAAAGCCATGAATTCCATGTGTTGCTTTCCCCTAGCTGTGGAGTTCCGCAGTTCTCACTGATCCGTGAACTTTGTCTTGGCTGGATGTTCTTGCTGATCTTTTGGGGGAGGGGCCAGTTGCAGTGATTCTCAAATGTCTTTGCCCGAGGCGGAATTGCACCGCCCTTGCCAGGGGCCAGGCTAAGTAATCTGCCCGGTTTGCTCTCGGGAGCTTTTGTTCCCTGCAAGCTTTCTGTACAGCTTTGGAGGAGGGGATTGAAAATGGCAGCCTCCCATTCTCCAACTCTGAGGAGCTGGAGGAGCCGAGAGCTCGGGGCCCCACTCCTCAGTGCACCCTCAGAGAAAAGCAGTCAGTCCCTCCTGTCTCCCTGGTCTCCATCCACACTCCAAGCTCACCCAGCCTGTGACCGAGCGTTTCTATCTCTGGCGCACGACCCCTTTTGGAGTCTCCAAACCCAGCCGATTCCTGCAGTGTGCTCCTGCACCACTCCTCCTGGAGGAGGAAGGTGAGTCGCCCCGGATCTTCCCCTTGTGGGGTCACTGGTTGAAGAGCAGTGGCCCGACTGTGCCTCGGATCATGGTTTAAGGTAAGCCTGAGCTGAGAGCTCACTCCTTGGCTCCGGCTCTGCCGTTGGCTTCCCCACTCTGATACCTGGGAGCTCTGCCACCCTCAGACACCCCTGCTCTTTTTGTGTCCCTGCAGGTCCTGAGACCACACTGTCCTTGCGAGGGCTCCACCCTCCCCCCCCCCCCCCTTAGCCTCTGGAGCAACTCCCTCAGTGGAGCAGACTTCTAAAAGTTCTGATTTTGTGTTTCACTGCTCTGCTGCTTGCCGGGAGCCAGCTCCTCCCCTTGTGGTCTATCTTCCCGTCGCTTCCGATTCACTTCTCCACCCATCCTACCTTCTGGAAAGTGATTGCTTTTCTGTTCCTAGAATTGCTGCTCTTCTTCTTTTCTATCTCCTGTTGATGTTGTAGGTGTTCAGAATGGTTTGGTAACTATTTAGCTGAACAAGGGTCTGAGCATTTGCTCTGGAATGGAGAATTTCTACGTGACCACGTATTAGTTTGTATAGCTGCTGCAACAAATTACCACAAAGTGGGTGCTCTAAACAACAGTATTGTCTCACAATCCTTGAAGTTAATAGTTCAAAGTGAAGGTGTCTGCGGGGCTACGCTTCCTCTAAAGGTTCTAGAAGAAATCCGTTCTTGCTTCTTTCTAGCTTCGGTGAGTGCCGGCAGTCCTTGGCATTCCTTGACTCGTGCTGCACTGCTCCAGTTTCTGCCTCCACTGTCACGTGGCCTTTTTTCCTTTGTCAGTTTCCGTGTGTCTTCTCTTCTTATAAGGACATTAGTCATACTGGATTTAGAGTCCACCCTAGTCCGGTATGACCTTCTCTTAACTCATTCCATCTACAAAGACACTGTTTCTAAATAGGGACACATTCTGAGTTCCAGGTGGACATATATTTTTGAAAGACAGTATTCAATCTAGTACAGACTGTGATAATAAAACTCAGAAAAGAACTGACCTGTTCCATTTGCCCAAACTATTCTTAAGACCTCTGTTTACTATATTCTGCAAACCCAACGTCTGCTTCACTTGTCTCAGGAGAGAGAACCAGGAAGTCTTTTTGTCTCCAGTGCCTTGTCATCTCTCCAATCCAGAGGGTCCGGATCAACATGGCCCTGGGGAGGCTGATAGTTGAGATCAAAGTGATTGTTCCTGTGCTGAGTATGTACTGCTAGATGCTGAAGTTCTATGTGTTTGTGAGTCTGGGTCCAGACATGGCATTGACTTCCTCATATTTTCTACTGACCTGAGGAACATCAGATGTGGGTATGTCTAGCAAAATCAACAGAGAACCTGGAGATGTCATGTCTACTGCTTGCATCCTGGGTTCCCTTCTGTTACATTCTGGCTGCCACTGTGAGCAGGAGGAAGTGGAAGATAAAGCCGAGTGGACTATTGGGGTTTGTGGGGAATCTGCATATTGTTAAGAAACTTCCTGTAATCTTCAGACCTTGAGTTCTGGATTGTGAGCGTCAGGGGAGGACATGAAGTAGCTGTCACTTCTGAACACTGTGCATAGCCACACTTTTGGAAGGTCAGGATTTTCCTAGACTGTAATCTGAAGGCCATTTTGTGTTTTAGTGCTGTATATGAATTAGAGCTCCTGTCTTTTATCATTTCTAATTAAAAAAGGCTTTTTGAAAATTTATTAAATCTAATAACATATTTTGGTTGAATTGAGGAAATGAATTCTCAATTTTATTTTATATGTTTATTAAAAACAGCTTTATTGAAATAGAAGTTCATGCAATAAAGTACACATGTCTAAATTATGCAATTTGGTAAATTTTGGACTATGTATCACTTGCGAAGCCATTGTCACAATCCAGATAGCTAACATACCCCTCACCCCTAAATTCTCCAGGGCACCTTAATATCTGCTCGGGTCACTACACATTAGTTTGCATTTTCTTGAGTTTCATATAAGTAGAATCATTTAGTAGATAGTATTTTGTGGATGGCTGTTTTCACTCAGCATAGTCGTTTTGAGATTTACCAATGTAGTATGTAACAACAGCTTCTATCTTCTTATTTCTGATTAGTATTCTATGGGGCAGGATATGCAGAATTAGTTTCTTCAAACATCCATTGATGGACATCTGGGTTATTCCCAGTTTGGGGGCTGATACAAATAAAACTACTATGTTCATTCATGTAAACTATACAATAGACAACTATACCATAGAGAAGTGCAAAAATAAAGTGTGTATACCTAAGGACCTATACTCTTCTCACTTTTCCACAGAAGCTGCTCTGGCAAAAGTTACCTGTGAGTTTGTTATTGCTGAATCCAGGTAACCTGTGTCGGTGCTCATGTTACATTCCCTCCGTAGTCTTCGACTCCTGCAGCCCCCTCCACCCTCAGCTTCCATCAGTTTATCTTCTAACTCTCCTGCACGTAGTACGAACTCATTCCCTGTCTTTATGCTAGCTTCTGTATGTGTGGGGGTGTTCTTTTTTACCGTCAATAATTCTCTTTCATGTTTCAAACTTCTTGTTACTAACTGTTGCTTTCTTTTTCTTTTTCCTAGTTTCTGCCTGATAGTCACTGATAGCTGACTTTGAGATAAGATTTTAAAAATTCTTGCATCCTCCGTGTCTATGGGCCCTTAATTCTATGGTGTTGAAATTCTATGGTGTTGAAAATTAAAAAGTAAAAAGCTGGCAACATGACCAACATGATCTTTGTTTTCTGAGAAAGCAGAAAGAAAATAGTGTTCTCTGGGATTTCATTTTCAGCTTGTTTTTCTTATTAGGCAACTTTCTCAGAACCATTTCATCTTCCTCATGGATTTCACTGACGCGTCTGCTGGAACTCCCAAGTTAGAATCTGCAGCCCGGCTCTGCCAACCCTCAGGCTTCCTGATAGTTCTGTTGTTATCTGTCATTAAGATGTATGTTGTTGAAAATTCACAACCAAGTGTTGTTTGTTTGTTCATATGTTTATTTTTAACCCTTGGTCACTACCCCCATTTAATCTACCCCCATTTTAACTATTTGCGAGAAATGATTTCTGTTCCTATTTTTATCCTCCTGCTTGATAAAAAATCATGTTAACCTCTGTCTTTCAGCCAGTTCAGCCATGCCTTTTGAACACAGGTCGGTTTGTTGTTTGATGGAATTACCCGATGGGGGTATCTTTTCAGTGTGTCTGCCTCTTTTTTTGGCCAAGGAAAGATTTGGACATAGCTACTGGGTAGTGTGTTTTACCCACTCTTTCCTATCATATGCCTTTTACCTTTCAAGATGATTCTGAAACCATCCTTGAGGAAAGCTACAAGCAATTACTGCGTTTTCTTGTTTGGTTTTAGTTTGGATTGTTTTGCTTCTAGCCAAGTCTGCTGTCTTTAGCTGCAAAAAATTCTGGCAACTTTCCTTCAAAATGTGCATAATTGGATGTTGTTGTAAGAGCCACATTTCTGTATAGTTATAGCTCAGGATTTTCCCAGGCAAGATATAAAAAGATTAAAAAAAAAAAAAAAGATATAAAAAGGTTTGGGCTCATTTGTATCTCCACAAAGATAAAACATCTATCTGAAATAGACATATAAACACATCTTATGCTTCTTAGATCTACTCTTGTGTGTACCACTAAATAACTGTCTGTGGCCTGAATGTGCCAACATCTTCACCGTCAAGTTCATTGTGGAAAGCTTAAAGAGTGACATTAGGTGCCACAGTCTTCAGTGATTCCTGTTGTTTTGATGCATGAATTTTTTATTGACTTGGACAAAGTGTATGCACTGCTTGTGCACAGATGGGTCTAAATTTCTACCAGGTGAAATCTTGGAAGCTATTTCAGTCAGGGAGCTCAAGGTCATTAGAGGATGAATACAGCAACAGATAGTCATTCATTCGAGAGATGTATAGCCATTTAAGATGGAAAGAGGAAAAATACATCCATCATGAAAAAAAAAAACCCTCAATTTTGATTGGTTTTGTTATGGGGACACTGACTAAAACAGAAAATGGAGCTCTTTATAATCTCGTGTTTGTAAACAAAACATTTTATTTATCACATTTTAAGCAATTCCAGTAGGAAGTTGCACTAGTTTGTGGAAGCCAGTAGATTTTTTACAGCCAAAAGGGGGAAAATAAAAGCTTCTATGGATTCATCAAGAAATCACACTTCCTGGCGTGAACACTCAGGCAGAACAGTGCCAGCTGTATGCACTGGTGACGATAGCATAATTAGTTCTCGCCAAAGACATTGCTCACTGTTTCTGCACTGCAGGGTTCGTTCTGGGGATTCCCATATAACGTCCAAGTACCAAATGTGCAGTATTTTTACTGACACATAAAAACTTTTATGACCTGCTGGTTTTCAGGAAGAAACTTGACATTGGCCAAGATGGAAAACCAGAAGTCGACTGCATAGTCATGTGATAATTCTTTAAAAAAATCAAATGTCAAAAAAATTTTAATTTTAAGTGAATTTTAAAAATCTCAAAAATCTTTCAGTAAAATTTATGCTCGGATAGAAGCTTCCTCTGTCCTACGGCTGTCCTTTCATTCTCAGGCAGTACTGAATATCACTAGGGATGATGAGCATGTTCCCTGAGAAGCACAAACAGCAGTGGGGAACACAGGCTTTGGATCTCTATTTCCACTTCCTGTCTGTGAGTTCAAGGCAGTTGTCATGGGGCACCAATCTAAAAGAGGTTCTAAAACATCAACAGAAATAAGAGTTAGAGAAAATTGAGCTTACCTAGGTTTCCCAGATAAAATATAAGACACTCAATTAAATTTGAATTTCAGGGCACCTGGGTGGCTCAGTTGGTAAAGCAACTGCCTTTGGCTCAGGTCATGATTCTAAAGTCCCAGGATCGAGTCCTGCATCAGGCTCCCTGCTCATCAGGGAGTCTGCTTCTCCTTCTGACCCTCCTCCCGTCATGCTTTCTCTCTCTCATTCTCTCTCTCACTCTCAAACAAATAAATAAAATCTTTAAAATTTTTTTTTTGAATTTCAGAAAAATGACAAATAATTTTAAAATCTAAAGACATTCTGGTTATTGCAATGGGACATAATTATACTAAAAATTATTCATCCTTTATCTGAAATTCAAATTTAAGTGAGTGTCCTGTTTTGTATTTGCAAAACCTGGCACCTCTAGACTTACCACACTCTTAATACAGAGGATGCTGTTTAGGGCTGGCAGATCCACTTTAATGAGGTGCTGAGAGAGTGGATTAATAAGGTGCTCTTGACTAACTACAGATAGTTTAACTCTCTTCTAAAGAAGGTGGCACTAATTAAATGCAGGCTTAGTTTTTGTTGGCATTGTTGGTGGCGTGTGTATGTACAGGCACTTAGTTTGGCTGTTGGCTTGTATTTTCACTGAGTAGTATGCAGAGCTGGGCCATGGCTGAGTTGCTTGAGGGAACACAGGAATAGCTAAGGGCTGCCACTGCCTGGTCTTCCTATGTCTTCCCCTGTCCTGTTCTCAGCCTTTCTGCTGAGTAAACAGTGAACGAATAGCTAGAGAATGTCTGAAGTGGCCCCCAGTTATCAGCCTGCCTGGGGCAGTCACACATCTCTGGCGGACCTGATTAAAAATATGGTGGGTAGGAGTGCAGTCAGTGGACCAGGTTCCAGTTATGGCTCCTTCCTCTGACTGAGAGATTGGGGGAAAGTTACTCAGTACCTCAAAGCTCAGTTTTCCCATCCGCAGGATAATGATATCTACCTTAAAAGGGTATTTTGAGGATTAAATGAGTCAATTTATGTAAAGCAAGTGTTGGCCTCTAATAAGAATACAGTAAATGGCAGATGCTCTTTTTACTGTTATTTTCCAAAACAATGCATGCCAGATTGTATTGAATTGTTTGCGTATGGAGACCTATCTTATTTGGATGTACCAACCTTGGGGC
>CM052883.1:119601454-119614153 GCA_028534135.1 Potos flavus
ACTTGTGATCTCTCTCTCTCTGTCAACTAAATAAATAAAATCTTTAAAAAAAAAAAAAAGAATGTACCAACCTTGAGGAGACTATCATGGTGACATACAGTGGGGACTAGATGAATGCTAAGGGAAAGACTGTTGCCATTTACTGTAACCACCCCGCCCCCCCATTGGTTCCTGAACAATCACACTTGCAGAACTGGTCCCTAGGCCAGAACTTCCCAACTGAAGTGCTGGTCCTTAGGCCTGAGGGATTGATTCCCCCAGCCTTCGAGGTGGCCCGAGCATTAGCAGGTGGCTTGGGAACATCAGTCTCTTTATCTCAGCCATTTTCTATGAGTGCCATGACTTTTTAAAAGACTCTTTTTGGAAGACTCTGTTAGGCTGTAATGTAAAATATTCAGTGGTTGCAGAGTTATTTATATAGTTTGGTACAACTTGTGAAAAGTAAAACAGGTTTTAGATTTTTGCTAGCTAGCATGCTAGATAACGATTAGAAAATATGAAGTAGATTGAGGCTGTTTGAGGAGGTTATAATTGTAGGTGATTTTTCCCCCTAATATTTTCCCCAAATGCATTTCTATAATTAAGAGAGGAAATAAGTGTTATTTTTAAAACTTTTTTATTTTTAGTGTTATTTTTAAAATGTTAATTTACATGCACCTGCAAGTAAGTGAGGTAAAAGTACAGTTGTTATATCATGAACAATAGAGCGGCCTTCAGTGAGAGTTAACTAAAAGTGTACATTTAATCTATGAAGAAAAATGTGTTTCTCAACGAAAAATAAAAAACGTTGTCCATTCAGGAGAAAGTAATAACCGTTGAAATTTAGATACTGATACAAAGAGAATTTTTGAATTCAGATACTAAAACAATCAACATATTTAAAATAGACTAAAAAAATCATTTCAAAATTCATTATAAAATGAATTTAATGAGTTAAGGATTCACTCAATACTACTGTGTTTGTTGAGTGAATATGTGAATAACCAAGCACCTACTGTGTGCAAGAGCTCTGCTAAGCAAACGGAGTGTCAGATATGCGGTCCCTATGCTAAAGTTGCCCATGGTCTGGGAGAAGAGTCAAGTTTATTTTCTTACCAAGACACTTTGCGTTTTTTTATTTATTTGTACTAGTTGGGTTATAAAGCCAGGATTACTAATTTGTCTTAAACACCTGCTTCCTGAATTCGCTTAGTACCCAGCTCTTCCAGGAAACATCAATAACCACTTTTTTATCTCTTTTTTGGATTAAACTCATTAAATTGACTTCCATCTGAATGGCTAGAGTGTTCTCCTCATTTAGTATTCTTGGCCCACCCAGAAATGTAGTGCCACTTCTTGCGCATTTACATTGCTTTTCAAAGATCATTCCTATTGGCTTGGCATTTTTTTTCCCCGTGAAGTTTATTGGTGTCTGAAGATCTCAGATCTTTTATTGTAGAAGATGATGTATTACTATGAGAAGGAATCAATATTGTAAACAAGTGGTCATGCCACATAAGTAACAAACCGTAATTATACATATAGAAAGATTACTGTTATAATCAAATAAAACCACAATAAAAATGATCTGGCACCTTTCATGATTTACATATTTGTTCTTAGACAGCAGTGTAATTAGGGACAAATTGTTCATATGATGTTCAAGTAAATGATTATAATTAGGATTACTTTCATGCAGTTAAGCCACATTTTTAGTTTTCCTCATTCCACGTACCCTTTCATCATCTTCACACACCCACTGACACTTGCAGATGGGAAAAGACAAAGGTCTGGAATCTTACTCATACAGCTGGAGGGCCATGTCATCCATCTCTCCCTGCCTTAGCCCTGAGAGTCCCTATGTCCTCTTGGTGTGCCTCCTCTGCCCTCCACCCTCCCTTCTCCCAACACCAGTGCCTTTTCACTCAGAGCTACATCCTGCTCTACTCCACCATCCTGGAGCGGTGGAGCGAGGCAGCAGATGCTTGAGAGCCAGAAGAGTGAAGATTGCCTAGTTACATGGGGAGGGAGACAAACTGACCACATAATCACTGTTTGGTGAATGAGGAAGGGAGTGGATTGTGAATTATACAAATTGTCTCTACTTCCCTGATAGCTAGAAGAGCACCTGCAGAGAGGTAGAATGAGAGGTTGTCTAAGTAAGGTGCGCGTGTAATTTATTGTCCAAACTGGGATACTTTTGAGAGCGAATGGGGAGTATTAATAATTTCACTGGGACTATAGGTATGAGCCATGATCGTCTCAGGGAAAACTGGACTTAGTGTCACACTATTTCTAAGTGGGCATTGGAGAGAGAAGAAGAGAGTTATAGTTATTGTCACACCTGAATGAACCTGACATATAGAGCCCTAGGGCTCTGTCCTAATTAGTCTCTATACCTTTTGTCCCTTTTTCTTCCAGTTCATTCCCTGTGAGAAGACAGATTTTCCAAATTATGGCTCTAGTTTTTTTCAGTGTCCTTAAAATCTCCACTGATCCCCTATGGTTAGCAGAATAAAGTCTGTACCCTCACCAGCTGGCTTTCCAGCCCTGCCCCATAGGGTTTCAATCTTATTTCTCAGGTTTCCTCTTTGAGAAACCATTGGAATTTCAAACCATTGAAACTACTGACTACTATTGACCTGTAATTTGTTACTCCATGTCTTTGCTCATGCTTTATCATCCTGTTGCCTGGAAACCTACCTTATGTTTGTACTTACACAATTTCTGCCCACTTTCCATGACCCAGTTCAATTTTCAGCTAAAATGCTGTGGGAAGCTGAGAATTGGAAGAAAAACATTCTCTGTGAAGCCTTCTCTACTCACTCTTGTCTTGTCTAGCTCTCAATCCCCAGGAGTTTTTATATAGATATCTGTGTACCTTTATATGGACTGCTTTCATCCTTGTATTATCATCATTTAGACAGAGGTCTTAGATCCCCTTATAGATCAGAAGTTGCGTTAGGGCATAATCAAAGTATCATTCTTCCTGTAATTCTCAAAAGCTTTGCACTTGGTCCACACACAGCGGACTTGTTGAATGAAAGAGGTTGGAGACTGAAATTCAGAATTCTAATAATGCTCTTTATCTTTGCTTGGGTGAAGAAAAGCTGTGGGACAAAGGTACTTCCTATTTTGCTTGCTCAGAGACTTGGGACTGGTGTGAGTGTGAACATCTAATTCTTGCTGGCCCTGAGTAGTGGCTCCCTGCTCCTTACAGGAGGACTAAAAGAGGTGGACCAGCTTCTGGCATTTAGGAAGGCTGTTATGACCTCTCAAACTAGAGCTATGTGTTAGGTGCAGACAGAGAGTCACAATATCCTGTTACTAAATGGACCATACATGACTGTCACAAGGTCTCTCTCTGATACAGGCATCAGCCAGCCACTGGCCCTTTGGGAACTCTGTCTCTAGGCATCTTATTGCCTGGGTAGTCATAATGGCTGGATGCAATCACTCAAACTTACCTGAAATTATATGCAAGGGTGGCTTTCTTTTTATGAAACCAGCATTCTAAACACCAGCCTACCTGGTTTGGACTATTAATTCTGATCACTTAAAAAAAAATAATTCTGATCACTTCGAAAACCAAAATGACTAACAGTATAAAGAAAGACTGTCAAATTGAATCTTCACCCCTGACTAATCATAATCCCTGCCATATGTCCTTGGCACAAATCGTGTTGCTGCCTGGGGCTTTTCATCCTCTGCAGTGAGGCGTGCTGCAAATTTGTGTTGGTGAGGACTGCCCTTGCCATTTTATACTTTGAAAGGGTACCAGAAGCTGTTTCCAAAAAGAATGAAATTCAAGGCATCTATTTTGCCTGGTATTCATAGGGTTGGAACTATAGAAATAAGGTGTCTTAGATTTGGTGTGTATGACACAACTTTAGCTGACAGGACCCTATACTAAATAATCTCTAGTTTATAGGCCATAGCTATACCATGTAGAAAACATTATTCCAACCAAATTCCTGAGTGTACTTTGACTTAGCAATAGATCTGGAAGCCCCAGTCCTATTTGGTCAAGGTATTTAGATTCTAAGATGCAAAGTACCTGATTTATTTTTATTTATTATTTATTTGTTGGCTCTCTACATAATTTCTCTAGACTTCTCTTTTTTAAATTTTATTTATTTTTTATTTTTTATTTTTTTATTTATTTTTATTTTTATTAACATATAATGTATTATTTGACCCAGGGTACATGTCTGTGAATCATCGGGCTTACACATTTCACAGCACTTACCATAGCACATACCCTCCCCAGTGTCCATAACCCAGCCACCCTATCCCTACCCCCTACCCTCAGTTTGTTTTGTGAGTTTAGGAGTCTCTTATGAAGATGAACATAATCAGAGAGATAATTTAGCCTCATGGCTCCCTTTTGGATAGGAGGAAGCCAAAAGTAGAGAGGTTAAGTAACTGCTTGAGGTAGTACAGCTTGTTAGTGGTAGTGCTAATGTAAGTGACATGGAATCACTTCTACCACATTCTTTTGGTCACAGAGTCAGCCTAGATTCATTAGGAAGGGAAGTAAGTCCCAATTCTTGGTAGAGATAATGGGAAAGCATGTGTGGCCATCTTTAACACACCATACTTATAAAGTAGAAATTTTGCTTCATAACATTTTAAGCTCTTTGGGGGTATTTACTGCCCTTTTAATTGAAAAATTTCAGCCATTCTTCTTCATTTTTTTTCTTCTATTTTCTCTCTTTTTTCTTTCTGAAACTTCAATTACATGTAGGTCGAATTATTACAATATTACAATTTTTACAATTTACAATTACAATAATTACAATTACATGTAGTAATATTAATTAGTATTAATATTAATAATCTTAATATTATTCCACAGTTCAGTGAATCTCCATTTATTATTTTTTATCCTTTTTTTCTCTTCGTGCTTTAGTTGGGATAGTTTCTACAGCCTGCCTTAAGATTCACTGTTTTGTTTTTCTGCAGTGCCCAATCTACTCTTAAGCCCATCCAGTGAATTTTTTCCTCTTTTCATATTTATAATGGTTGTTTTAAAGTCCTTTTGGTATTTAAAACCAATTTTGTTTGGTATTTTGTCTGGTATTTTCACCATGTCTGGGTCATCTCTGGGTCTGCTTCTCTTGACAATTTCCTCTTATGAGTCACTTTTTTGTTTGTTTGTTTCCATGCATATGTAGTGATTTCTGATTGTAAGCTGGAGATTAAGAGCTTTGATACTGAAAATCTCAGATTTGTTACTTTCCTTAAAGCCTTTTATTAAAGCTTATTTTTGAGCCTTGTTAGGGTAGGTCTAGGTCTTGGGCTAGAATGGCTTTTTTGGAGTCTCAGTTGAATGTCCAGGCTGCTCAGTGAGATCTGTCTACCCTAGCTGGCCAGAGCTGCTATCTTTCTGCACCGTGTGACCTCCAAAATCTCCATTCAGCTTCTACTCCTTAGGAACTATTGTCTACCAGGCCTCTCCATGAGTATTGACCTGCACAATTGCAGTTAACGACTCAAGAAGACCTCTATGCTTTGTTGGCTGCTAAAAATGTGGTTTCCTCCAATGCTTCTCCTGGGCTTTGTATCCTGTGCCTCAGGCGGGATGGGAGGGATAAAAGATTGAGAATCACTCTTCTTAGGTAAACTAAAGTCCTCCTTGCCTCTGCCCCCACTCTCCATATTCTTCCTTTCTTTCTCCTTCAAGGGTGTCCTTCTGGTTGCCCAGAAATAGAGAGCACTAAGAAAGGAAGATTATCAGAAGTCTCTGATTCAAGAGATTCCTATTTTCTAATCCTCACGACCCAAGGCCCTGAGGGCTCTCCAAATATTTAATTATAGCAGTGGCAGTTTTCTGAACAGAGTTGTCTCAAATTTGAGTATAGCATTAGGTACTGTGGAATGATTTTTGAGAGCCCCTGCTTACTGTGGTGACAATTACATATAAGAAAAAAAAGCCATCAGTTCAGACTTACATGGAAAGCATTTTAAAGAAACATCGGTTATCTGAGTCATGCCAGAAGCCATTTTAAAAATTTAAGTAGCCAAAAGAAATTATTTTTAACTTAATGCTGGTAGAGCAAGTGTATTGTCTAGGGAAAATTATGAAAACTTTATGTTCTCTTTGGGGTCCAGTAAGCAATTTGGCTGGGGTCCTGGACCTCTGGCTGGGGGTATGTTGTAGAGAGACTTAGGCCCAGCATGAAGATCCTGTACGGAGTTTAGATGCTCAGGTACCATCAGAGAAAATTTTTTAAAAGAGTCTGTTAAAATTGGACAAGCCTGTACTTTGATTTTATATTTTCATTTTAATTGTAATAAGACAAATGGCGTCACACTGAGCCTAGTCAAAAAGGTTTCTCTCTTTCTCTTCTCACTAACAACAGCAGGGTGGGCATTATTCAGATGTCAGCAGGTCTGTCCCTGCCCTCTCCCTGAAGGCAGGCTCTTTCAAGTGTCTGAATAGTCCCGGGCCCCAGACCTGGCATCTCACACCATGGGACAGATGACAGCGTGGTTGTCCGTGAAAGCGAGGTGGCAGTATTCTGACCCCTTGTATTTCTCTGCTAGGGCCGAAATGGTAGTCCAGAGTGACCTGCAGGCACAACTCTCTTCTTTGGGACACCAAGGGGGCAGTTTTCACTTCACTCTTTCATAAAGACATAAAAGCAAGCAGGCCTGATTTCTAGCCAGGGAGGCATGAAGGCCAGGAATTTGCAGACTTCATGGGCTCTGCATCCTGACGGCAGATGTGCGGGCCATATTTTGGAAGGATCACAGAGGTCTTGGTGTGCCTTGTAACAGTCAGTCTTAGCTGTGAGGATAAAAAGCTGCAGTTGCTCCTGGGTCTCAGGATCCATCAAGGGGATTTTTTTGAGAGTCACCCTGAACACGGGCTGAATCAGGAGCCGAGAGAGGATTTTGGCCATTGATTGAGTTGAGGGGTGTGTGTGTGTGTGTGTATGTTTAAAGAAAAAGAAATTTTCACTGGTACTTGTTAAAGATGGTAAGCAGACTCTATACAGGACAATAGGATTTTATAGTTGGAGTGGGAGATTAGGTTCTACTCTGAGTGTAGCTTGGGCGAGTGGGAATTTATAGCCAAGGAGCGGGGCAGGGGGTTGGGCAGGGGGTAGAAAATTACTAAGAGGAAACATCAGGGGTAAGGGGGGGGATTTGGCTGAACTGACCTAACAGGGTTCTTGCTGAAGACAAGGCTGATCTGATATATCAGATACCTGGGGGATGCTGGAGGATGAGAAACCAGATCCTATGTCAAAGTGGTCAGATATGCAGATATGGAGGGTGGGAGGTTCTGGTTACATAAACTTAGCAGGGTTCTTGCTAAAACTGCATTTCACAAGGAAGGGAACAAATGGGCCTAAGAAAAGATTCAAAAGTCTAAGTAAATTCGGTCAACAGACAATCTTTGTCAGCATGTATGTGTGTGTTTGTGTATGTGTATTTGTACATTTGTGTGTGTGTATCTATCTCTATGTTTGTGTGCCTGTGTGTATGTGTGTGTGTGTGTGGTGAGGGGTTGGTGAGGAAGAAACTCAGGGAGAAGAGTCACTCAGCCGATCTCCAGGCGGAGGAGCTGTAGCCATACACTACATTTTTAGGACTAAATGACTGAACAGTGATGGGTTTGTAGTCATAAAAAGACAAATTCAAGAAAGGACTGATTTTAGGAAGAATTTACAATAATGCCTGCATTAAGTCTTTGTAGAGCTTTCGTCCTTCAATGATGTCTTCTTAAGCAATCACTTCTTAAGTGATGTTCCTCTTCAGAATTCCTATTCCCTTCTTTCCTATTTTAATTGTGTTTCTTACCACGTTTCACCTCAGTAATTGATGTACGTGTACAAATCTTCCTAATTCAATTTTAACTTCCTTGGGGCAGGAGCCAATGCCTTGCGCACCTCACTCTCCTCTCATATACTAAGTAAATATTTGCAGATTGAATGAATGTATTTTCAACGCCTTCTTTCTGAATTTTGTTGACATTGTCGGTAAAACTTGTAATTAGTAAAGAGTAAAACTTTCAGTATTCTAAGTGGTTAATAATCATATAATTAAAATGATAACATGATAAGTGGTAAACATCTTGAGTTTCAAAGACTTTTGATATATCTATGTCATCATCGGCAGTGTAAATACACATGATTTTAAGTATACTAATACTCATCTCACGTCTGTGTCAAATGTTTTTGCTGGTAAAATATGGTTCATAATACCTGCTTCACCTAACAGGGCTACGATAATGAAAAATTTCAAAGCCCTTTGGAAAGTTAATTGTGTTACAAAAAGACCGAGATTGTCAAGCACATCGTGTTTGAGATCTTACGGTTGTTATAATAAGAGAGAAAGAGAAAAACATACATGCACATCTATCTATAAAAGCTTCAAAAGGCACATGAGAATAATAGTATATATCTTTAAGTACTTTATTCCTTGTTTTCCTTAAATACTTTTTTTAAAAGGTCTTCATGGATAATAATGATGATGAACATGATACTACTAATAATAATAACTTCTGTAGCCTTTTATAATTTATAAAATTATAGAATTACAGCGTTATCTTGGATTTAACAGTTTATTAGGGGAGAGGACCTGCTCTTTATAACCCAAAGTTACTATTAAAACAAAATGAATCAAAACCAACTGCGAAGTCATTTTAATGAAAATGTATTTAGTTAACATTACACCCCATGTTCTGAAATACATTTACTGATTTTCACAAAACATCTGGAAATTAAAAAAAAAAATGCAAATAAAGTATTTGAGGAAAGAAAGCATTCCATACATTCCCACAAGATGACGATACTACTATAGTATGTTAGTGTTGTCCATTTCTTGGCTGAGCCTTCTGTTTATGATTGTGGGAAGGCAGCTGGATAGAGAGCAGTTCTGCCTCTGCCTCTTCCATTCCCTCCTCTCTTCCCATACTTTGCACGCCCACAGTTCTGACTGTTGGATGTTGGAATCTGCTGTCTTGGAGGTCCCCCAGAGCTTCTGCAGGTGTTAGCATTGAGGGGTTTACTTAGCAGATTGACAGGGGAGTGGCCTTCCACAGGGCAAGGGGTTTACCAATATTGATTATCATATAGCCAAACAACAGAAGTCATCTAAGGGGAGATTTTACTAATTTTATGGTTATTATATATTTTTCTCACAAATGCCCACGTGTTATTATTCTGTGCTTTAATTAAATAGTGCCTAGATAATCCTAAATTGACTGAATTAAGATTCAAGAGCATATTAAACTTTCACATTGCCTAATGAATGCAGGCAGCACTGGGAATCCAGAACTTTTACTATCTCTTGCACACCTAATTTCGGTAATTCCCATGTGTGCCTTCTCTGTGCTGCAAAATAAGGTCCAGCCCAGAATATAATGGGCACCCTCATTACAGTACTTACCATACAGTATTCTAATTTTGGTTACATGACTCCCTCCTCCAGTGGATTGTGAGGCTCTTGTGGATAGGGTTGTATCTTGTTTACCCTTGTTCTTCCAGGGAGAGGTATCTAATGTACAGTAGGAAAGCAATAAACAAATGTGCATTCATAAAAGGGTGTGTGGTGGAGAGTCATTTAAAATTCCATAGATTTTGATAATTCATACTGCAATATGAAGTCTTATTTATTTGAATGCCATTAATTTGAAAGCTAGATGTGATAAAAAGTTATGTGTTAAAACCACTCCTCTCAAGATCATAAATGCATTCTAAGGAAAATGATATTTTTTGATACTGCTAAATAGACATTATTTACCATTACAATTTATACAGTACTAAAATAATTACGTCTTATCAGAAATATTTTTAGTTTGTGCCTTTTGCTAACTTAGAAGGGTTAACGTCTGTCTCACCTTTCTATTGGATTTAGAAAGTTTTCAATGACAGACTGAAATTCATTCTGGAAGAACCAAAGAACCACGGAAGAAAAATACCAAAACAAAGTAGGAAAACAGTGAATCAGTGGTTTATAAAAGATGAGAACGAAATACTATATCCCAAATGAATGAATAAATGAATGACAGTATCTCCAAGAAGACAAAATTTACATGCATAAAATATGAACTATTAACATCATGAAATAAGAGGCTAAGAAGCGATGTTATCAATTGGATTTCAGAGGAGAGAGGCAAGGTTGTAAGGAAAAGCTCCATGAAGGAAGAGAACCCTAAGTTGGGCTTATGGAAATGAGTCAATGTGAGAAAATAACTTCCTATCTATATTGTTTCTTTATTGCGCTGGAACGCATTACCACAAACTTAGTGGCTCAGCACAGCATACGTTTATTATCTGGCCACAGGGCAGGATCCAGGACATGCTTCTCTGAATCCTCTGCTAGGGTCTTAAAGGCCGAAATCAAGGTGCTAACTAGGTGATGTTCCTTTCTGGGGCTTGGGGACATCTTTTACGCACACATATTGTCGCTAGAATTCAGTTCCACGCAGCTGTAGGACGGAGATCTCTGTTTTCTTGCTGGCTGCCAGCCAGGGACCACCCATATTCCTCACCTTGCCATGCTCCTCCAACATGGCAGCTTCCTTCCTCCAGGCTGCCAGCAAAAGAAGTTTCCACTTCTTCTACCCTCTTTGAAATGATCCACTTGATTCTGTCAGGCCTGATGGGGAAAATCTCCCACTGATTAGAGACCTTCGTTATATCTGCAAAATCTCTTTACCTTTGCCATATATCATAACAGAATTGCGGGAGTGATAGCTTTACACTTTTGCTGTGCTCTATTGACCAAAAGTTAATTACAGCTCCTCCCCATACTCAAGGGGATTGTACAAGGATGTGGGTAACGAGGGGTCACCCTATGTTCCTGCCTACCACAGTGTCTTCTTTTTTAAATGATTCTGTTATCTGAGCATGTTTTAAAAGTGAGTTGTGTTTTTTTTTTTTTAAGATTTTAAAAAATGGGCCCTGGGTGTCACATGCTAGGCTAAGCAAAAGAACTTCTTTGAACTTGGAGCTTTTACTTATTTCTACTTGGGGGACCAGCTCTACACAGTTATTAAGGGAATGGAAAGGATCCTAGAGTGAGTTATAATTAGAGAAGCCCACATCATCATTTTGAAAGCAAAAGCTTCCTAACTGGTCTCTTACCTGCTGGTCTTTACTCCCTCACATCTGCCTTGACTTGCCAAGGTGATCTTTTCAAATGCACATCCAACCCTGCCATTACCCTTCTTAAAATACTTGTGCTGGCTACTGGATGGAACCAAGCTCTCTGGCCTCCTAGGAAGGGGCTGCCGTGCTGTTCAGCTTCCTGTCCCAACACCAGCTTCATGTGCCCTTCATGCACACTCAGCTGAGGCAGTGGCAGGAGAGCCTGAGAGGAGGGGATGGATTTGAAAGGCATTGAGCAGGTAGAATTGCCTGGATGTGGTGGGGGTGAGGATGAGCGGCTCGATGCATGCGAAGAGGAGTGCAGGTGCAGTAGCAAATGTAGGAGAGAAGAGTTAGTTTGAAGTGGCCCCAGAACATCATCACACACCAAGGACTTGTTGCAGGCATGGCCCTCTACTGGGTACTGTGGGATCTGTAAAGAAGTGCCAGGCACTCCTCTGTAGAGAGGAGAATCCATGTGGCACTAGGAAATTATGAATTCAGAAGAGAAGAGGGACAACAGAAGGATTCCCACCAGTGGTAGATTACAGAGGTAGGATAGTAAAAATGTTAGTTCATAGCTGAATGCAGTTTTTTGCATTCCGCAAAGTACCCAGTAAAAGCAATGACAGATAAAATATGGCTTTTCATTGTTTCTGAGGCTTATATGTGTAAACAGTGGGTGACGTCATTAGGACCTAATTTAGGGCTGCCTAAAGAAAATATCAGAAAGAGAGGTTTCAAAGTTGTCCTGGTTATCTCAAATTAACTTTGTCTTTTCATGTGTCTTTGGTCACTTGGCTTTACACAATCTGGTTATGAATCTTGAAGTTCTTTTGTGCTTGTTTTGGACTGTATGGAAGTATGTAAGTTTTTCTTCTGCTTTCTATTTCTTCTGGAGGATGTTGACCCAAAAATGTGTTTAAGCTGTCCTGGTCTTCCTTCCTGAGATGGGGCACACTCTAGGGAGAATGCATAGAATGGGATGCTGCTTTTCTTCTTAACAGAAGGTGGATTCTAATCTCCACTTGTCTTTTTCCCTCTGTAACTAAGTGGAATCCGCCATATCAATGCCCCGTCAATTTCCAGCTCGTCTGGTTCTTGTGGTTCCTCCCGTGGTCATTTGAACGCTGTCATTGCTTTGGGCCTGCAGGCTAGTGCCAGCGCTGCCGTGGCAGCAGCCCGTGGAGGGCACACAGCTACTTGCTGTGGCTGGATGTGACTCCCTGCTGGTGCCAACACTGCTTCCCACGAAGTGTGCCCTGCTGGCGTGACTCCTCCTCAGGGGGCGCCTCTGCTGGTTGCTGTTGCCCTCACTGCCTGGGAAATGTGTTCTCATTGGGCACACAAGGACACTTGCTAAAAGTCATTTGTACCCCCTTGATTAACTGCTGACATTCTAGCCCCTGTTTCAAAGCCCCTTAACTTTGGGATCATACCTTTTGGTAGGGAGTTGGTAAAGCCCTCACAAAGGACCAATAGGTGGAAGGAGACACTGGTCCTGATGTGCTATACCTTCCCTGGCGAAGCCTGCAAACCTCCCAGCTCTTCTGGGAACTTGGTTATCTCATGAACTGGACACTAATACATCAGGATTTCCCCTCCTCTTCCCTTG
>CM052883.1:119614653-119676373 GCA_028534135.1 Potos flavus
TTTTTTTTTTAATAAAAGGATATAATTTAGGAACAGCCAGATAGAATAGATGCATAGGGCAAGGTATGGGATGGAGCACAGAGCTTCCATGCTCTTTCTGAGCATGCTATGCTCCCCAAATCTTCACATGTTTACCAACCTGGAAGTTCTCTGAATCCCATAGTTCAGGAATTTTTATGGAGGCTTCATTATGTAGGCATAGTTGATTAAGTCATGGGCCTTCAGTGCTTGACTCAATCTCCACACTTCTCCCCAGAGGTTAGGAAGTGGGGCTGAAAGTTCCAACCCTCTAATCACATGGTTGGTTCCCTTGGTAACAAGCCTCCATCCTTAGGTTTCCTAAGGGTTTTCCTTAGTAACATAAATGCAGTTGTAAAGAGAGGTCTTTTAATGAATAGCAAGACACCCATTCTACCTTTATGTCTCTGAAACACTTCAGGAACTAAGGACAAAAGATCAACTATTATAACAAAAGATACCCCTATGGCTTTTATATAGGAAATCACAAGAATTTTAGGAGCTGCATGTCAGGAATAGTGGATAGAGACAAAATATGCATTCCTTACTGTAAATCAGAGTATCACACCATCTGCAATAATTGTGACTTAAGATGAATGGTTGACAAAAGCCTGGAAATACCTGTGATGGGGATAGGTGTATAAATGTTTGCAATGAAATACTTGCAATTGGAACAGTTGCATAAATTCGAATATAATTAACATAATACATGTTGACTGAAGTAAATCCTTATTGATACAGCTTTTTGTGCCTTTTCTCCCCTTTATAGACCATTGGAACGATCCAGTGAAGATGTGGATATAATCTTCACGAGGCTGAAAGAAGTTAAAGCTTTCGAGAAATTTCACCCAAATCTCCTTCATCAGATTTGTTTATGTGGCTATTATGAGAATTTGGAAAAAGGAATAACATGTAAGAAATGCAACTCCAGGGGTGTGTTTTCCTGTATGGTTTGTGATCATTTGTAGTTATTCCATTGGGATAGATAATACATGGAGTATTTATGGGCCAAATATTTGAGCTCAAACCAAAGGTATTAGGTTGACATTTCCCTTTACTTTGTTTATTCAGTTCCATGTAGGCTATTTCCTTAACTTTGTTCACAGCATGTAAATGTTCTTCCAGGATAGCCTGGAAGATGGAACTGGAAGGATGTACTGATTCGTATATTCAACTAAATCCTTAGAAACTCAAATAGTTATTTTCTTTACTCCAAGAAATATGTGAGTCAGTAGGATATTAAATAAAGATAAAGGACTCTTAATGAATGTTAATAGTAATGTCTTGAATTAACCTGAGTGATATCATCTATTTCAGGTGTGAATAAGGGGCAGGGAAAGAAAACAAGAGGGTGGCAGCTGCATTAAAAAAAAAAGTATTTTCTCATTAAAAAATAATGCTTTTCCATCTGTTGGGACACTTTTATGATGCAGTAACAGAAAGCTCCCATCCAACTGGCTTGAATATCTACTACTTCTACAAGGAGGGAAAAATCCATTACTCATATTCAAGAAGTCTTGAGATAGAATGGCTTCAGAGTTAGTTAATTAAGTGACTTGAAGACATCACCAAGGTCACATGATTCTCCCATTTTGTTTTTTTATATGTTTTGCTATGCATCCTCAGGTGTTGGCTTTTGTTCTCAGACTTGACCCAAGTGATTCTAAGACAGCTATAGCAATTAGAGGCATTACATGTGTTGGGAGGGGAAAAGTCCCCCCTACCCCTCGTGGTTCTTTTGGCTGGGCTAATAAACTGACATAAGACTGATTAGTGGGAGAAAAAAAATCAAATTAAATTTCATACATTATGGTGGTCTCATAGATAAGGGACCTAAGAAGTGACAAAGGCAGGCTGTTTATATGCTTTTTAGATAAAGAAACAATAAGTTTGTGGAAGACCAACAAGACAAAGAAACTTAGACTTAGGTACTAATCAGTGAAGAAACTAAGCAGAGTTTGTTTATACAGCTTCTCGGCCCTGAATTCTCTATGTCTGGTGATAATGATGTCTACCTCTTGATGAAGGAAGGGTTCTTTTCACATGGGAGACTTACTTCCTGCTTTCTAGGGGACAGAGAGGAGGGTCAGAGTGTCCTTGCACTGGCTGTTTCTCAAGTAACTTTGATTCAAAATAATCAATATGCCACTTTGGCATATTTTGGGGTAACCTGCCCTGAGCCCCATCACATGACAATACATGACTGTTTCTTCTTGTGTCTATTTTCAGAAGTCCCCCAGTAGACTTCCTGTTTCATTGGCCAGAATTGCATCGTATACCTGCATCTAAACCAGTCACTGTCAGAGATAATGAGATCACCATGATTGGTTTGGACCAATCATGATTACTGCACTGGAGCTAGGGAAGAAACTCTATGCTCTGAGCTCTTAGTCTTGTGGAGGAGGGTGGAAACTTGTATAAAATCTATGTTAACTTAGATAAGAGGAGGGGGGTGTATGATTCTGAGTGGGAGACCAACAGGGTCTGTCAAACATAAAATTGTAGAAAATTTGGAAGACAAGCAAAATAAAAATCATGTACCATCCCCAAATGCAGAAATTGCTATTAACACTTTGTATCCTTCAAGATGTCTTCCTACATGTGTACACACATAGTCATATTTAAAAAGTCATCATACATATTGTTTTCAAACCCATATATTTTTTTTCTTACTGATATCAGAAACTTCATTCTTTGGGAGATGAGACTCTATTTTCTGTTTCTTAAGGCCATTTTCAAAATGAATCTTCCATGATTCATTTTGTAATGTAAAATTGATTGGCAGGTGATAATGCCTTTGGGGCCAAGAAGTTAACGAAAGGCAAAACTCTAAATTCTAAACTAAGTCACTTGAAAAGCTAGGAATAGTAGTTACTGGAGAGGTCAGCTATAAACTCATCAGTCTCTCATCTTAAGCTTATATTCCACCTGTGTAGGATGCCACTGTTGTTCTTGTCTTTCCACAGCATGTCTTGGGGAGTTTAGAGCAGCTTGTCATCATAATTGTGGCTCCTAGAAGGTTGCTTTTATGCAGGGACCACTAGCCCTGCCAGAATTCAACTGTCCCACTGAGTTCTCTTGTGATTTTATATTGAGTCACTTGACCGCTGACTCTAATTGTGAAAAGAAGTTTAAAATATTAGATCATTCAATCTGGTTATTTAGCCAGGATATTTAAAAGGATAGTTGGATTTGTAGATTTTTGAGCTAGTGTTTCAGAATGATTTTCCAAAGTACTGGTCTTAGCATGATATGAGAACTAAGGTTCTATCTAAATATCTAAATGTTTTCTCTCTGAGATTATAAAAGTAAATCAAAATCAGGTTCAGAAATTTCTGATGAGCATCATTTCTGAAGAGTAGTTAACTCTTAGTGCCTAAAAGCAATGAATTTATAAAAAAATAAGAAAATGGACAGTGATAATACTAGTTAAAAATTTTAAAGCAGATTTTATTTTTCTTATTTATTGGTTATCTTAAAAGGGGACATTCTATTCTAAAAATACATTGCTTTTAATATAAATAGATTTAGGAAATTGGGGTGGTAGACTAGTATTTTATTGAATCAAATAACCTTGTTAATATGTACCCCATCTAGAGTAATTATTTTCTCACAATACTATGAAATGTATTTAAAGATAAATTACATAAAGCATCAGTGAATTCTTCTCAAATTTAAAGGATCTTATAGCATTTAGGGTTATCATCCCTTATTACTACTCTATAAATATAAGAGAGTTCCCTTTAATAGAGTTCCACTTCATAGAATAAGTAGGATATAGCTTTGTTGGCAGCTGGGGAAAAGAGAAATATGCCATGCTTTTATGGGAACAGGTAGAGGAAAAGTGGAGAGCTTTGCTAGAGCGAAGTCATACTTACAATGACCAGTGGTCGTACGGTAAAACTAACTTATATTTGGTATATTTACCTTACTGTTTCTTTTTCAGTATTTCGCCAGGGTGATATTGGAACAAATTGGTATGCTGTCCTGGCAGGGTCTTTGGATGTTAAAGTGTCCGAGACCAGCAGTCACCAGGTAAGTTACAGTATTCTTTTTTTTTTTTTATTAGGATTTATAATTATTGTTTTTAAAGACACATTAAGTCTATATCTTTTATGCCATCAAAATTACATTTTCAAGCTCCTTTCCTCTTTCCATAGGAAGGAGTTCAACAAGTGTCTGTTGAATACTTTTATTAAGTTACTCAGCAAACACACATACTGCGTGTCTTCCGTGGTTTGAGTATGGTGACAGGTGTTGGAACATGAAGTGCAAGAACACAATGCCTGCCTCCCAGCAGCTTGCTATCTATTGGGAAATGCAAACCACTCAATTGCAATGTGATAAATTCTGGCATGTAAATTGAAATGTGAGCAAAGGGGACAGAGAATCAGTTTTTCTAGGTTTCTCCTCAGATCCTTCCTCCATCTGGTGTCCTGACTTCTCTTTGTCGTAGAAGTGGTCCCCTCGTCAGCCTTGTAGGCACTGCAGTGGTGCAGGCGAAGTGTGGCTGATGCAATCTCTCTATAAATCTCTCTCTCTCTCTCACTGTTTCTCTGCCTCATCTTATCAAATGTGGAAGGGCCAATAATATGTTCTCTTTCTAAAGTGTGGAACTTGCTTGCTTGATTTTCATTAGTGACCTCAGAGGAGCTTAACATCCTAGTGGATAAAACTCATTTTGTCTCCTTTCCCCCCACAATATTTGTGAATATTTAAAATTGGACCCAGATTCTCCTTTCACATCTGCTGACCCTTGCTCATCCTTATTCCATGGGGCCCAAACGTACAGAACTTTCCTGTTTGGAGCCAAGAACCTTGAATCCCAAAAGGACAGCCCCTAAATGCCACCTTCAAGCCTCAGTATGAAAATGGCCCAAGTTTCCTAGCTGCGTATTCAGGATTCATATAAAAACTGCAGGAAGGGAATTGGCGAATTTTAACATCGGAAAGAGTTATCCAGAGAAATTTATAAATCAATTAGAGGGACAAATAGCCTGCAGCCAAATACCATGTTTAAGACAGTGCTTCTGAGCCTTTTTCATATGTAACACACTTCAAATGTGAGAAACATTTATGATACCCTAAATTTGAGATTTAAATTTTATAGGAACATATGTGCATATTGGAGTTATGGGCAGCCAACCATCGAAAAATGGAAAAGTATCCTAAAGATTATTGGCAAAGTGGGCATTTGGAATTTGGACTATAGTTGCCAATGTTAGTCCCATTGTTATGGATGGTTAGAGTCTTAGGCCAGTACCCCAGTCCTGCTTAACCCATAGATACTTTTTCTGTGGATCACCGCATAGAAAGTTCCATTAAAAAACTGCCTGGGACCTGTCCCTTTCAACCTTGTTGGGACTACCCCCCTTCCCCTCTTTCACAGAGCCAGTTTTCTCCTGGAGTTCAGACGGCCAAGGTGAGAGGTGATTTTTTTATTCTTGTAAGATGCCTCAGTTTCTTAATGGAACTGAGACAAACTGGCATTTTTTGGATATCTATCATGTACAGGGCCATGTTCTAAGCACCTAATAGGTATTTATTTATTCCTTTATGCCTCACAACAGCCCTATAGTTCATATTAGTGTTCTTGTTTCACAGATAAGAAAGTGAGGCCCTGACTCATTAAATAACTTGCCCTAGGTAACAACCTAGAAATTAGGGGAACCAAGATTCAAACCCAAGGAGTCAGTCACCTGAAGACAGGCTCTTAGGTACTGCTCTGTGCTTTTGACTCAAAAGAAATGTGATGGCTGCTGCACCTTCCCTCTCCCTGCTATTTGTCATCTTTTCTGATTTCCCCATGTCTCTTATCTCTGCACACCTTCCACCTGCAGACTGCCATCCTGGTGGGGACCCTCAGGCTCCTTGCTCAGAGCTGTTCCTGATGCTCACTGTGACCAGGGCTCACCTGTGTGGAGGTGTGGAGGGGACAGGGCCTAGTAGAGGATGGTTCTCCTCACTCCTCTGGGTAGTCCTGAATGGGAGATGATGGAGAAAGGGGAGGAAATGAAAAGGGAAAGTGAGGAAAGAGAGGAAAAGGGAGAAAGATGAGAATTAAGGGGGAGAAAGGTGAGAAGGGAAGGAAAATACAGGGAGGAAAGAGGAGAAGAAGGAGAAGGAGGAGAAGAAGAAGAAAGGGAGGAGGAAGAAGAAGAAGGGGAAGAAGGAGAAGGGCAGAGCAGATGTACCTAAGGGATGATAAATAACATCAGCATGGATGTGCTGAGACATCAAATGTTCAAAGCTGGCATGAGATTGTGATGGTATTAAAATAGGATTTGGCCAGGGTCTCCTGGAATATTGCCCTGGACCAATTCTGTCTCACCACGGGGTCCTAGCAAGGAATAGCTGAATAACACTTTGTTATTAGCTGTGGGGTTTTTAAAATCTTAACAAATCTTTCACTTCAGCTGTAGTTTTGACCTCAAACACATGCTGAGAACTTTCCTAAGCTGGGCTTGGTCTTGTCTTAAGTTGTTAGGAGTTTTAGCTTTATACCAAAGCCGCCTTACTGCTTCCTCTGTGTACGTCACCCCACACTGCACAACCAGGGTTTTCTGGACTGATTTATATCATTAAGCTATATAGACGAGAAAGCTCATTGACTTCTACATCCTCCAACCCTCCAGAGAAGAGTCTGAGAAACACAGAGGGCCCACCTTCCAGCCAGCTCAGACAGTCACCTGCATGACATGGTTGCCACCCCATAGGAGGAAGAAGCTAAAGAGAATGAGCAAGATGGCTGAATCTCTTCCCGTGGCGAGTTGTTTGACAGGGAGAAACAAAAAAGCCATTTCCGCCTGTGCTGGCCTTGTAATGGGCTCTAGATCTCTGCCCACTAGTGGTATGGCCAAATCAGAATAGTACTGTCTCTAAGTCAGAGTTCTCCAGAGAAATGGAACAAGTAGAAGATGGGTGGATAGATAGATAGATAGGTATCTTAAGGAATTGACTTATGTGATTGTGGGGACTGGTAAGTTTGAAATCAGTATGGTAGGCCAGCAGGGTGAAGATCAGGCAAAACTTGATGCTGCAGTCTTGAGTCTGCAAGTTGGAAACCCAGGTGGAATTCATGTGTTGCAGTCTGGAAGCAGAGTTCCATCTTCTTTGGGAAACCTCAAGGGAAACATATTTGCTCTTATGTCCTTCAACTGATTGAATGAAACCGAGTCAGATTATGGAGAATAATCTGTTTTGCTTAAAGTCTACTGATTGTAAATATTAAACAGTATCTTTAGATTACAATAAAATATAGGCTAATGTTTGACTAAACAACTGATTACCCTAGTTAAGCCAAGTTGACACATAAAATTAACGTCAGCTACCCCAATGGGGAGTGAAATGAGCTTGGGCCATGGGAGAAGCAGCAAGGGGAGGCCTAAAATTGCTATCCCTAGAGACCAACAGTAACTTTGCTAACATTGTAGCTTACTTGGTTGGGATTCTGTGTGCATCATCTTTAGGCATTCATGCCCTATTTTACAAATGGGCTTGAAAACAAGGCTCGGCGACATTAGGTGTAAGCTTCCCTGGGCCACACAAATGTATCTGGCCAAATGAAGATTTGAATTCAGGTCTGACATACTCCAAATTTCATGTTCTTCCTGTTGCTCACATAGGAAAAACAGTAAGCAAGGCAGGAAAAGAAAAAGAAGAAAAGTTAAAAGAGACTAAGAGCGAATTAAGGAAGGAGAAAAGAGGTAACAGCACAGAAGAGTGAAATCTTTAAAAGTGAGTAGGGCTATTGCTAGCCTGCCCCTCCATTTTCATTCAAATCTCTCCCTGACCTGTGTGCCTTTTTCTCATCTGAGAGTCAGAAGTCAGAGACGGTAGTGATTAATTCCAAAACTTATCTCTGAGTTTCAGGGATGCCCTCCAACACCCTCAGTGGGGTGTTAGCTGGGCGGGAATGGTGGGGTAGGAGTAGACATACATCATGGTAATAGAGCGCCCCTACAGGTAGCTGTGTGAAAAGCATTATTTCATTGGCTACTCAACTACAGGGCCCTTCCCCCTTTAGTGCTATTATTAGTGTCATTTTACAGGTGGGTGCTAAATAAAGATCATACAGCCATTAGGTATCAGAGCCAGTTCTTTGCGGTTCTGGGGCTCAAGTCCTTGACCATTACAGTTGTACAAGTGCCAACCAGAAGTAATAATGAATGTGGGGAGAAGCTTTTCCCCTGTAGCTCCCGCAGCCGCCCGCCCGATTCCACCTCAAGAGCTCCGCACGTCTCACCTCCAAGCCCATCTTGCAGATGTTTCCTCCACCTAAGACAAGCTCTGCTGGGATGCGGGGCCCTCTTTACACCACCTTTTAGATCATCAGTTAAATAAGCATGGCCCATCTCTTCAAAAAGGTTTCTAGGTTAGAGGGTAGGACAGATAGGTAGGGATGCTAAGGGAGGGAGAATAAGGCCCTGTGTACAAGGTGGAGGTGATAGGATTGGAGTTTGTGTTGATGGGATGTGTGGGGGCTGAGGGAAAGTGGGGATCCTGACTCAGAGGAAGAGGTAGGTGGTGATGCCAGTAATTGAAATAAGGATCACATAAGAAAGAAAATCCTTCATAGATTCTGATATAGTATTTTTATGTCATACATTTATTAGGCATTATTGATTTGATGGAATTTTTTTCTGAAGAAAATCACCCTATTTCTTTTATATGGTGGTAGGAAGATAAAATTACACATAAATTTGAAGAATACAAAGAGCATAAATATTTTATTTGGCTCATAAATTTCTATTAACCTTTCTGCCTACTTTTCATCATTCCCTTATACTTTTTTGCTCACTGGGTTAAAAAAACACAGCTTCTTGCCTTCTTTACGGTTGGTTTGCCAGATTCATCTTGAATTCTTTGGACTCTAGGTTGAGGATCACACTCACTTCTCATTGGTGGCATGCTAGGAGTATAGTAGTAGTAACTCTCGTCATTTAGAAAGCATTTCACTTACGTTGTTTTGTTTGAGCCACCCTAATAGGCAGACCCAACTGTTGTATCTTGCTCACGTCCCAGGTGAATGAGTGGTCTGCTCAAGATGACATGGTGGTGACCCACAGAGCTGGAAATCACCATGAGTTCTTTACTCAATCCATGCCCTGCTCTTGCCATCCTTACCTTTAGCCAGCATGTGTGCCCATTTGCCTGGTGTCTGTATGGGGTCTTCAGAGGGCACTTGCTCCCAAGAGCCTCTAGCGTCGCGGGTGGCGGTGGTGGATAGATCCTTCTTTGCCCCCTTGGATATCTGGTGCCTAAGATTCTGACAAAAAAAGCTGTTGGTTCCACATTTGGGAAAAGGATTAAAATATAAACACTCCACTGAGTGGAAATATAAACTTCAGGCCCTTTACTGGGAGGGGAGGATAAAGACAAAAAGCCATTGAACTGTGGGGAGCGAGGATGGCTCACCTCCCAGTTTCGCCTGGAGCTGGTCCACCCAGTCAGTTTAGATACCAAGTCTGCCAGCTGGGGAGGCATGACCTAGCAGACAGACTCTGTCTCATCCCGCGGGTCTGCTCCTGACTCAGGACACGTCAGACAGTGGTATAAAATCCTACTGAGTGCTGGCTGGAACCAACCTCTCTCTCCCTTTCACACATGCCTTTCCCGGCAGAGCCCCAAGCCAACACTGTCCTGCTTCTCTACTTTCCCTTCGGGTGAGTCTCCACCCCCAGTCTGAGGTTTCAAGCGTGCACTGGAGGAGAGAGACAAAAGTCTCTGGATAAAGAAAGAGATAATGGGCCCTACCTCTCAGAGACCTTCCCTGAGGGGCTAATGCTACATTGCTTTCATTTCTTTTGCTATGGCCTTGAAACTGTGTTTGTGCTGAGGATTCTGGGAAAAACAGACTATTCTATTTCTGTTATTTTGATGAACTTGTTGAGACCACTATGCTTGGAAATACCTTCCTGTAAATTATATTGCTTCCACTACTCCATAAACAAAACCTACTCCCAAAACACTCGTACCCCATGTCCCTGTGTAATTGTCAGAAGCACCTCTTCCAACTTTCCAGGTACTTTTTCTGCCTTGGCCATTCTTCGTCTTACCCCCTTGAAGCTCAGTGTGCTCAGCAAGGGGACCTGCCCACAGACCACGCCACCAGCCCACAGTGTCCCAGCTGGCTCACGTGCTCATGTGGATTTCCACTTGGCAGCACACATCCTATCAAGGATTCCACCAGTTCCCACTGATACCTGTCCCCACGCTCAGTCTCTTACCTAAGCCTAACCAGGACACAAACGCCTTCAGACGCCCACAGCTGAACTCTTGTACTCAAGAACCTGCCTGTCTTGGGTACTTTTTTTAACTTAATGGCCTAAAAGTTAGAGATTTTACGTTCCCACTAGAATGAATAATGCTATGGGTGTACTCTTTTCTCATTAATGTTTGAATGGAATTAGGGTGAGAAGTGAACATTGGAAGAAGTGATACACAGTATGTAGTAAACTTAGAAACAATAAATAAGCAGCCATACTTAATTCTGTGTATGTGTGTTTCAGAAAGAAAGAAAGGTAGGGTCCTGTTTTTCTCTGCAGATTTTATAAATGAATGGCTTTTTTTTGGCATGGTGATAAATATTCAAATCCTAAAAAATAGACCAGATTTAATAATTAATCTTTACACCCAAAAAGTATATTTTTCCAGTCATATGAAAGGAGAATTTCTGATGGCTACTTAGTGACTAGGAGTCCATGCTACAAAATAGAGAATAAGATGGTGTATTAATTCATTAAAACTTCTACATCTCTGTAATAGATGCTTATTTAAAATGTGTTTACCTAATGCAACACAGTGGTTAAAATCAAACCTCTTTTCAAATCCTCTCTGCTACTTTATTGCTGTGTGGCTTTAGGCAAGTTAGATTACCCATAAGTTGGGGATAATTTCTACCTTAAATGAATTAAAGCCTATAAACCACTTAATGCAAAGCTTGCCACAGAGCAGGAGTTCTGGTACTTTTTCCTTACTAATTCCAGAAGGAAATATTTGTTGCCTAGAGTGGAGCGCTGCCTGTTGCAATGCCTGCAATGTTCTCATTTTATCACAAGAGGGCAGTGCTAGCATAGAGAAAGCAGGAAATGTGCGCGGTATTGGAATGGCAAGACTTCAACAATCAGTCCTGTTCAGCCATTCGGTGGGATCCGAGAGTCCTGGCTGCTGTTGGCACTATATGTTATCCACCCTCTCATCTGTTTCTGTGACATTCTCTGGCAATTTTTAGTCCAGTTCTGCAAAACAATCTCTCATTGGTCCTTCCCCCAAAGTAAAATGTGATTTTATTTACCCTCTCTTTGTCTCTACATCGAAGATGTTTGTAAATGTTGGATTTTTGTTTATGAAATTTGAAGGACAGGCATGTCTCTCTATCATGTGGCTCTCTCTGTCTTTCTGTCTTAGCCCGTCTGACGCTCTCATTTACTCTCATTTCGCCCTATTATTTTCAGGCAGAGAACGTTGCTGTCATTGGGGATCCTTTTCCGAACACTTTTAATGAGCCCACGAAACGTGAAAGCTGCCAACTTTATAGTGGTTGTTTGTCATCTCCTATGACTTACCTGCTCAGGTCATGCTATTGGTTAGGGACCGATCAGGAGTTTAGTTAGCATCCTGCGTGAGGCCCCCACGTGCTGTAGTTCGTTTTGTTGCCATGTAATTCCTTGTTTGGGTGGATGCAGGACTGCCTCCCTCCTGCACTGAAGCTGGCCTCTCTGATTCAGTTAGAATGCTAATGCTAGTCCGTTCTCATCGAAACTTCCTGCAGCCTTGTTGATCTTGAATGATCTTGTTAAGCTGTATCGAACCCCCCGATGCCAGCCAAGTGCTGTTAAAGTAACAAACCCGTCTTTGCTGTCTGTTAGGAGAAAACACATATGACTCAGAAGTATTTTGCCTTTGTGCCTGGCAAGAAATTCTTCAGACAGCACATACAATTTTAATGTCTTGACAAATTCAGAGCTTAGATATCTTTACATTTTTACTTTTTTAAAAGGACTTGGAGCACTCAATAAATTCCAGTACTGAATTCAAGCTCATGAAATAAACCCAGGCACTACCAGACTTAATGGCAAGTACTGCCTATAGTCCTAAAATAAAAATCGTCAAAATATTTGCTTTGTAAGAATTTGTGTTTCAGGGTCTATGCACTTAAAGGACCAATTTGTTCCTTGATGGTAAACCCAATGTGTGGTCAAAACAGTAGATAGGCTATGAGACAGTTTATTTTTCTTGAGCCATTATATAGAAATGATTTAAATATGCTTACTAAAAAAAATCTGATATCCCTTGAAGTTATAGGATAGTTAAGAAAAAATCTTGATGTACTTATCACAGAGAATTCTTATGTCTGTTTCAATGATTGTTAGTTATTTTCAATTTTGTCAGATTGTCTGTAACTCATGTAAGTTGGATTTCAGCAGATGTGTATAAACATTTGCAAGGCACACGTTTTTTACCTCGGATATCAATGATACGTAGCCACTGGCTTTCTTAACGCCATTCCTATTTTCATAGTGTAGCTATGTTTATAATGCAACAAACAAATAAAATGCTTCATATGACAATGCCTGCTTTAAGAAAACCTAGTATATCATAATTCAGATGTACAAAGCAGACAAATTAAGGGGTGATTAGTAGCAGCACAAAAGGATTCTTTGATTTACAGCAGGATTGTCAGAAGGGTTCCTTTGAATACAAGCTCCCCCAGAGAGCTGAAGTGTTTTGCAGATCATTCAAACCACTTGACATCCGGACTGAGAGACAGAGAAACTTGGAATCTGAGTGTTGAAAAACCATCGTTAATTGAAGATTAACACAGAATGAATGTAGAGATTCTCTGTTCTTTAAATAATAGAAAAATATAATTTGCTCTTTAGAAACATAGTTAACCTATACGTGTATATCAATATGACTAAGTCAGAAATAATCTTTTCCATTATGTATGGAGCATCTACTATATGCCAAGAACCATACCAAACTCTGTCTACATATTATTTTATTTATATTGAATCCTGCTAATAATCTTAAAAGAAAGATGGTGCCCATTTCATAAATGAGGATATTGAGCTTCCTGGGATCACTCCACCCAAAGCTACAAGACTAGGAATTGGCAGAGAGGGGTTTTGAATGTAGATCTACAAGGCTAAGCTTTCGTCACCACACTGCCTGCAGGGGATTTTCCCCACCAAAGATGGAGCGTTTGGATTCTGGGCGCCTCCAGGTCTGTGTCCTTTGTCCAATGTCCCCTGCCTTCCATCAGGACGGCTTTGTTGACATGTTTGCTAACTTACTTGATGCCAACTTTTATGAATGGAGGTAACCAGACCCGGCTTATCCCACTGAAACACATACTGTGCCAAGATAGTGTTCATGATTTCAGCTGGTGCTTAGCTGGGTAGAGGAGGAGAGCCTGGAAACTGGATGCCATTCACGGTGGAGGTAGGAGCTGTCTTGAGGGCATGTTCAATGCTGGGCAGGACATGGGACAAAGCTGAACATTAGAGCAGCATGGCCCTGAGGTTAGTAGGGTGAAGGGCTGAGGAAGTCTAGCTAGTGGTCACATGATGGGCAGGGAGTCAGGAAGCAGGCCCAGTGATGGAAGTGGGCAGCCAGGTGTGCTGGTGAACAGGCCTGGCCACAGAAGGGTGCTAGAGAGGGACTGGGGCCCAGAGAGGGCTGTCAGAACCAGGCAGCTGGCCATTTTGAAAAGAATTAAGATACCAGGCAGGTTACCAAGGGAGAGCCATAGAAAGAAACTCCGTTTCCCCAACTAAGGTAGGAACTTTGTAATTAGAATTGGGGCACAGGATCAGAGTGGGGAAAAATGATGATTGTTTACATTTTTTCTAATGAGAAAGAGGGTTGGTGCCCCCGCCTGCATTGGATTTGATCTGCTAGGTGAGGGTCAAGCAGACCCCAGTATTGAAATTAGAGGGTTAGAGGGGGAGCAGTGCCATTTCCTATTTTTCTGGAGATTTGGACTTAATATACATAGTTAAATATATATATATATATATAAATAAATATATAGATTGGCTGATTGAAAAAAAACCTGTGTGGGTTTAATATATATGGAGAGGTGGTTAAACTGACTAGTTCTAGTCTTAACTCTTCTGCTTGCTAGCAATGCCCCTGGGCAGGTTCCTGAACATCTCTGGGCCTGATTTTCCTCAGCCTATGAAATAGCAATGATGTTGCAGGATTATTTTAATATTACCGTCGATAAGAATATCTACAATTTATTAAGCATTTCTTTTGAGCCAGGCTCTGTGTGAAGCAGTTCGAATAAATTATCTCCTTTAACTGTTGTGAGGAATAAATAAGGCATCATAGTCGAGACACCTGGCCCAGTGCATGGCACACGGTATTCCACTCCCACACACGGAGACCCACCTGCAGGCCAACCCAGCGTAGGCTGTGTACTGTTAAGGGCGAGTGGCGATTAAGTGTTCTAGAGGATAGGAAAAGGAGGGATCAAGTGAAAGAGAGTTGCATCGGATGGGAGGAAGAAACCAGATGACACGTCAGTGACACGCGACAGGTCACTCTTTTTTGAGCCCCCTCACCCCTTGATAGAGTAGAATTGGCTTCAGAGACCCAATATGCTTTACTAACACAAGGAAGTCTTTCCATGTGTCACCCAAGGGGTATTACACTTACTATGTGTCTGCTGCAAAGCGGAAAGGGATAAGCCGCGGTCTGTCCCTATTACAGAAGTCCCCTCTGAGAATGCCGGTTCAGCCCAGCACCTCCCCAGAGGTCTCAGTGTAACCTCGGACTCGCACAGCCGTGTCTGGCTAACCCACTCTCTTGTTCTGGGCTGCCCTAGAAGCTGACCTACAGACTAGGACTTAGTTGCAAGTGGTTTTTTCGAAGATGACCCCAGGTAAGCCTTGTAAGGGAGTGGGGATGTGAGACAAGGAGGAAGGAAAGCCAACAAAAGTGTGGTGAGAGGATTTCAACTGGGCTCAGTCTTCAGGCAGCCGTCTAAGAAACCGTGTAGGGTTAGGAAGCCGGCGCACTTATCTGCCTACTTACTCTCCTGCCTCTTTGGTGGAGGTCGCCCCTTACAGGCCTTGATGCCCAGCACTCTGCCCTCAGGCGGAGCAATGCAGACACCTAAGAGAGGAAGCCACACGTGTGTTTGGCAGCTGTCCAGAAAGCCGAGATAACTTCGGGGGTGGGGCGAGGCCAAGAGTGGGGGAAGTCTGGCGGGACTCCAGCCGCATCGGCTACATCTGCCTTCCTATGTTGCAGACGTCCCAGGTTTTAAATCTACATTGCGAGTTTGAAAATCCTTAAAATAAATTGCCATCTTATCACAAAGTAGAACATTTCTTGGCTGTTAATATTTTATATTCCCTGAGCAGGCGCCGACCAATTTCTTCAGCCTCTGTGTCACTGTAAATATTTTCTTGCGGGTGGCCTTTCTGCACCTTCATCTGTGAATGAGCAGAAAACAAAACAGTCTGAGTAGTAGTCTCTGTTAAATAAGTATGGAGATATGAGCAGACCTCTAGAGTATGTGTAAGCTTTAAAGAAACAGTGATATCCCATTCAGAAACGGACATTTTCAGCCCCAGGCAAAGAATTCCAGCTTGGAATTCTGACCGTAGGAATCTGGTCGGATGTTAGTGTGGACCAGGGTAAGAGTGCTTCCGCCATATGGACTCACATTCATCCTGCCTTTCAGCATACATACGGAGCAACCTATCTGGGTTCTGCTGAGTGAGAGAACACGGGAATGCAAATGTCTCTTTTTGATAGTTCTCTCCTTGGCACGTTGCCATGCCTTGTCTGGGATTCAAAAAATAGCACCCGTGGACTCTAAAGGTAGTGATTGATCTTTAGAGTGAAAATATTCTTCTTAGGACCTTTTTCTTCCCAGTGGCCAATCCATACTTCCCAAATCTATTCAGATTTCTAAGTGCATTTGTCCTAAAAATACTGAGTCTGCTGAAAGTTAAGTTTGAACTTAGAAGCAATAGTCCTTTCAGGTGAGGTTTTCCAGTCCTAATTTCAAGATCCTATCTTGTGTTTGTGACTCCCTGCCCTTAAACCTAAGAGAATTCACGTATGAAGGAAGAAACGTGGGAAGGACAGATCCCACACTCCGTTCTTGTGGGAGAGCGAGGGATGCTGGAAATGAGCCGAGGTGCTCAATCAAAGGGCCAAGGCTAGGAGTGTCCCCTTGCAGAGGTCCTGACCTGTGGCCTGCGCTGACAGTGCTAACAGGACTGATGTTAGCTATGGAAGGCACAGGGAATGTTAAATTCTTCCAGGGCCACTCAAGAATGCTTTCAATCTTTTGTCCATCACAAGAGCTGTTCACTAGCCCGAAGCCAGGCTCCTGTGACTTTCACAGCCTACGTCTTTCTTGGTATACCTTTTGGTGACAAACTACATAGTCAGGGATAAGAGGCAAGAGAGGAGAAGACCGTTCAATCCATAAAAATCTACAACTAGCTCACGAAGAATAGATCTTCTTAGTTCCTTTGCGTTATACTTTGCGGATAACCTTAGATATTTAAGCTGTGTGGACGGTGGCAGCAATAGTATTATTGGTACATCCCTGTCAGGTTTTAAAATAGAATTTTACACTGGAAAGTACAAATTAGGCAAAAGAATCCTTTTTGAAGGGTCCAGATGAGAAAGGAGGCAAGTGAGATTCTCAAGGGAACCTGATCATCTAGAGAATTTATGGAAGTCTGTGATTTATCATAATCCCTTTCGCGCTTTTACTAGAATTTGAAAATTACTCAGAGGTACCTAACTTACTGAATATTGATACTTCGGTTCTGGGAATATTTTTCTGACTGAATTTGTTTGCAATTTCCTCTCTGGAAAATTTATTAACAGGCTATTCTTTCACTTCCCCCAATCCTTCTTTCTTTTCTGAGATATTGATTTTATTTTCCTGAACACAATTTTATATGGTAATATCTGGGCAGAAGCAATTTTCTATGGTTCAAGGAACTGGATTCTTATGGGCATTTGTCTTAGTAATGTGATTACAGAGTCACTAACTTGATGTTAATAACATTTGCCTATTATCGTGTATTAGATGCATGAAAGGAAAACTGCTTTCTCACTCAGAGGTTTACCCTCGTGTGTCTCCGTTAGTGGATAATACCCTACAAAATCAATGTCCAGGTGACTTTGAGGGGCTATTTGCCTTATTTGAAACTAGTTAGGATTAAATACAAATATTATCACCAATGTCACATGCAGATTGGAAATTACTCTTTTTAGCGTACCTTGAGAAACTTTTAAATCATTGATTCCTGGCATTTTATAAACTAGCCACACTGCCCCTCTTCTGAAGCTGTTTTTACTCTGCTGCGGCTGCAGGAGGCAGCACGATACAAAAAGCTTGGAATCCACAGCCAGAGAGCCGTGGTTAGGCTCTGACTGTGTGTGGACCAGGGCCGTGTTAATCAACCCCCCTGCCCTCAGTCTCCTCATCTCTTCAAGACAAGCTTGCGGGACAGCCTCCCTATTCCAGTTACCTACTGAAATATCATAACTGCATCCTCTCACTAAAAAACTGTTCATTTTCAAAAGATTCCCTCCTTTTTTCTTAAAACAGATAGTAGTCATATAAAAAGATAATCCTGTCTGCAGAAAGATTTGAACAAGGTTACTGCTAGCAGCTTTATTCGTAATATCCCTAAACGAGGATCAACCCAAATGTTCACCAGTAGGACAACAGTTAAGCAAAGTGTGGCATATCCATGCAATGGAAAAGTACTTGTCAGTGAAAGGAAAAAAGTTACTGATCCATGTGACAATATGGATGAATCTTACAGACATTAATGGGAGCAAAAGGAGCCAGACACCAGAGAGGGCATATTGTCTGACCACTTTTCTTTTTTCTTTAGGATTTTATTCATTTATTTGAGAGAGAGAGAGAGAGAGAGAGAGAGAGAGAGAGCATGAGGCAGGGAGGGGGCAGAGGGAGAAGCAGACTCCCCGCTGAGCAGGGAGCCCAACTCGGGACTCTATCCCAGGACCCTGGGATCATGATGTGAGCCGAAGGCAGGCACTTAACTGACTGAGCCACCCAGGCGTCCCTCGTCTGACTACTTTTACATGAAGTTTTAAAACCAGCTAAACTCCGGGCGCCTGGGGCCTCAGTTGTTAAGCGTCTGCCTTCAGTTCAGATCATAATCTCAGGGTCCTGGGATAGAGCCCAGCATCAGGCTCCCTGCTCAGCAGGGAGACTGCTTCTCCCTCTTCCTCTGCCCCTCCCCGCTGCTCGTGATCTCTCTCTCAGATAAATAAATAAAATCTTTAAAATATAAATAAAGCCAGCCAAACTCCTTTATGGTAATAGAAATCAGAATACCGATTGTCGCTGAAGGGAGGGTCTTGACTGGAAAAGGGCACGAGGGGAATTTCAGGGTGATAGGAATGTTGTATGTCTTGATTTTGTTGGTGATTACATGGGAGTATATATTTGTCAAAACTTGTTGAACTGTGCAATTGAATTGAGTGCTTTATTTTGTATAAATTATACTTAAAAGACAACTCACCTATATCGGTTAAATGTTTAATTTTCTAATGACCAATTTTGGGGATTCTCAGGATGCAGTGACCATCTGTACTCTGGGAATTGGGACAGCCTTCGGAGAGTCCATTCTGGACAACACACCCCGCCATGCGACCATCGTTACCAGGGAGAGCAGTGAACTGCTCCGCATCGAGCAGAAGGACTTCAAGGCTCTATGGGAGGTGAGCCCCAAGGCTTCTTTGTCAATTAATGTAGTTGCAGAAAAGAAAGGGAGCTGCCACATGGATAATGGCATTACAGTCAAGCCTTAATGTGTTCTGTTCTGAGCCGGTAGATGGAATTTAATTTTCAAAACTTGTTTTTGAAATGAGTGAGTGAAAAAGCCATTTTGACACAAGACACCCCCCCTTTTTTTTTTTTAATTTAGTGCTCGCTCAATTTTCTGTGGTTTGACATACCTTATAATTATTTCTTGAATGACCATAGAGTGTTTTATGTATTTCCTCCCTCCTATTCCACAGATGTATTCTTAACCAGGGAACAAAATACTTTGACATTTTCTTTTGCATTTTAAAAATCATCGTTGACATGTTCCCTGGTATAGTGGAATGAATGGGGTTAACATCTGCTTCATTTAAATGCTTTTAAAAGTGATGGGCCCCATAATAAGGTATGGGAAATGAGGGACATAAAGATGTCTGGTGACTTGCCAACTTCAAAATGCATAGGTGGCACAGCAGTGGATGGAGCCAACGGGCGCTGGGGGCTTTTGCATTTACCGCTGCTTACCAGTGCCCCTTAGGGTACTGCACTCATTTACAAGAAGTAGGGGGAATAAATCATCTTATATGCAGTAACGGCAAGTGGAGCACTTAGAAAGGCCCAGCTAAGCCTTGCATCTTTCCCGCTCATTCCTTTTCAGTTCTGCAAGCTTCTGATTTTAACCTGTGGTTGTTCCTTATCTTTGTCCTTGGCTCAGTATGTCCAAGTGTTAACCCATCGAGCTGGCAGGCTTTGCAACTTGTCCCGGGGTGGCTAAGATTTTCAACTTGATCTAAAAAGAATTTTGTGTAATCAAATAGTTTCCTCCAGAGCCAAACAAATGACAGATGCATTAAGGGAGCCAACCTGCAGGTGAAGGAGTGATGCTTTGCCTTAAAAGTCCTGGAAAGCCTTGGAAGGCCTTGGTGGTGAAACCTGTTACTTTTATTCTTGGCAGTAGTGAATAAATTGCGGGGTTGCTTGTTTGAAATGTTCCCCTTAGAAATTATTAAAGAGCTCCAACTGCTCTGTAAAGTTCAGAGACAAAAGCTAGTTTTAGGAAGGCAAAGCCAAAGTGGGTTTGCACGAGGTGTGTGCGGAGAGGTTTTCTGTCAATTAAAAGGGACCAAGCTTGAGGCAAATAAGTCTTTTTTTTTTTTTTTTTTTGGATCTTTCATGTTTAAAAGGTAAACTGAAAAAGTCTTTTCCAAAAAAGAAAATTTGGAAAACCGGTTTAAGAACAAAAATGATTTCCACCTGTGATGTATGTCATTATAACTGGTTTTGTCTGTCGTGACTTTTTCCTTCAGGTTGCTCATTGAGGATGGTTTGTGGAAATATTGAAAATTTTATTTTAATTAGGAGCTCTCAGGACGATGAAGGAAGTTCCTGACAAGTTGCTACCTGTGAACATTTTTTATAAATTTATTATTAGAAAAATGGTCAAACATACAGAAAATCCAAAAAGATAATACAACGAGCACCCAAACATCCCCACTCAGTTTGGCAGTTGCTAACATATAGCCAGATTTGTTTCCTCTTTGATTTTTTTGCTGAACCACTTTAATGTAAATGACAGCCATTATGACATGTCACCATAAATATCCAGCATAATCTCCAAAAAGTTAGAATACCCTGCTACATACCCGTAATACCATTATTTCACTTAACAAAACTAAAGATAATATCCTAATATCTAATACCCCATCCACAGTTCAAATTTCCCCATAAATACCCATAAATAAGTAAATATTTATTCAATAACTATCTTTTATTTCTGTTTTATTTCAAATCAGGTTCAAATAAAGAACCATATACTACATTTGGTTGTTATAGCTCAGTCAGTCGGTCTGTCTCTTTCTCTCCCCTTCCCTCCCTCCTAACCCCTCTCTGGCTCTCTCTTTGTCCCATGACATTGACTTGTTAAAAAGGCCAAGTCAGTTTCTCCCAAAGTCAAGATTTGTTTGATTGTTTTCTCATGGTATCTTTTTGTACCCCTACCCCAGGGTTTCCTATACATGGAAATTAGAGCTAAAAACTTAATGAGATCAAATCAAACATTTTTTGGCAAGACAACATCAAAGGTGCCACTGAGTACATCAGGAAGCTCATCACGTCTGCCTGCTTTACTATGGGTGATGCTTGATTAGTGCGATCCTATAGTTAGATTGCATTTGAGTGCGTTTTAGGGTTCTTTTCCACAGATATTTCCCTTAAAGGAAAATCCCTAAATGGTGGTATGGATATTGAGGGAGGTCTTTGGGATCCCAAACCTTGCCACGTGATTCTATAGCTCGGTGGGTCCAACTCTTCCTCTGTGACCTCAGAGCAGATTTCTGATCTCCCCTGGCAGTGACTTAAGTGAGCTGAAAAGAATTTTGTCTGACTTCTTATTTTACAGGTGGGGGACTGAACCTCACAGTGAGTAAGAGATTAGTCAGACACTTCATTTTATTTGCCTGTTCATATAACTACAGAGTGCAAATTACACGCTCAGTCATCATTTTAACTGGCTAAAATGAAAATGCAAGAAACTCCATTATCTAGCAATCTGTGTGAGTCAGAGCTTTATTAATGGGCATAATTGTGCACCTACACTATGTGACAATCCTAAGAAATCATAAAATTCTAAATTACCTTCTAAATAAAAAAGATCAACTTAAATTTATTCTACCACTCGTTTTTCAACACATATTCATTGAGTATCTCCTGTGTGCCAGGTGTGGATGTAGAAGCAAACGAGATTGGCTGAGCTCATGCTCTCCAGCAAGGGCTTCTGTTCTACTTGGAGAATGCAGAAAATAACCTACTGAGTCATAATATTATTTCAGACTATAATATATCATTATCATTAAATAGATTTTATTTCTATTTGAATGAGTGGTCCACTGATACATATAGCACTGATCTGCTAGCAAAATATCTGATATTTAGAATACCTATTCCTTGATTATGTCAGATAATTGAGTTTATAACTCAGCCATTTATTACACTTGTAAATAATACTCATTAGCAAAATTAAAACTGAAGCTTGCACTCTCAGCTGAAATCTAAGGTAGATCTGCCTGCCAAACATTAAAGGGAAAGGATTATGTCGGGAAGGGTTCAGGCAGGAGCCTCACTGAACTGTGAGATAATGGAAGAAGGCAGCAGGAAGGTAAGCTGGATAATGCCTCTCTTGGTGGCAAGATAAGGAACTCAGTGTTGGGCTATAGGTTAGGAATAGTAAAAATTAGATAACCTGAATCAAGGATCTAAATGTGCATGTTTATCTCATTTGACTACTTACTTTTAGAGAATGTTATGGTGGGTCCATTGTGTATCAAGCACCCTCTTGTTTAGCTTTGTCTCCTTATCTATGTCCTGTTGTCACTTAAAAGGGCCAAAAGATAAAACTCGAGGGCCAGGATTCTGAGTTACTTCTAACTCTAAAAATTACGATCTGTAGCCACTACCAGGTACTACAGTCTAAAAGTAGCTCTTAAATAGACTGAGCAAATAGTCAATTTTAAATCTTCCACTTGGGAATTTAATGGCAACACAAAGCTAGGGAATCCTGCTTCCTTTCCTGACCAAAGGCGAGTTTCGCCGGCTCCTCCGCAGAAAGAGAACATACTCAGAGAACCACATGTGAGATTTTGAAATCCTATTCAATTTCATCCCAGATACCTCTTGCTTTATATTGTCTATTATGTTGTAAGTTAAATTGGTAGCACCCAGTGTATTTAAAAAAATTATTTCCATAAATGTAATCAGAAGCATTATTCGATAGCCTCTACAAATACATCAAAGAAAGTATTCCCCAAGGTGAAACTGAGGTAGCAGCTTGATGCTTTTCTTTGCATTTTCTGTCTTCCCTAATGAAAGCTGCTTTCTTTCCTCCTCTCCTTCCATGTTTCAGTTGCTAATTTATGGTCAGATTTGAGAGCATTGGGTTGCTCCATCTTAAGACATGGTCAAGTTTGTTTTTTTTTTTTCAGGTTTTCTTAATGTAAGTGAATTATGGTAATTTTATTCAGAGTTGGTCAATAATGCATCCCCCTTCTTATGCATCTGTGGTATTAGGACTTAATAAAATGTATGAACCAGGATATAAAACATCTCATTTTTCAGTAGCTTATGGGGGATGGAGAGAGAAGGAAGAGGAGAGGAGACAGGAGATAGTTCTGTTTCTGAATTTCATTCAGAAGAAAATTAATTGAAAAGTCTTGGAATACCGTGTTTAGTTCTTTTTAAAATTTTTTTTTTTTTAAGATTTTATTTAGTTAGTAATTTGACAGAGAGAGCATAAGCAGCGGAAGGGGCAGAGGGATAAGGAGAAGCAGACTCCCCACTGAGCGGGGATGGGGGGAACTCGATCCCAGGACCCTGGGATCATGACCTGAGTCAAAGGCAGCCACTTACCCGACTGAGCCACCTGGACGCCCCCACCATGTTTAGCTCTTGAGACAACCGTAATTTCAACTCCTTGGCACTAGTGGCATTGCGTACCCTCAGTGAAGAAGTTAAATGGCAGAGTAATGAAGGGTAGGCTTGAGAGTTTTAAGCTAGTTATTAATATTTGATCCAAGATGGTGGGCATTTATGATTGCTGGTGGCTCTTGGACTAAATAAAGAACTGATTTACTGTCCAAATCCATGAATTTCTTTGCAGCACATATAGGATAAGGTTCCCGGTGGTTACAAATGACTACAACAATGGGCTTTTTGTTTTTCCTGTTGACTTTCTATCTAATGTCGTGTCTGTATGAAGATGCTTTCAGCTTTGCAGTGTGTTTTGACATCTGTACATTGAATATTCCAAATACATGAAATTGAATGATAAGGTGAGTCCAGTGTATTCAGAGAAGTAGATTCAAGAGGCACTCTCGATCAAATTCATAAAAGACACTACTGAGAGATCCTTGAACTCGTGGTCTACCACCTGCTTAGCTGTGTTTCAATTGCATGAGCATCATCTGGCCAAAAGCTTTCCTTCATTGTGAGCCATGTTTGAGCATGTTCAAAAAATAATAGGTGTTTATGAATAAGTCATTTGAAATTTAAAGACAGCAATAAAACTACAGAGTCTAAAAATAAAGGCAATATTTTAAATTTATAGTCTGACCCATGTCATAATAAAAGTGATTTCTTAGCTGTAATTGTTACCCAGAAACTTCTTGGCATACATTGTGATTTTATTCTAACCAGAGGATCCCATGTCACAGAGAACCATTGCTTAGACGTAATGATTGATACAGGAGAGTTTATTCCCCAGATGTGTCTGCGGCCTCAGTAAATATCGTTAAGTGACCAAAAATCTATTTCATGCTTTATGGGATATAAAACTCAATGGTAAAATGAGGAAATAAGTGCGTGTTCTGTCTTAGCCAAAGAATGCAACTTGTAAAAAAGAATATTTCTAAGAGTATGAATATTGTTGCAGAAATATTGTTACATCTGTCTCTACTCCCTGATTTTCAGAGTGTTTTATTTCTCGATTCTACCAGATAAATGTTGGCAGTTGTGGGACTGAAAAGCCTTTGAGTTATTTCCATTCACTGCCTCTTCTTGGACTATGCAGGGAGAAAAAGTCCTTTTCCATTAATAATCTTTCAAGTCACTATGAGAATAGGAAGTATTGAAATAACAGCAGCTTAGTCTTTGCTGGCGCGCTTTAAAAACCTTATTAGAATAATATACTTCTCAGAGGCATCTGCTCCTGCCTTGAATAGACTTGATGTTCCTGTCTGTCTCGGGCTGTCAGAAAAATTAAAGCCAAATACTTAAAACATAATATCAGAACATAAAAATCCCAGAAGTCCTTTATTTAGCATGCACACGATTTCGGATTGGTTCACTTTTACTTTAACGGGAGGCTTCCAAGGTGGGCTGGTATTTCAGGTAAATGGCCCTGGGCAGTGAGGCAGGGCTGCAGGACCCAGCCTCAGACAGACAGCCCCTGGCCTGCCTCTAGTGCACCCTCATCGGAGGACTGGCTGGAACCTAAAAGCCAAGGAACGTGCTTTCTCCCAAGTCAGAAGTCTGCGCTTACTTTCGGCAACTTTGGAGCTTGTACTGTAGGGTTACTTCCCAGGCCAGAAATTTGCATCAAAGGGCTAAGAAAAATACAGCCAAAAATAAACATGAAAGCCAAGATTTCATGCCAGGAACTCCAGCCACACACATCCTGTTGGCTGGTTGTCTTGACTCTCCTCACAGTTGTGATTCTTTGAAACGAAGCGGAAGCCTGCTCCGATGACTTGGACCTCATGTCTGCTCCCGGGTCTCACCCCTCAGTCCTCGAGCTTTTCCATGGAGTGGCAAAATGATTCAAATCCAGAAAGGAAGGGAGTGAAGTTATTAGGAGGTAACTAAAGTTAACTGTATGTGTCTGTATATAGGAAGTCTTTTCCTACTGCCTTTGGCTGCCTGAGCTTTTCTAGAGAACGACCAGCACCGGCCTGAGATCCTTTTAACACTAACAGATACAAACAAGGAATTATCGGCGATGAAGGTGTATTTTGCTGTCCAGATAAAGGACAGATATTCACTGGATGTCTGGGAATTTTGAGAGACTGAATAAGAAGGACGTATGCCCTACAAGGTCAGAATGATCTTTATTTATTCTTTGGTGGGGAGACGTTCTATGTCACAGTTTGCATTTTGGTTTGAGGAATTATACTGTGAAACATCTCTGGCTTTTCTAATTATGTTCCACCAGACCTAAATATGTACAACGGGACTGACATAATTTGATTTCATCTTTGTTTGTGATGCGTGTGTGTGTGTGTGGAGGGAGGAGTGGCGGCTCATCTTTTTCTGATTGTGGAGGATAGGTTTGTTTAGCCCAATGATCTTAAATCTGTTTCTAGATAAACAAAGATAGTTATTCATAACTAGCCAGTTACATTGATCACATTGATATTAAATATATGTATTTATCTGGTGACATATTTGAATGGCACATATTAAAAATGAATTTGGAGCAAGGAACCAGATTGAGAGTGATGGTATTTCATCCCCTGGATGCTCAGTGGCTATCTTGCCTGTGGCTCTCAGACTGTATGAATTCCTTAGTGTTTATGGGAACTCTGTTACCTTATTGATGACTTGAAGTCATACCAGCTCTGTAAGCTATGATTTCACTATTTCTCAGAAGATGATCAGGGGGTCTGAACAGATCAAGGCTTGGCTGGCAGGTGCCAGCGATGTCCAGATGCTGCGGGTAGGCCTGTTTTCAGCAGGCTGTGAGTAGTAGTCATTGCTTCTTAGCCAGGGCTCTTCTAGGGGTTCATTTCAGGAGTGTGCGCCAGATCCTAGGATCTTGTAGTTGTTGTTAGCAGAGGTTCTGAAATGCCTCCCATGGCCGTGCATTTGCCAGCTCACCTTTGACCCCTCACCACCCCCCACCCCCGGATTTTATCTTGCAATGGCCCTCATTATTCTCCTAGCGAACCTACCCCTCTGCGTGGCTGCTAAGGAGCCTCTCAATTGATGCCACTTTGAAAATTTCATCTTTTAGAAACTCCTGTCGTATTCAACAAACATATATACTTGGTTCCCACCAAGCGGAGGTGCAAAATGTATCGTGTCTGTCCTTCTGGTTTACAGTCTAGTGCAGAGGACAGACAAGCATAAATACCAATCACCCCGATATAAGACAGACTGGAAAGCTCTCTAAGGAAGATCCAGTGTGCCGGAAGACATGCGGGGGAGGGCAGAGAGAGATTCATTTCCATCCAGGGTATCATTTCGAACGAAGACAAAGAAATCGGGCTGCGGATTCTTCTGTGGCTAACAGGGCTAATTTTCAGCATCCCTAAAGGATTGGGGTCAGTTAACCAAATGATAGCATTTGAGGCAGTCTTGTCCCAAGGAGCTGACCACACAGAAGAGGCAGGGTTTCTTCGCTCCTACTGTGCCATATTCTGCCCTCTCCCCCTGTGATAGGCCCCTGGGCAGGCTTGGATAGGAGTCGGCCTGCCCTCTGAGGGTGTCATGTGTTGCATTCCCAAATGCCTGGCTTTGTGTTTTGTTTGTTGTTCAGTCATCATCTGGAGAAATCCGCTCTGAGGTTTAATGGGTCCCACGGGCAAAGGCAGTTCTAGTCGGGAAAACTTTAAGAACTTGAGACTCAGAAGGAACTCGTGGTATGGACTGGGGGATATTGTTAAGCTCTTTATGTGTAGGAAGCCCTGTGGTCATGGGACTCTTCTGTTCTCAATGGGCCAAATTCCACTCCTGCGTCGTCTCCAGGCTGCTGCGGAGAGGTTAGAGCCCAGTCACTGGGGCAGGGTGTCTGACACCGAGGAAGGAGCAGCAGGAAATCCTGCCACAAAGTCAGTCTCTCCGAATTCCTGCAGGCTTGCCGTGGTTGATTTACTAACCTCAGTGTTTTGAGCTGTCTGGCCCAAACCCATAAATGCAAGACAGACCTTCTAAATGCTATTGATGTGGTCAAGCGGTCTGGCCTGAAATTCTCATCTATTCCTGGTTTAACTCAGCTCTGCTAGATAACTTTTAGGAAAGCTCTCCAGCTCCTGGGCCACCTATTTGTAAATGTAAAGGTAGCTTTACTTAAATGCTACCTTGCTGTCAGGAGTGCTCCAAGTTAATGTTGATTGCTTACTTAGGTGCCTTATGAATTGGAAATTTTAGTAACCGCCCCCCCCTTCCCTTTAGGTTTGCAAATTCAAGAAGGCAAAACCACAGATTATGTGAATAGAAAGTACAAAGTCTAGGCAACAGTTCATACCGTATCAAATTATATCATTGGAAAGGCAAGAACTTTTTGGTATCTTTCCTCATTGACAGTTGTAATTCTTAAAACTACTTCCACATTAGAATTACCTGGAAAGCTAGTTAAAAATTCTCATGTGTGGGCCCTCCCTAGAACAATGAAACCAGAATCTGTAGAAGAGGGGCCCTGGGGATCAGTGGCTTCTTCAAGCTCCCCAGGGGGGCCTACTGGGCAGCCAGGGCTGAGAACCTCTGTCTTCCAGCAGTGGGCTTTGGTAAGTGGGCACTGTGTCCCTTTGCATCTGCTTCTACATTTACCTGCCTGGTATTTTTGTTCTGTGCTAAGGCTGTATGATTGAACAATATGCTTATGCCTTGTTTGTGTTAAATCTCCTAGTGTAATTTTTCCTTCTCTCGTATAGACGTTCTACTTCCAAATTGGGGTTCTTGCCAGATTTAAGTAATGATGGCAATCAGTACTTTAGAGATACAATGAGTGGGGTTTTTTATTTGAGGGTTTGTGATTAGAGGTTGCCTGTGTGGTCTGGTTATTGAAAGTGTGAGAATCAAGTGCAAAATCCTCCCTCCCCACCCCCAATTCCACCACCCTACAAGCACACATTCATTCTCTCATCTGGCAGAACAATCTTGTCATTACACATGTAGCTCCTGGAAAATTCCACACTATACCTTCGTACGAGAATGAGAGTGAAAAAGACAAGTAATATCATAGCACTATTATGAAGAGAGTTTTGAGCTCATGGACCCCCTGAGAATGTTGAGATCCCTGACCTGTCCCTGGACTATACTTGGAGAATCACTTCTCTAAGATAAATTCCCAGAAAAAGAGTACTAAGTTGAAGGGTATGAAAACATTTATGTCTCTTGATAAATATGATCATGTTTATTTTCAGTAGCTTTTATTCTGCCACCAGGAGTATTTGAGCACGCCTATTATATCCAGCTTTGGCTAGCATGACCGTTACATATTTTTCTCCATTATAATAGACACTGTTATCATCATTGTGTTTCTTTGATTACTGCTGGGATGGTTGAGATTTTCTTATATATATTTTTTCTGATTCTATTTCTTCTTTCAGGGACCATGTTACTCACCCATACATTGACATTTATTTATCAGTTTATATGAATGCTTTATTTGACCAAGCTATTAACCCTTTGTTGTAATTCCTGCAAATATTTTATCTTGGTCTGTTGGCTTTTCATTTGTAATGACTTTAAAGTACATAAATTCTAAATCCATTAAATCTCCAACAAAAAGGCTATTTTGTGGTTTAAATTTTTTTAGGTTGTTTTATAAAGATATTATCTTTCATTTGTAACTGATTTGAAAAATCACACGATATAGGCAATAATAGTGTTTTCGTCAGTGGTGCTGTCTGCATGAATGAATGAGTTTTAAAAACTTTTTTTTATTGCTTCTCTCTTCTGCTTCAAAACATACATAAATGCTCTTACAAATTCATATATTGGCTCCAATTGTTTCTTATAACATCTATGTTATAGCCTGTCTTACAACCTTATTTTAGCAACTGTAGCAAAATTTTCTTAAGATTTCTTTTTTTTCCCCCAAGTACTTTTATTTTATTTTTTCAGCGTTACAAGATTCATTGTTCATGTACCACACCCAGTGCTCTATGCAATACATGCCCTCCTCAATACCCACCACCAGGTTCGCCCAACCCCCCACCCCCACCCCTCCAAAACCCTCAGTCTGTTGCTCAGAGTCCACAGTCTCTCATGGTTCATCACCCCTCCGATTAAGATTTCTTTTCTGGATATTTGTACCATGACCTGTGTCCCTTCCACTGCTCTTCTGCTTCGGTTTCTGTGAAGATCCCAGTGATTTGATGATGGAACCCTCCAGCTCCTAGTTCCTACTGCCCCACCCCTCCACACCCCCAAACCCCAAACATTGCTCTAAGCTTTGAGTCTGAGTGAAACATGAGTGTTACTGGGATATCTTCTGAAGTTAGTGAAGTGACTCCTCTTCTTAAATTTTATTCTATTTATTTATTTATTTGAGGGGGGGAGGGACAGAGGGAGAAGGAAAGAATCTTAAGAAGACTCCCCCATGCTGAGTGTAGAGCTCGACTTAGGGCTTGATCTCTGAGATCATGACCTGAGCGGAAACCAAGAGTCAGCTACTTAACTGACTGAGCCACCCAGGCGCCCGAAGTGAGTGCTCTCTTTTGAGCATCTGTAACTTTGTTTTCTTTTCTTCACTGTCCAGAATTGTATCTACCTCTTTAATAGTTCTGGGGAAAGCACAGCTCTTAGCAATGAGTGTTAATGAAAATGACTTTTCATTTTTAGGTCTTCGCTATTTGTTGTGGGTTTTACTTTATTTGTTTGGAGTGCATTTTTGCCCATGCTTCACTTTGTCTGAAATTCATAGAATTGCCTAGTACAAATATACTGAAAAAGGAAAAAAAACCTCTCTATAATAACTTACATTATATCTAATCCCTGTTAAAAGCATAACAGAACTTGGAAAAGAGAAAATGTAGTAAAATGACCAGATACAGGTAGTAAAAGAACTACCTAGTCAGAGTGCCTGGGTGGCTCAGCTGGTTAAGCATCTGACTCTTGATTTTGGCTCAGGTCATGATCTCAGGATCCTGGGATCGAGGGCATCGGGCTCCACACTCAACATGGAATCTGCTTGAGTATTTCTCTCCCTCTCTGTCTGCGCCTCCCCCTCTCAAATAAATAAATCTTTAAAAATCAAAAAGATCTGGGGCGCCTGGGTGGCTCAGTGGGTTAAACCCTCTGCTTTCGGCTCAGGTCCTGGGATCGAGCCCCGCATCAGGCTGTCTGCTCAGCGGGGAGCCTGCTTCCCCCTCTCTGCCTGCCTCTCTGCCTTGTGGTCTCTCTCTCTGTCAAATAAATAAATAAAAATCTTAAAAAAAAAAAAAAAGGCAAATATATTAAAAAAAAAAAAGCAAAAAGATCCGCCTACTCAGGAACATACACAACTTTGTGAACAACGTTGTAAGAAGTATTTACTTATGAATAAGTTATAAAGTTTTTAAATAGGTTTAAAAATGTTAGTATTCTACTACTCTGAAAACGGTATTGCAGAGCACACTACCTCCATCGACATTTTCTTTCCTTAATTACCAAAGGTTTTGTCATACATAGCAGATGGCATATTTAATGAGGTTATAATTAATAAATGAAAATTAATGAATTAAAAATCATTGCATGACTTCCTGATAGTAATAATTGCAAGCATGTACATAATAGTCTAAACTACTATGAGTCCTGACATGCTTAAGAAATTTTTAGAGAAGTTTTAGTAGAGTTAGCATTCCATCTTCCTGATAGTCTCTTTCTTGCATTCTGCTTGTGGCTTTATAGTTTCTTCTTCCCCATCCTAGCCCCTTCTCCAGACTTCATTTAGGTCTGCAATGTCAGACTTCTCTTTTTTCCCTCCAACTTTTTATTCAAACTTTTAAACACTCAGAAAATTTGAAAAAAAAAATTTTTTTTGAAAAAAAAGTAGGAAATATCAAGTTTACTTGAATATTTTAGGTCGATTTTTTTCCCTCTCTGCTTCTCCCTGTCCTAGCCAGCCTCCTTTTATAATCAATTGTGTGTTTATCTCTTCCTCATCAATTCCATCCCACCATCTCCGTGACCTCCCTTGTCTCTCCTCTTGTCTCGCCAGTGTTAAGGGAGGCAGCATGGTTTTTAAAGACCAGGGACTGGAATCAGCCAGATCACAACGACAGTCTGGCCCAGCTCTGTGTCCTCAGGCAAGGAGGTTAACAATAATCCTATCACAAATGGCTGGGAGGAAGGAAGGGTATAAAGCCAGCAATCCCTTAGCCCCAAGGAAGCACCAAGTAAAGGTGCAGAAGATAGAGATGGATGAATACAGGTGGAGGAGTTCAGATACACACATGCTTGCTCAGACGCCTAGTGCTGCTGTCTCTGCTGCCCAGGGATAATGTTCAAACTATCTACGTTGGCATCCAGAACTTTCTAAATGTGGCCATACATCCTTTTTCAGCCATATTGCCGCTATTAATTTATCCAAATATTTTTCTCAGCCTAAATCATATCAGCAAGCACTAGTTGGGCATTCACGAAATGCCAGGTGCTATGCTAGGCACCGGCCACACAGATAAGAACAGTGTGTGGCCCTCAAGGAGCTCACAGTCAAATGGAGAAAAATATGTGAAAATAAATTTTAAAATTGGATGATATGAGCTATCGCAGAAGCATATACAGGGACTGGACATGGGAGGAGGAGACGGTAATTGCCAGGGAGAGTCAGAACAGTTTCCAGAGAAAGTCCCCTTGTGTGTATTGTCCTCCTAAGGCAGACAGGAAGGTAACTGACAGAAAGATGTCACCAGACACAAGCAGAGAATACAAGTGCTACCGTGGGAACATGTCTGTTTTGGTGGAACACAGAGGAGGGGTCATAACAACCCTCTCGGTTCCAGGACAAGCTTGCCTCCTTCTCAAGTTCTTCATGGAAAGAAGAGCCTGTCAGAGCCGACTAGCCTTTCCTGAGAACAGCACAGGATTTTTATCTCCTTCTTTCCTGTCCCCAAAGAAAACCCCCATCCCCCCACCCCTCCTCAGCCCCTCACCTCCCAGCTCTTCTGGACTCTAGAGTCTTGCCTGCTTGCTCCCTGAAGCAAAAACACGTTACAAGCCCAAAAGTGTTAAGGTCCCCTTACCTCCAGTCACCTCCTTTCTCCACCTGTCCCAAGACCCAGCCCAACTGCTGTCTCCCCTAACATCTCCCCGTCTCCTCCCGGTCAGGTGAATAACACCAGGAAGGAATGATGGCAGCCCCTTCCCGGAGGTGTTACCACATCTGTCTGTGAATGAAAGGCCAAGAGGAGGCTGGTTGCCTCCTGAGGAGATAACAGTCCAGATGATGAAAAAGAACAGGACTGTAAGACAGGTTGAGATCAGGTGAGGGGATGGGGAGAGGAAGTCTAACACCTGGGTTGCTAAGATTCAGGGAAAATGGAGGCCCAGAGCACTGCTGTTCCTCCAAACAGACAGAGAACCCTGGAAGCTGAGAGGTTCTAGGACTGAGCGAGCCCAGAGCAAGGGGCCGAATGCGACTTCAAAACTGACCCAGAGGAAGCTAAGGGCCGTTAAGAGACACACTCTGGGGATCCATTTGGTTTCTCTCAGACTTGGAGGCCTAAGCGTCTTTATCAGTTGGGACTTTCAGTGGAGGCTTTACTGATGCTGGTGCAGGCAGGGTTCCTAGTAGCCTTTAGGCCTGGGTCCTTGGATTACAGAAGGCACAGAGCACTCTGTGTCACTAGGTTTAATCTCTCTCTTCCTGTGTGACTTGGCAGGGTCTTCTCCGATCTGATGGAGAGGGAGCCCTACAGCATCCCATTTGTGGTAATCCATGACATGATCTAAGACCAGATCTGATTAAAAATCACTGTGGTCATTTGGATTTTACATTCACATGGTGGGTCTCTGCATGTGAACAATAACTAACGATAAAAGATGAATTGTATTGACCACAAACGAAGTGCGGGAAGTCATTCTGATCTTTTCATTAGTTCTTCAGTCATAAGTTATTACCAGCTTGGTCTTAAGAATATAGTTTAAGTATCCAGAATTCAGTTTTGGGAGCTTTTGAAATAAAAAGAGCTTTTTTTTTTTTTTTTAGGAAGAATTCCGGACTAGACCCAAATGTTAGCATTTTGCTCTGTAGTAGTAGGATAACTTATTTGGTCCATTGTCAGATAGGTTTATGTGTAGTGTCAGAGAAGAGGACTGGCCCACAATAGGTGACTCTAATCCAGATTTCATGAGCTCCGAAGAGTTCACAGATCAGCTACTGAGAAACCTGCAGACCTCTGATAATGTTTATGTGTGGGTGCTTTCCGAAAAGAGAGTCCATAGCTGTCATCTTAATTTGAAGGGGCCCCATTGCCCCCCACCCCAATGATTAAGGACCATTTTCTATAGAATCAAGATATAGATCAGACCATATAGTCTGTTCTCCCTTTATGTGGGAGAATACTGAACATTTATTCTGAAAAAATCTTTACAGAATTTGTGATGGGAGAATGGAGAGGATGGATAATTTTCATTGTGGCTTTTGGGCTGAGACATTGGTATCCAGAAACTCTTCTCGTAGTGAAATCATTAGGAAAAATGCCAAGTTCCAGCCTCAAAACAAAAATGTTTTGCAGTAAGACGTTCTACCAAAGCCTGTTTTAAAATAAATATTTTAAATCATGGATCCATTGCTCCTCTAAATAGAGCACATTGGAGTATTTTGTATCCAGTTCCAATATGACTGAACTTTAATAGTAAGTCTTCATGGAAGTGTGGTTTTGTATTTTCAGTTCCATACCTCTCCCCCAAAACCACCCACATATACATATTATAATGCCCACATTGCTAACTGGACACCTTCAGACAATGGTACTTCTAAAAATTAGCTACAGCATGGCCCATCAGGCAAAACAATAATTGTCTTGGTTTTTTATTTAAAGAAATTTAATTTATTGAGGCTAGGTAATACATACACATGGTAACTAAATTGGCTAATTGAATTTAAATTAAAAAAAAAAGTACAACAGAATATATATAATGAAAAACATGCTTTTCTCTCACCCCTGCCCTAACCACCAGCTCCCTTGCCAGAAGCAACCCACTGTTTCTGGCTTCTTCTGTAGAATATTTTATGCACAATATTCTCTTTGGTTGGTTATTGGGCAAGACGTCCAAAGCTTACATTTGATTCTTTTTGTCAACCTCTGAGAAAGAAAAAAGTTTTAAAATTTCTAAAACTATCAAGACATTTCGAATCACAATCTTCACACAAATTGACTCCAACATACCTACCAGGAATTGAGGTCACTTTTTCTTTTTCCTTTACTATTTATTTAAATTCCAACAACTTGAATCTCCTGTCGGCATGATGTGATGTTGTAAATCGGAGAACATTTTTGCAAAATGTGACTGTGTTTCAAATAGAAAACTCTAACCAAGCTCGTAGGAGTCTTTTTAGTACAATTCATTTTAATCTTTAGTTATTACAAACAAGCAAGTTTGTTGAAAATTCAAAGTAATATACATGGTTAGTAATATTGAAAGTATAAGAGGTAAATAAAGAAATAATACCTCCCTCAATTTGAATAGAGGTATTTAATCATCGTGGCTACGGGATATCACATTGATACCATGCTAGTAAATAAAACATGGGAAATCCTTTTGGCATTAATTTTCCAAGAAGTTCTCCCTGTAAATAACCTCTACATATCTTTTACATTTCCTGAGTTGATGTATATGTAACGATCAAGACAGACATCCCTTGTGGTGTAGATGACCTTGCATCCATGACCCTTGAGAGAATAAATATGAATGTCGACAGTGCAGCTGTCATGAATTGAGTTCATAAAATTGGATTTGGTTTTTTTTAATCTGACATATTATTCTTGCTTAATTTCATTGTGCTGCCCATGGTTTCAGTGCTATAAATCAGGGAGAATGTCTGCCCACAAAAGAAAAAGAGAGCAGCAATAACAATATGAAATATTGCCTTTGTTTTTATAGAAATATTTCTTTTTAGGGGGTACCTGTCTTCTTTCAGCTGTGTTCCCTGGGACTTACTATTTTTTATAAGTTTTTTTTAACCAATCTATGTTGACTTGATGTAAGGGGTAACTTAAAGCTCATAAAACTTAAATCCGAAACAAAAGAATGGGTGAGGTATGGTAGAAAGAAACCTATTTTTTAATGCAAAAAAATAGGACATGTATACATGTTCAAACAGTACCGACAGAGTTGACTACATAATTTGTGGGGCCCAGTGCAAAATAAAAATGTAACATCTCTTATTCTCCCCAGAGGAAGAAAGTGTCACTAACGGTGCTAAAATACAAAGCTTTTTCCTTTCTCCTGCATTTTCTATCTCAACTCATCATGTTTCTTATTTGCTATTTAATATTCTAAGTAAAGAAAAAATTATTAGTGCAAATTTTCTGTTTGTCTTTCTATGGTGTAATGCCAGTTTTAAATGCAAATATAAGAACATTTCACTTGTATGTGGAATCACCAAAGTGATATAATTTCTATTTCCTGGCTTGTACGTGCACATGTATTATATTCTTACCGGAACAGTAGAAACCACGCACAAAAACTAATTCAGCTGTTTTTATTTCAGTTCTTGATGCATACGGCTTCTACCCACACTCTCGATCTGCAGCTGACAGATCGCTAAGGCGGGACTCAGGAAGAAGAACTATGGGTTCCTCTAGCTTTCTTTTCCCTTCATGTCATTATTTTCGGTGTAAGTGGTTGGCTCATACAGGGGAGTAATATGAATAAGAACGCATATGATAGAGTTCCTTTGTCAATACCACTGCCTCTTTCTGTGTTCAAAGCAAGCTCTGATTAGAATGGGAAATGGGGCCTCTGGGGCTGTCAGCACCTGGACTTGCTCATTGGAAGATGTAACATGCTCGCTGTGTACTTGCGTTGAGCTGTGTGGAGCTCCCAGGCCTCACGAGTGCACCTGAATCCTGTTCTCACCAGGCATCGGGAGTGCTCTCTGTGAAAGGGGTGTCAGGGAACAGTGGACATGCACACGGCCCTGTCCCTGCTCACCTACATGCCCCAGTGTTCCATTGCACTTCACTTACAGAACACAAGTTCAAAGATAAAATCACTAAGAATTTCAAGATGGTGATAGCAGAGCATTTCACCCAGGGCTCAGAGCCCTTGTGCCTGTGAAGCCAGCCCTAAGTATAGAAATGCGTTAACTGAATGCCGCTCACATTCCCAGCTCCTTTCCCAAGGGGAATTGTTTCAAAAGCTTCTTCAATAACATTTCCGACGGATATAGCTATAGAGAGGTAGATATGTACATATATAGAGTGGTAGATTAAATATGGCCACAAATTCGGCTAAATTTGTTTTTCCAACCAAGAAGTGGAGTCTAGTTTCCTCCTCTTGAATCCAGACAGGCCCTGAGATGTGCTTTCACCACGAGAATGCCGTGGAAATGACTGTGTTTGACTTTGAGTGTTAGTCTACAGAGGCCCTGCAGTTTTATTCTTGCCCGTGGGGAGCGCTTCCTCTACCGAGTGAAGACACCTGAGAGGAGGAACCATGTGCGTCATTCCAGTCATTTCAGCCATACCAGTTGAGGGCCAGAGAAGTGAGTCCATTCAGTCCCAACCAACTCCCAGCTGGATGCAGCCACCTGAGTAAGCCCAGGTGGGCTTACCAACAGAAGAACTGCTCAGGAAACCCACAGAATCGTGAGAAATAATAAACAGTCACGGTCTTATGCCACTAAGTTTTGGGGTGTTTTGGTATGAGCAATAACTATATAATGGTATTGATGTTAAAAATATTTAAACCTATATACTTCCACAAATGAGATTACATCATTCATTCATATTATCTGTATCTTGCTTTTTTCCATTTAGTGGATCTTAGAGATCCTTCTGTCTCAGTGCATTCAGATTAGCCACATTATGCTAAGAGTTTTTCATTGGCTGGATTACCATAATTTATTTAACCCATTCCTCTGTTCATGGATAGTTACATTGGTTTTCGTTCTTGTAAACAGTGCTGCCCTGGACAGTCTTCTACATATATCTTGATATATTTTTATGGAGTAAGTCCTTACCTGTGGACATTTTGTGAAATTTACAAGTTGATGAATATTTTCTAGTTACACTCTAGAAAGTTAGCACCAATTTATATGTCACTATATATTTCAACAATGTGTAATTTCAAACTCTGAAAATTTTGCCAGGAAAAAAATTGATATATTCTTCTTATTATTTTATTTACCTAATCATGGGTGAGGTTAGGCATCTTTATTTTTTTTTAAAGATTTTATTTATTTATTTAACAGAGAAGAGAGAGATCACAAGTAGACAGAGAGGCAGGCAGAGAGAGAGAGGGAAAAGCAGGCCCCCTGCTGAGCAGAGAGCCCGATGCGGGGCTCGATCCCAGGACCCTGAGATCATGACCTGAGCCAAAGGCAGAGGCTTTAACCCACTGAGCCACTCAGGTGCCCCTTGGTTAAGCATCTTTAAAAATATTTCCCGGCAGTTGTGTGTTTTTTGTTTTGTTTTGTTTTTGTTTTTTAGTTTGTTTTGGTCTGTGAGTGAGTGACCAATTTATATCCTTTGTCCAGTAGTCTACTGGGTTGTATCTGTAGTTTCTAATATTATAAGAGCTCTTTGTAAATTAAACATGCCTCCTTTTTGCCATATGTATTAAAATATCTTCCAAGTCTTTTATCCAAGATGTATTTTGTGAACAGGCACTTAGGACTAGAGAGACATTTTTTGACTTGCTTTATGATTTTTTTTTCCTCAAGACATTTCATTCATTAATTTTTTCCCTCTAATCTCTTTCCCTTGAACTATGCCCCAGTTGCACCTCCCTAAGGACATATTACTATAAGAAAAAAAACTTTTAAAAGACATTTTGTTGTCTCTCAATTCCCTTGGAAATTACTTTAATTTATCCATTTAATGTTTTTATCCTTTTGCTACTTCAGGGAAGTATACTACTACAGGAGGTTAATCCTGAATTAGTTGGTTGCTAGGTCTGTTGACTACAAAATGCAGTTCCCAGCAATGATTCATCCTTATCTCTTCGGGGGAAACTGAAGGGAAGAATGCCTTTTAAAATTATATCACATACTGTTTTTCTTGGACAGATCAATGGCTTAGCCGTTTCAGTACACGGTCCCTCATTCTCTTTATAGATCAGATACTTTTAGTGGGACTGTCTTACAGGGTTGGAGCTAAAGAACCCTGGATGCAGAGACGAAGTAATTCCACCTTCGTGCCTGGATCTGATCATTCCCATACCCAATACATTGCTTGTCAGTGGTTCTAGAAAAATGGGATATAGTCATGTGTGGAAAATAGCAGAGGCAGCTCCAGAAACCTTGGAGAGAAGATTGATAGGAATGTCTCAATTGGGTGCATATTATGAAGGTAGGGGAAGAGAACTACTTTTAATTAAAAACTTGATTTGGAGAGGCAAGCTAAAATGGTGGTGGAAAGTGCTGGTAAACAATAAAGCAGAGCTAGTGATCTCCTCTTCCGGAAAAGCTTGGAGACCTCTTTTAATACACAGCAATCCCCTTGGAAATATATAAGATGTTTATTTGTCAAAACCGAACAGCTTTCAGCCTCTTTGAGAAATGAGAAGGCTGTCAAAAGATTGGTTTTCAATAAGGGGAAATATTCTTCCTTTAAACATCAAAATATTTTGGGGGGGCGCTTGGGTGGTTCAGTCAGTTAAGCGACTGACTTTTGGTTTCGGCTTAGGTCATGATCTCAGGGTCGTGAGATTGAGCCCCGCAGAAGGCTCCACGCTGGGCATCGAGTCTGCTTAAGATTCTCTCTCTCCCTCTCCTTTTGCCGCTCCCCTCTTTCCCTTAAAAAAATATATTTTTGGAAGAAATTTTTATAAATTACTTATAATCTCCTTCTCCCATTTTGTCTTAGGTAAAATACTATATTTCGTTTTCCTCTATCATAATGACTGTGTCATCCTGATAAGTTTATGTCCTTATATTGTACTTCAGTTTGCTGGTAGAAGCCCTTAGGGGCTTCTAAGCAGTGTGGTTTTTGCCCCCACACTAAATGGCACCACTGTGTAACAGAATTCTATAGTTTTTCTGTTTTCCCCTTTGCTCCAAATTCCTGGCTCTCACTTTTCATAGCAATCAATATTCTTGTCTGTAGAAACCCCCCTTTATTACCTGTCCCTAGTGAAGTGTTGGAAAACAACACAGTCACACTTTCAGCATGGTGTCTAAAGCAAGAGTGAACAGACCCTGAAGAAATGAGCTGTTCACGCTTGTAGCAGGGTCATCTACCAGCTCTGATGTGTAAAATACATGTCACATTTGGTTTGATGGCTTAGGTGACTTATTCGCAGCTCTTAATTGTGTTCAGATTGATTAGGAGACCTCTGGATTAGTGATATATGGCTGAAGTGATTCAAATCTTTATAATACATTATTTCTAAATTATGTGTCAACCTGTAAACATTATCCTATGAATATATATATATATATATCCTATGAATATATAGAATATATTCTATGAATATACACACACACGCATATATATATATATACACACATATATCTATGAATATATAGGATTACATATATTCATTAATACATAGAGGGGGCAATTTCTAGGGTGGAAAGCACATGGCCTGGCTGTCATATAAACTTGAGTCAGAATGAGATTTTACTGCTTCCTGGCTGTGTGATATTGGGCCAGGGGTTTTCACCCTAGTTTTCTCATCTATAAAATAAGATAAAATATAGGGACACCTGGGTGGCTCAGTTGGTTAAGCAGCTGCCTTCGGCTCAGGTCATGATCCTAGGGTCCTGGGATTGAGTCCCGCATCGGGCTCTCTGCTCAGCAGGGAGCCTGCTTCTCCCCTCTCTCTCTCTGCCTGCCTCTCTGCCTACTTGTGATCTCTCTCTCTGAAAAATAAATAAATAAAATATTTAAAAAAAAGATAAAATATAGTTTGCATGATTGTAGAGTATCTGAGCATCTAGCACATAGGTGAACATTGAGTGAAAGAATTTCATTAAATGATAATAATTTTAGATACATATATATGACTTCATATTCACTCAAATATGTTTTATAAATGTAAATCATTAGAATATATTCTCAATATTTATGATAAACTAGTCTTTTACCCTTACCGATAAATAAATATACAATTATAAATCACCAGAACAAAACTCCACACAATTGTATAATAGTAATAAACTCTCTTAACCATTATCCATTTCTAATTGAGAAGTCAAATTATCAATGGCCGTGAAAGACTGGAGTCTTTCATGAAGGAGCTCAGGCTAGCCAGTTTCTCATTCCCTTAAAGTTTACATTTCTAGATTGGAATGTCAGTCTAGGGCAAAAAGAGGATGAGATTGAGTATCAATCAATCTTCCAAACTCTCCCTGACCTGAATGAAGGTGATATTTATTTCTAGCAACTCCAGATCTTCTGAATAGAAGTGGGAGGCAAGGTAACTCCTGACCCATTTGTACTGGAAATAGACTCTCCATGCAATTAAAGATGTCACATCTCCGTGTAGATGCAGGCTTATTTTGAAAAATGCAAATTGATAAATAGCAAACAATCTTGGTGACAAAAAATTTCATAGTAGCTTTCTTTGGGTGCCCAAACTTTCTCATGTATAGACATGTAGATTTGCATAAATATGTGCAAAACACACCCACTTCTATGTACCTACATTTAGTTCTGTTCTGTGCCAGTACTCACTAATCCAAGAGATTATGCCAGAATAAGCTGAAGAAGGCTTAGGTCTCTGTGCTTTGAGGTCAGAGGTTTGGTGCTTTGGAACCACCAGAAGTCAGCTGGGTAGGGGGAGAGTGGAACATCCTCTTGGTTGTAGCTCTTGGTCACATGATCTCTCAGATGTGAGACACTAGTGTAAACTCACAGCCCTGATCTTCCTTTCTGTTGGTGTGATAAAACAGGCTCTGTTTGGGTGTTGCCTGGTAGATAAATAATAATACACTGCTGAGTGAGAACGGTGCTGTCCTGAGGTGTGGCGTCCTTTTGACTTCCTCCCCCAGATGGAGCACTTCCTGCTTTCCAGCTGAATGATGAGTCATGTGAAGAGACTTGAGGATGTGACACAGGAGATGGGTCAGGCCCTAATTATTTGAATGGTATGAATGACAAATTTGCACATATCCCATCCAGGCAAAGCCAGGAAATGCAAGAAGGGCTGGAAATAGCTCATGGCTACATAGCAGCATCTCCCAAGGCGAGTTGTTTAGTGCTGTCAACCTTCCAAAGTGCCACATCGAAGTAGTAATGTTTATCATCATTCTCACTGAAAATCTGAACATTCTAATGCTTATTTCTATTTCTTGTGATTTCTGCTCACTGGGAAGTGTTTTTTGAGTTAATTCAGAGTGACAAATTTGTGAAGTGTCGGTATACTTGAGCCAGACCTATGTCTGTGCTCTAATAGTGACATGTGGCCAGAGGAACCATCATGCAGGAACACTCCCTGGGGTGTGTAAGGAACATGGCTCATACTGCCTATTAAATCATGTTCTTCTAGAACATAACCATTAGCATTTGTTGTCTGTCAAGAGGCACTTATATATAATATTTTGCTTTATCCTAATTATGACTTAATGAGGTAATAATAATAAACAAAATTAGCAATATACCTAATGCTTACTGTGGGAAGTAGCCATTTGTCTCATCTAATCCTACTAGCAACCCTAGCCAGTAGGGATTACTGTCCCATTTTATAAGTTATAAAACTAGACTTAGGTTGAGGAATTAGATGGCTAATAAAGTAAAGGAGTTAAGACTTAAACTAGTCTTGTCTGACTTCAAACATCATAATTTGTACCATGCTGTTTCTCTCTCTTACTGCCCTAAGATCAAGAGTATCAGCAACAAGCCAGCCAACCAACCAAACAAGCCAGTAACCAAATAAGCAAACAAACAAACGCCCCAGTTTCAACCTCCTTTAGTGGAATATATGTGAGAAAATTGCTTATAATCAGTTGGAGAGCAGTAGCCCAAATATAGCATAGGGTACTATTCTCACTGACACTGAGAAGAAAAGGGAATCTATAACATTTTGTTAAATTCAACAAATATGAACTGCCTGCTGTGTTGGTCATGCTTCTTATGAGACCTTGAGGTGAAAAATCAAGGGATACTTAAGAAAAGAACATCTCCTTAGATAAGAAAGCTACTGTTCTTATTTTATCCCCTCATGCTATTACATATCATTTCCCACAAGAAGTGGCCATGTTGGAGGGTATTCCCTCTGGTTTCCTGGGACCTGAGATATATTTATTATTCTGTATATATCATGAGTGAAAGAACATCCTCCTAAAAAATGGCTTCCCCATTTCAATCTCAGCACACTTCACAGAGTGAATGCCCATCACTCTAAGATGATCAAATAGTCCAACCTCTAAATGCACTGGGAAATTGGGGTGAAAGGTAATCTACCATTTCCCACCTTTGTTTTCCCTGCAACTTGTTTTTTGTTGAGATCAACTTAGAGAAAATGGCGTACGATGTATTACATGAGTCAGCTTTTGGATATTTGATTTATGACCAAAAGTAAACGAACTCTCGTGTGTGGTATAAAAGTGAACATCTTGAATAAATGTAAGCTCTTTCTCTAAGCGTGCCAGTGATGAAAAGTTTAGCTCCACAGCGCCTGGGTGGCTCAGTCAGTTAAGCGTCTGCCTTCTGCTCAGGTCATGTCACGATCCCAGGATCCTCGCATTGAGCCCCACGTGGGGCTCCTTGCTCAGTGGGGCCTATGCTTCTCCCTCTGCCTCTGCCCCTCCCCCTGCCCATGATCTCTCTCGCTATCTCTCTCAGTCTCAAATAAATAAAATTTTTAAAAAAAGAAAAAGAAAACTTTAGCTCCTTTTACCACATAGGCATATTTTTTGTTGTAGGAGGGCTCTTTGGAGATGATTCCAGAGGACTTTGTATATACATTTTTGATACAATTAGAAGGTACTGTGCACACCAAACACTTTTTCTGCCCTATGCATTTTGTTTACACATGTGAAAATTTATCTAAAGTCCAGAATGGTATAACACATACACAGTACACCACACACGCAGTCATGGGAGAGGTTAGGAAGAAGAATTACATGAACCATGTATTGGAGAAGATCAAACCCCATTTACTTGTACCATATGTTGTTCCTTCCTACTCTTATTTTTTTCTTAAGAGCCACAAATTATGACAGTTCCCAAATATGGGCAATAAGTAAGATTGTCTCCTTACCCTTTCCCTGATCCCCAAACACCACAGAACAGCCCACTCCTAATATGGATCTCCATGTCCCCAACTCCAAATTATCGGCAACAAATTGAGGATCTCCATTTATACTTTTATTTTTCATGAAAGAAATATATTGTGGAAATAATTATGGTGAGTTAGAAGAAATTACTCAGTTTCCTTATAAAGCCAGTCTTTTCCACCATCTTAAGCTTTAAGGAGAAACTTCCATTTATTCATTCAGAGAATACTTACTGAATATATAGTAGGGGCACATCATCATTCAAATGACATCCAAAAACTATAATATATGTGCATTGGGCCCAAGGAGGTGACTGTCTAATTCAAGAGATAAGTCACATACATATGAAAAATTGAGTATTAATATGAAATTAAAAGTACTAACATGAGGGGGGAAATTAATGGTCCATGGAATGATGAAATGATCTATATCATACTTTCCATCTTCTTAAGTGCTGAATACCTGTTTTCTTTCTAGTACTTCTGTCTAGTGTCTTTTGTTTCATCTGTAATTCAAAGCCTGTGTAAAATCTTACTTCCTCCATTGAAGACTTTGAGCATGAAGAGAATCATGGTCAGATTATCCTTGGGTCTAAAGTACTCATCATGTGCCTTCTTTTCCATTAAACAATTGTGTTTACTTGCTTTTTGCTTGTTTATGACTCTATTCATGTGAGAACTGGTTCAGAGATACTGAGCAGGAGCGTAGCTACTTACACATCTCTAAAGAAAATTTTCCTCTAGGGAAAAAGAGCTATGCCCATAACTGAGCATGTAATTCTGAAAGGCACAGGAGCAGGTGGCCATCCACCTGAGACGACAGATCTGCCAAATCAACCCGGCTATCAATGGAGTACTGTGTTTCTACTAGGTCTCCTACACAACACTTGTTCTACCCACTCAGCGATGAATCACTGATTCTTTGGTCCTCTGTGCCTTTCTCTTCATCTTTGATACTCTTACTATCCACTGTACTTCCTAGCATTATGTGCAGTGGTGGCGTGGACTAATCAGTGATGGTAGAGTCTTAAAGGACTGAGTGGAACGTCCCTAGCCAGTGACTGTCACATTGTGGGCACTCAATTAATATTTACTAAATAAATAACTGTAAACACTTAGATGTAGATTTTAACCAAAATTAATATTGTAGTTCTTTTATAGGAAAGAAAATCCACTGGAAAACACCAAGTGAAGTAGCCCTTTTCTTTCTCTGTAGGTCGTTTGAGGGAAACTATGTTGAGATGTCTTGGTAACTCTAGGGCATCCTCCTATCTTCCTAGTTGGGAGGTCCAGAAGCAGCTCCAGAGAGCTTATAAGGATTTCCCCAAGGCTACCATGCAAGGCAGTGGCACAGCCAGGCCAGCCTTGGTATTTCCCCATTGCTGGCCCACACCTGTCCCTTTAGAATAATCTCTGAACAGGAGTTAAAAGCACATGTGATAAGGTAAAGCTTTGGATTAACTGTGTTTCCAAAACTATTTTGAGAATCTGATGAGAGTCATGGACCCTCCCTCTCCTTAGAAAAATAAATACATACAAAGCTTTGTATATAATTTTAGGCATGAACTTCACGAATCTCATCCAATGACAACCATCTAAGTAGGGTTCATGATGCCCATTTCAAGAAGTCCTGATACAGATGGTGTTTGACAGGAAACATTCTGCCTATTTCTAAACTCTCCTATACTCTAATTACACTTGAGTAATTACAAAACCATGCAATGTAGATAGTTACTACCACTTCTCAAAATGCCCATTTAGAATTTAATTATTAACGAGGGAACAATTCCCAGAGCAGACATCCAAATCTACATGTTGGCTAAAAACACACCCACACACACACACCCACTCCTGAACATAAACTATTAATTTAAAAAGCATCTACTTTACTCAATATAAAGTCAGTTTAACGACTTGAAAGTTTGGATTTCTTATGACTACCTAATCCTCCACTTAAAATTTTTCGTTGTCCCTCCCTTTCTATCATTTTTTATGTTAATCACCTGTCGTAGTGTGTATCATTTATTAAGTACCTACTCTGGAGGCTAGAACATTAGTTATGCGGCAAGTATATATAGATTGTTTGCTATGTGTAAAATATTCCGAGAGATAACGGGAACAGGTTCCCCAGAACATACAGTCATCAACGTTTTTCTCAAGGAGATTATGTAGGTCTTGGGTCTTTATTGAGTACTAGTCGAGCTTCAAGAAAGACAGACAGAGACAAAAATCACTTTTAGGTGAGGTTAACAACATGGAGGAGGTGAGGGGTCTGTACTGGACTTTGGAAGGTAATTGAGATTTGAGAAGGCCAAAAAAGAAGGGGAGGGTATTTTAGTCGATTCCAGTTATCTATTGCTACGTAACAAAGTACCTTAAAATTAGTCACTTAAAACAACCACACTTTTTTTTATTATTTAAATTCAATTTAATTAACATATAGTGTGTTATTAGTTTCAGGAGTAGAATTTCATGATTCATCAGTTGCATATAACACCCGGTGCTCATTCCATCAAGTGCCCTCCTTAATGCCCATCACCCAATTACCCCTTCCTCCCAGCCCCCTCCCCTCCAGCAACCCTCAGTTTGTTTCCTGGAGTTAAGAGTCTCTTATGGTTTGCCTCCCTCTCTGTTTTGATCTTATTTTATTTTTCCTTCCCTTCCCCTACGTTGATCTGTTTTGTTTCTTAAATCCCACATATAAGTGAAATCTTATGGTTTTTGTCTGACTGGCTTATTTTGCTTAGCATAATACCCTCTAGTTCCATCCACATCATTGCAGATGGCAAGATTTCATTCTTTTTAACGGCCGATACGGAGAAAGGGGAACCCTCTTGCACTGTTGGTGGGAATGCAAATTGGTGTAGACACTCTGGAAAACAGTATGGAGGTTCCTCAAAAAGTTAAAAATAGAACTACCCAATGACCCAGCAATTGCACTATTAAGTGTTTCTCCAAAGGATGCAAACCTAGTGATTCGAAGGGGCACCTGCTCCCCGATGTTTATAGCAGCAATGTCCACAACAGCCAAACTGTGGAAAGAGCCCAGATGTCCATCGACAGATGAATGGATAAAAAAGATGTGGTATACAAAACAACCACACTCTTACTTTGCTCACAAATGCGCAATTTGGATAGGGCATGGCAGGGGTCTAGGGGTGGGAGAGAACAGCTTATCTCCATTCCACTTGGGATCATCTGGGAACAACCTAGAGGATAGCTCAGGGATGGAATCAGCTGCAGGCTCACTGTTGGTATGTGTCTTGGTTGATGCTGGCTGTCAGCTGGCCTTTCCACATGGCTGCTTGGCTTTCCCCTAGCAAGGAGGCTAGAAACAAGAGCCAATGTCCTGAGAGAAATGGGCAGAAGTTCCTTCAGTTTCATGACCTGCCTTGTAAGTTATCCATTGCCACTTTGGTCATATTCACAGGTACACCCAGATTCAAGGAGAGGGAACATGGGCCCAATCTTTAACTCGTTAATGTCACATTGTAGGAAAAGCATGTGGGGATGGGAGATATTGCCACGGTCCTTCTGGAAAACAGTCTGCCACACAGGCCGTGGAGTTACAGCAGTGAGGTTATAGCGGTGGTGAAATTAAAGGTGCTGGGGAATCAGTTTGGGTGGAACAGAGAATTTGTGGCTAGGAGCCTGGGAAAATGGATAGGAATCTACGCCAAAGAATCTGGAGTTGGATCTATTGACATGAGTGAGTCTTTAGAGTTTTTGCTGGGATCGTGGGATCACAGGGACAATGAGAATGATACAGCTGTAGAATATTCAGTCATATGAGGGGAAGGTGAAGGTGGCACCATACCGGGTATTTGTCACCGCAGTCTGGATATGCTGTGATAAGGCCATGCTTGGGAGGGGGGGCATAGTCTAGGAAAAGGGAATAGGTGTGAGAGATGTTGCCAGGGAATATAGGATATTAAAAATAATTGGATAAGAGGAGTAAAGGAAAAGAAAAAGGGATAATGTCACTCTTTAGAGCTAAGTAGAAATATAAACTCTATTCTTGAGGACATGGGGATATTTATAATCCTTATCCCATTTGTGAACATTCATATTCATATATTTCATTGCAGCCATTTTGATTTTGACTTTGTGGTTGATTTTGAGATTGTGGGCCTGAATCCCCATTTATAGAAGAGAAAATTAAGTAATTACCCAAGTGTCCTATACTAGGAGCTCTTCTCTGTTAAGGCCAATCTGTGAAGGCCTTCTCTGTGACCACCCACTAAATCTTGAAATCTGTGCACATTTAATATTTACAGAAATAGATCTTGTTCTGACACCAGGTGGCTGGCTGGCTTATATCTGACAGCTGCTAGTACTTTTGCCATTAAATTGTTCATCCTTTTAAGGCAGGGCTTGTGTAGTGTTTGTGTTATTTGCCTCACACGTAGAAGAAACTTCGTCTTTGAGGTTGAATGCAGCTGATATATATGTAAGGCAAAGACTCTTCTTGAACATACAAGTTAGGCTGTATGTTCTGGTTGGTCAATATACGCTGCTGAGTAAGTCTCCTTCTCCATCCTGCCCAGCCCCAGGGGAGAGGTAGAGCAGGCACAGCCTCCCAAAGACAGAATGGCTATGGCCTCACCCTGTCCTCTCTTGGAAATCTCATCTCAACATCCTAAGCTGGGGTTGTGGGACCTGGGGCAGAGGCTGGGGTTCAGTCTGTAATGCATGTTGGTCGTTTTCAGACGCCACAGGGGAGAATGGGTCTGGAGGATAAGGACGCCCTTCCATCTCAGGCTTTTCTACTGTGAAGGCAGTCTCTGCTTTTCATGGAGCAAAAATTACTTCTGGACTTCTTACCTCCTCTTATTTGCCTCCTTCCTCTCCTACACCCCATGGTGAATCAGCTGTATCCTCTCAAGCATGAGATTCAATTACTTTTATTGTTAGGCTTGGCTATGATTGTCTTTAATAGTCAGAAAATTATCCAGCATCTAAAAAGCACAATTAAAAAATTCAGCCACAGTGTGTCCCTGTGATTTTGGCTGGCAGCAAAAAGTAATTCTTCTGAGGAGTTCTTACAGACATTTGGCATTTAGTACTTGCTCTCCAAATTTTTTTCCCCAAATGGAAGCCTGGGGTTTTGTTTCTTTTTTCCCACTCCATTCAATTGCAGGCATATTTTAGCCAATCTCAAAATGAAAGGATCAGTTTAAAGTCATCTTTGAGGTAGAAAATATTTTGTTGCTGATAATCCTTACTTTCTATGTACACCACCAAACGTACGAATACTAAGCATGTTCAGACCCTGGTTCTAGTCCTAAATAAATTGACATCCTTGGGAAACTTACTTAATTCTCTAGCAACTTGTCTTCTTATTGGGAAGAAGGAAAGAACATTTTAACCAGCCTTATAGATAGGCTATAGGAATACTAGAGCAAATGATATTGGTGAAAAAACTACTCTAGGAATCATCGTGGATGATAGTGACTTAGGGCATTTGCTAGGGATCATGTGGAAGTCATTCCAGAGCCCGCTGGGGCTGCTTTGGATTATATGGGACAGGGAATCCTAGAGCTTTATGGACGGAAAGTATTTCTGATAAACAGCAAGTGTTTCGTAATATGCCATGGCTCAATCCATGACCAGAGAAGTCATGGCCTCCTACACTTTCAGGGAGCAGGAAGCCGGGGTAGCAACACTTAATGAATGGCCAGACAGCTCAGGGAACGTCCCTGCCTATGTTGTTTTGAATGATGCCAACCAGTTTCAAGTAGGCAGGATTAACACGCAAACCAAGCCCAGATTTTTTTAAATTAATATCTGATGTTTGCCAATCAGAGGAGAGGTAATAGAGTACAGCCAACAGACTTCTTAGAGCTATGCTGTCACCTGGACTAAGACATCCTGCCATGAGATGGCTAGGGACAGCAGCTGGCCTCCCTGTGGCTACCAGGGAATGGATTTGGCAAATGAAAGGGAAATGTGGAAATAATCCTCAGACATGGCCACAACCTTTGGTAAAATGCATAAACATAAAACTGACCATTTTAGCTATTTTAAGTGTGCAGCTCAGTGGCATTAAGGACATTCGTCATGTTTTGCAACCATTACCACTCTTTCCAGAACTTTTTCATCACTCCATAAGGAAATCACATACCCATTTAGCAGTCACTCCCCATTCCCCCCTCCATCCAGCCGTGGCAGGTTTTCTGGGAAGGGCACTGAGGTTGGCAATTAGGAGATGGGGGCTCTTTTCAACTCTGAGCTGACTCCTGGCTTTGTGTTTTCCAAAAACATAGCAGTCCCCTCATAACAGCGTGATGGCAAACCTGTAATTTATGACTCCCTTTGCAAAACTTTTAAAACAACTGCAGTGAGTGTATTTATATATCATAAAATTCACTCATTCAAGTGTGTGATTCAATGAGAATCTTTACAAGTTGGTGCAGCTATCGCCACCGTCCGGTTTTAGAACAGTTTCATTCTCCTGCTTAGATCCCTCATGGCTGTTTATAGTTAATCATATCCCACTCCCAGGCAATAACAGATCTACTTTCCATCTCTGTAAATTTGCGTTTCTTGGACATTTCTTATCAGTGTAATCCTGTGATATGTGGTCTCCATTTCTGGCTCCTTTCACTAAATATAATGTTTCTGAAATTCACCTATGGTGTAGTATATGTCAGTAGTTTTTTTTTTTATTGCAGTATTCCATTGATTGAATGTACCACCTTTTATCTACACATTTACTTGCAAACATTTTATGGACCCAGCATACTTTCTTTATACAATTCTGCGACTCTGTGCAAACATTTTAGAGGAAGTTTCTTGTCTGCAAATTCTAGAAGGTTATATTGTCCTCTATCTAATATGCCCACTCACTAAGGTTCTGTCCAACGAAAGTACCCAGGACAGATCTAAATTCTTAGATCATTCATTTATTTAGCAGATATATGTTGAATATGACCTCACAGCATGCCATGCTCTGTGCTGGATGCAGGGATATGTTCCAGCGCTCTGGGAATTTCCGCTCTAAGTTGAGAAACAAAGCTCTCATCACACCGTGCACTTCTGGTGGGTCAAAGGAGCAGACACATTCTTTTGGGACCAATGTTTGGTCACTGGCAGCTTTCTCTGTTCCGCCCCCCCTCCCACCCCCAGCGCCCTGAACTTCTCACTCCTCAAATACTTGATGCTCCTTCGTGGTGCTCCCAGTTCACCCCAAGTTTCAAGCACATTTTGTTTGATGTCTCTTCTATCTCTGAAATGTGAGCAACTTGGGGATAGGATAGTGTCTCTGTATATGCCTTGAGTGTAGAAATGATCGATGAATGAATGACTCTTACTGATGAATGCATGAAGGGATGAAGGAGCAAATAGAAGAATTAGGGACACACTGGCCCTTCAGATCTCTTGACTTCTGGACATAACTTGTTCCCTCTCTAGTTGGGGTCAGCAGTTACATAGTTGCCTCTCCAGAATGAAGGCACAAGTATGCAAGGGAAAACACAGTAATCTGAAGTTCTCTCTGCTCCTTGGAACTCAGGCTTGAAGAACCATGAGAGACTGTGAACCCAGAGCAATGGACTGAGGGTTTTGGAGGGGAGGGGGGTAGGGGGATGGGCGAGACTGGTGGTGGGTATTGCGGAGGGCACGTATTGCATGGAGCACTGGGTGTGGTACATAAACAATGAATCTTGTAACACTGAAAAAATAAAATAAATAAGTATTTGGGAAAAAAATTTAAAAAATAAAAAACTTATCACTATCACTGATATTTTAATAGTATCCCTAGGGTCACTCTCCAGGCAGACTATTTAGGGAAACAATATGAAAATCGTCTTGCATGGCAGGGTGACCAGGCCCAGATGCTGAAGGTAGAGCCTTATAATGGCTTCTTCAGCCTGTCTCCAGGCCCCTCCCTGCTCTGTTCAGCCACCACCCGGCTCACGCTCTTAGCTTCCTCCTTGACTCCTGCCCTGGGTTATCCTGCCTGACCAGAAAGCCAGGAGCCAAGGGGACAGGACACATCCTGCGTATTCCTGTGGGACACTGGGCTGAAGGTGGAAGAGGGAAGACCCAGGAGGCTCCACCAGGCAAGGTGTTTCATGTGGAGAAGAAAACAGGTGGTTCTTGAGGGCTTTACTGCTTGCCATTTCTGGTGGCTGGGGTCTAATCAGAGTCCCATTAACATTACTGGGATAAAACATTAAAAAGGGAAGAGACATGGAAATGTCTAGTCTTGGAGGTTACTTAAGGTCACTTGAGGCTTTAAAAATAGGCTGTAATTATTTTAAGATTATGTTACTTTGTAGGACTAAATACATCTGTGTTATCTACTTTAATAGGACCATGTTTTAACCTCGTCCATCTCGGGATAACTGTGGAGATTTTCCTTTATTTCCATGGTCATTGTTTGGGGCCCAGTGGTCTGGTCCATCATACAAACGTACTTCACGGCTGATGGCCATCGTACTACCGTGGAGGATCTACTATGGGCTATCATGTCCCTCCACCCATGACAGGAGGACTCTTCATTCCTGGGTGAACCATAGATTGCTAGGTTCCATTTCTTACTGGCAGAGAAAGATTGAGATGCTAGTTGGAGAGAAATCACCTTGGGTTTGGGTTGATTCTTTTTTTATTTTTATTTTTTTATTATTTTTTGGGGGGTTTGGGTTGATTGTATTTTTGCTTTTGTATTTTTGTATTTTACCATTTAAAATGTGCTCATGCCTGAGGCACCTCAAATACATTTTATCAATTCTAAATTCATATACAGAGATACTTCTTTCTGAGCCAGCTCCAGTGAAAATGCAGTGACACCTGGTACGAATCTTATGAATCAAAAGTCAGAGTGTATATTCTCTTGTTTTTTCCTTCTTGACACTTTGCTTTTAATTCACACTGGATCCTTTCTGTTGAGTTAGTAATTTCATTTTAAGTATAGAAATCAAGTTTAATTAAAGCTTTCTTGCCATTTAAAATAATAATTTGTTTATTTAGCATTCTTAATTACCTTGAGTAAATTGCCTATAGAAGCTCACCTAATTCATTTGTTTGTTCAAATTATTACTGTCATTTGCATATTTTGAAAGACACCACTTTAATGAAACACTGGGGTGAAGGCAGGGCAGATGATACTTTCTGTGGCAAATGCTAAGGCAATGGTCTTTCTGCTCGAATCTGTTTGTTCAGCTGGAAGGTTTGCATCATCCTACCGAGTTTTCACAAAAGATCAAAATCTTAAAAAGCTTTAGTATCAGAAAATCATTAGTAATGAAATGGGGGGGGCAATATAATGAATGTGAACAGCATTCAAGTCCAGCCACTTACGACTTTCCTGTTAGCTTCTTGTAACAAATGCAGGTATGCCTCTCCTTAACCTCAAGATGTGTTCTTGCAGACCTGAGGGTATATATAACATTTCTAATGCATTCGAGGAACTTAATTTGTTGAAAGGCTTTCTGTTAATAGTGAAAAAAATGTGATGTTGAATAAAGGCAACAATTTTATTCTGAGGGTATCAGAACCATTTATCAGTGTTAATAAATAACCAGCTATAGGAGCGTTTAGAGAACTTATATTGATAAATAGGTAAGGATGCTCTTTTTATTTGGTTATCAATTACTTTATGTTTTAAGAATGGGTCTTAGCTCATAATCTTTGGGAGTGCTATTTTGACTGTTCTTTGGGAACTCTTCTCTTTTTTTAGCATGAAGGAATGAGGGATTTCTTCATAGTTCTGCACAAGTTTGCGGGATACTTTGATTGAGTCAGTTTCTGATTTACTGATTTTAAGTAAATCCCGGGCCTCCTAAACTTTAGAAACTGACTCATAGTTCCCACTATAAAAAAAAAAAAACCAATTTGATAGAGCATAATAGAACACACTGCATTAATTTAAATATCTCCAGGTTTTCTATTGCCTATAACTGAAATGTGGAAAACATTCTAACAAGAGCCCTTCATTAATGTTAGTTATATACTAAGAGCATCTCTGAATGATGTGGCCAGAAGGCATATCTCAAATAGGAAACATTCTCTCTTTTGTACTAATGGATTATTTGTAGAGAAAGCACATATGCATCTTAGGGAACACTAGTAATGAAAGTAAATTAATAACAGAGCCAGTTTTTGATGTTTGCACTCCAATTTAAAGGTCTATGATAAGGACAGGATGATTGTTCCTTTTGAGTCTGGTTGAGCCTGCGTCCTACTCTTCTCTCTTGTTCATCAAGGCACAGCGCCTGGTCCGCCATTAGTAGGGCTTGCACGCTTTTAGACCTTCTCCCTGTTGTAAACAGAGAGGATGCTGTCCTTATTCTCCAGAGTCCCGCCGGGGTAACTTAGTAACCCCATGACCTTGGGCAAGTTACTTCCCTGGACTGGTTTCCCCATGCGGAAAGCGATTGTCTGTAGATGAATTAGACATTTTTTAGGGTCATTCTAATTAAAATTCTGGGTTTCCAGTGGTAATAGATTATCTCTGATCCATGTTCCTACCCATGGTCTCCATGCACCCAGGTGTGGGAGTTGGGGAAGCCAATTCCTGGAGTCCAGGTAGAGTGAGAAGGTATGAATTAGGGTGAAGCAGGTCGGCTCACAGGGACATCAAGCCTACTGCCTTATCATGCTCTCACTTCTGATGAGCCCACCTATGCCCACACACTGAACGTTTGACCTCACCTGGGTTTGTAACTCTCCCTACTCCCCTCCTGGAATAGAGGGAGGTGGGGACGCTGGAAGGATCTTAGAGATGCAAATATCTGCAATATGCTCTTGGTGTCTAAACTAAAATTCTACCTTTGTTTAAAGAACACAAAAGGAGAATTCTTCCCTCTCGTTTGACTTAGAAAACAAAAGGACTCTAAACATTGTGACTTGTAAATGTTGATTTTTTTTTTGCATTAGTAAGGTATTTTATTTTTTAAGCTACAAAGTAAAAATATCGATAAATATGGCTAAAAATTCAAACCATATACAAAAGATGTTAAGTAAAAAAATGAAAGTCCTTTCTACTTCTACTATCAGGGGGCTATCCGCTACTAACACTTCTATTTGGATATTTCCCAGATATTTTCCTATGCACATATCAACGCAGTTATCATATATGCCTATCTTTTTGCCTTAAAAACTGAATTATACTGTAAATACAATTATGCTAACTACTTTTTTTTTACTTAAATGTCTTTTATAGATATTCTGCTGTGAGAATACGTATATCACAGCAAGGTATGTGTTCATTAAAAACAGCTGGACTTGTTTGTATAACTATGTAGACATAATAAATCATATAAAAGCAGTAACTCAGCAGACAGTGTCAAACTGTAACATCCTTCATCTTTCTGTTTTGGGAATGTTAGTGAGAATTGACTATTCTCTAGGCAGCCTGGTGTTACTTGCCCTGAACTTTCTCATAAGCTGGTTCCCAGAATGAAGATAACCTTGTTCCTTAAAGTAGTTCTCTATTAGCTATTCTGATGAATAAATATATACTCATCGTCCATAAGCTAATATGTAACCCTTCCAGATTTTATATTTAGGTATATGCGTTTTTAAATTTTGCTTATGCTAATGCAGTGCTTACTACATGTCAGGCTCAGTTCTAAACACATTTTGAATTTAAACTCTTTTGATTCTTATAGCAACTATATGAGGTAGGTACCATTATCCCATTTTCATTTCCTTGTGATTTTTCCATCTAACCAATTATGTTATCTGCAGAAAATGGGAGTCTTACTTCTTTCTCCCTAACCTTTATGCCCTTTATTGATCTTTTCTGCCTTGTGCTGGTTCGGACCTCCAGCACCAGGGGAATAGAATTGGTGAGAGTAGACATCCTTTTCTTGTTACCGATCTTAGGGAAAAGCATTCACTATATTACCATTAAATAAGATTATAATTGTAGATTGAGGAAATATCCCTTCCATTTTTAATTTGCTGGGAGTTTTGATCATGAATTGGTATTGCACTTTATCAGATGCTTTTCTGGGTGTATTAAAATTCTTTATGTTTTTTCTCTTTTATTCAGGTAGTACATCTATTATAATAATTGATTTTTAAATGTTAAAACTGTGTTACATTCCTAAGATAAACCCTAGTAGGTCATGATTTCAAATAGGATGATTATCTTCGTATATTACTAAATTTTATTTGATAATATTTTTTAAGGAATTCTTGTGTCTGTATTCATAGATACTAAGCTGTAATTTTCTTTTTTCATAGTAACTTTTTCAGATTTGGTATCAGGATTAAGCTGGCTTCATAAAATGAGTTGGGGAAGCTTCCATCCTGCTCCATTTTCTGAAAAAAAGTTTGCGTAAGATTAATATTATCTTTTCCTTTAATGTTTGATAGAATTCACCAAGAAACCATTTGTCCTAGAGTTTTCTTTATGGGAAGGATTGTGTATTCAATTACTTTAAGAGAGATTGAGCTATTAAGATTTTTAATTTCATCTTGTGTTGATTTTGGTAAATTCTATTTTTTAAGAAATTTGTTCATTTTATCTAAGTTTCCAAGTTCATTGACATAAATTTGTTTATTATACTTATTACCTCTTCAATATATTTAGATCTCTAGAGACATCTTCTTTTTCATTCCTGATACTGCTAATTTTTATTCCCTCGTTTTAATTTTTCTTGATCAATCTGGCTAGGAATTTGTAAAATTTATTGATTTTGTAAAGAACTAAGTTTTGGTTTTCTTGATTTTCTCTATTGTTTTTGTTTTCTTTTTTTGTTGATTTATGCTTTTTTTAAAAAAAGCATTAAACAATGAATCTTGTAACACTGAAAAAATAAAATAAAAGTATTTGGGGAAAAAAACATTATTTCCTACCGTCTGTTTCCTTTGGATTTAATTTGCTCTTTTTTCTAGCTTCTCAGGTGAAAACTTGAATCACTGCTTTTGCCTTTATCCTTTTCTACTATGAACACTTACAGCTATAAATTTCCCTGTCATTACTTAACTATGGCACATGAATTTTGGTATATTGCATTTTCATTACTCTCTACTTCAAAATACTTTCCCTGTGATTTCTTCTTTCATTCACAAGTTCTTTAAAAGTATGTTCTCAATTTCCAAATATTTGGGGTTTTCTAGGTATCGTATTGTTACTATTTTTAGTTTAATTGAATTATGGTCAGAAAGCGTATTTGGTAGAATTTCAGTCATATATAGTTTATTGACACTCTGTTTATAGAACACCAAATTGTCTGTGTTGGTGAATGTACCACGTACACTTGAACAGAATGTGTATTCTGCAGTTGTTGGGTGTAGTGTACTATAAATGTCAAATAGGCCAGTATAGTTGATAGTGATATTCAGGTCTTCCATGTTCTCACTGTGTTTATCAGTTTTTTGTTTTTTGGGGTTTTTGTTTTTGTTTTTGTTTTTTTTTCTTGTTCTAAATGGTCAAAATCTCCACCTATGATTTTGGATTTGTCTGTTTATTCGGTAATTCTGTCAATTTTGTTTCAAAATATTCTTTAATTAAGCACATATCCATTTATTATTTTTACTTCTTCCAGATGAATTACCTTTTTTATCATGAAGTGTCTCTATGTCTGGTAATACTCTTTGCCTTAAAATCTAGTTCGTATGATATTAATATAGTCGTTCCAGCTTTCTTATGCTTTCTCTTTTTCCATGCTTTTATTTTCAAACTATCTGTTCCATGTATTTAAAGAATATGGAGAACACATAGATGAGTTTTAATTTTTTACCCATTTTAATTGGAGCGTTTATCTGTTTACATTTAATATAATTATTTATATGTTTGGATTTAGATTTACCAGTTTGCTATTTGTTTTCCCTTCATCCCATCTACTTCTATGTTCCTCCCCCTTTCCTGCTTTATTTTGATGTAATTGAATATATTTTAGAATTCTGCATTAGTTTGGTTCTTCAGGAAGCAGGTGCGAAGGTGAAGTTATCTGTGCAAGATAAAGAGGAGAGAGGCAGGCATCTGACATCTGTGAAAGGAGGGAGCAAGAAAGGAGAATAAGGTAGAAAGAACCTCAAACTGCATTATGATTTTTTAGAAAATCTCTGCCAGCCTGATATATGATTTTGGTCAAAGAGTGCTGGTCAAAGAGTGCTGAGCAGAATTGGCCAAGTGCACGTATCCCTGTCATGTTCAGTCATTGACTAACTGCAAAGCAAATAGCTTTGATTCACTCACTGTGGATCCCAAAGGGGCTGCCACTGGATGGTGTCAGCTAACAGCACTCCTCATAGCTGATTGTCAAGTTTCTTCTAGAAGGGAAATCCAACTGAGGCACTTTCATGGCTACCATAAATTCCATTTTAATTTTTCTATTGGCTTTTTAATTGTCTCTCTTTGCATTCATTTTTAGTGGTTGCTGTAGAGATTACCATATATATTTTTAGCTTTTCACATTCTACTTAGAGGTAATGTTGTGCTGCTTCATGTCAAGCACTGGAACATTTCAACCGCATCCCTCCTCCATCCTCTGTGCTGTTGTTGCCATGTATTTATGTTACATCTATTTATGTTATAAGCCCCACGATATAGTGTTATAATTTAAAAAAAAAAAAAAGAGTAATTGTATGTCTTCGAAAGAATTTCAAAGGAGTGTGTGTGTATGTTTGTGTGCGTTTTATACTTACTCACGTATTTACCATTTACCATTTTCAGTGGTCTTCCTTCCCTTCTGTAGACCCAAATAACCATTTGTGGAATTTATTTTTCTCCTATAGAACTTTCTTCAACCTTTCAAGTAGTGCAGATCTGCTGGCAATTAACTCTTTCAGGTTTTATTTTTCTGAAAATGTCTTCATTTAGCTTTCATTCTCTAAGAATATTTTTGCCAGATATAGAATTCTGGCTTGACTGTTATTTTTCCTGTCTGCATTATAAAGATGTCATTTTTCTATGTCCCAGCCTACATTACTTTTGATGAGAAATTAGTATTGTTTTATCCTGTATATAATATTCCATTTTCCCATGGTTGCTTTCAAGATATTCTCTTTGACTTTGAATTTTAGTGGTTTGAATATGTGCCCTGGCATGGGTTTGTATTTTGTTTTGTTTTTATTTATCCTGTTTGGGGTTCACAGAGATTAATGAATTTGTAAATTTATATCTTTGTTTTTACCAAATTTTGGCAAATTTGGATTATTATTTTTTAAATTTTGTTCAATTTTTATTTCCTTGCCCATTCTCTCTTCACCTATCGTTCTGGGATTTCAATTACACATGTGTCATACATGCTATTATATCCCACTGGACCCTGAGGCTTTGTTCATTCTTAAAGTTCTTTTCTCTCTTTCACAATTGAATAATTTATATTGTTTTATCTTCAAGTTCTTTGATAACTTTTTATCACTTTTTTCTAATCTGCTATTAGATCATCCAATGAATTTTCTTTTCACATTTTTTGTTTAGTTTTGGAATTTCCAATTTTTTTGATAATTTCTCCTCTGCTGAAATTTCTTTTATATTCTTTAGCATAGTTATAATAACTGCTTTAAAAATCCTTGTGGGCTAATTCCGATATCTGTATCATCTGAGTTGGTCTCTATGGATTATCTTTTCTTTTGAGGATGGGTTTTCCTGTTCTTTGCCTATCTAGTAATTTTGGAATGTACTTCGGACATTGTTAGTGACATGTTATAGAGATTCCAAATTATGTCACATACCTTTAAAGAGTATTGATATCCTGTTTTAGTAGGCAGTTAATTTAACAGTCAGATTCCAAGTTTGTCTTCCCTATGATGGACAGCAGCAGAAACCTGTTTAGTTCTTGTCATCTTAGCTGAGCTACTTGAAGTCTGCTACACACATGTGTAGTATTGGGAGGAGTCAGAAATTTGCTCAGATTATATGTACTGAATTTGGGGCTTCCCCTCTGTGGCTCTCTTCTTTCTGGGGTTTCCTCCCACATTTTATAGCTGCTGTCATCTCTAATTCCTCAACTAGTAAGAGGGCAGAGATCTAACAACCATGTGGAACTGACTGACTGGGTCTCCCCTTAGATAAAAAGCTCTAGAACATGAGTAATGAGTAATTTATCAAGAGCCATTCTTCCAAGTGTTATCCTCTCCACACCCCCCTGTCCCCTCTCCCCCATTAGCTCTTTCGTGCTCTTGTCACTCCCCAGTGCCTTCAAATAGCTGTTGTTTTTTAATATTTTAAATATTTTAATATTAAAAATATGTTTTTTAATATTTTATCCAGATTTATGGTTGTTATCTGTGAGAAGGTTGGTCTGATATATTTTTATGAGCAAAAGCAGAAGTCTGTTATCCCACTTTATAGATGAATTTGAAAGACACATTACATTAAGTTTAAGTACCTTACCCAAGGTTATACAGTTGGTAAGTGGCAGGGCTGTGATTTGAACATAGGCAGTTTGGTTCCAGAGTCTTAGGGTTTTTTCCAAGGGTAGACTTTAACAGTATGAATTTTCAGGACAATGGCAGGAAGTATAGGAAATACTTATGGTGTTAATCCCTTATGCATTGGGCCATTGTCAAGATCTTATTACTCAGTGGATACTTCTCGTGTCTTTGGGCATTTACATTATTTTATATGTAAGTTTACACACAAGTTATATTCAAGGATTATGTTGTTCTTGGTTAATATGTTGTCTTTAGTTAAGAGAAATCTCATACTTGCAGGATCTTATGATGTTACTTAGAAACTGGTGAAGTTTATCATGTGGTTCTTTTAGTGATTAAAATAAAGAGGACTTTTGAAGGAAAGTAACATCAACAGTAATATAATGAATGCATAGAAATTATTTATTGAAGAAACTCAGGACCGCAATTATGGGGTAGTTGGCTTTTAAAAATGTAAATCTAGGGGTGCCTGGACTCTCTGGGGTTAAAGCCTCTGCCTTCGGCTCAAGTCATGATCTCAGGGTCCTGGGATCGAGCCCCGCATTGGGCTCTCTGCTCAGCAGGGAGCCTGCTTCCCCCTCTCTCTCTGCCTGCCTCTCTGCCTACTTGTGATCTCTCTCTCTGTCAAATAAATAAATAAATAAAATCTTTAAAAAATGTAAATCTAAGATTAATTTAGCTGGTGCAAACTATAGACGTTGGAAGCATAACAATAGGACCAGGCTTGAGTATAATTTGTTTTAGGGTTTCTGCTCCTTCTCCTTGTTTCCCTTTTCCTCCTCTGGCCTAAGTCAGTTTCACTTAACATTCATGAAATGATTTAGTTCATCTTATTCCTCTAACCCTTGATTTTATCTTCACTTTGCATTTTCAAATCTGGCTTGCTTCATGTTGATTTCACCATAGTTTGTAAGCTGATTTGTAATGAAATCTTATTCATGGATGTTACTTTCAAACTAAAGGAAAAGGCCTCTGTAATTTGCTTTTGGAATTCTCTTGCATCCCACACCAGTGCTCGGACACTATACTCATGCTGACTGGCCAATAAAGAGCAGGGGTTCAATACTTGATTGATTGATAGTTCTGAATCCCAGCCAGTCAGTTCTGGGAAGGTGGGCTTATCTTCTGAGTTTAATGAAACTGAGTCCTCGAAGGCCATGATAAAGATTTTGGCTTTCATCCTAAGAATAACCGGAAGCGATGCAGAGTTTTAAGCAGTGGAGCGACAAGCCCAGATTTAAAATTTTAAAATAATTACTCTGAATGTTTGTGGAGCAGTTCAGTATAACCAAGTTCTAGAGGATAGAAATTAATATAAGTGATTAAAGTTTCACCCAGGGATATCATCTAGAGGAACTGATACCCCAGAGAGTCTAGAAACAGAACTCTCAAGTTTATTTCTCTCAACTGCAATGTTGAAGAATGTTGAGGAACAGAAAGTTAGAGGTTTTTTTCGTGTTTTTTTTTTTAGTCAAGGGCCTGGAATGTATTTTGCTTTTCTGAAAAGAGACATTTTATTTTTATAATGAAAAACTAAAGCAATGCAAATATCAAGGAATTAGGAATTGAATATCAAAAAGCTTCTAAAAAAGGCAAGTCTATATTTTATGCCTATATGGAAATGGATATCATAATTTATTTAAAAATCAAAATTAAAGATGTAAAATATGTGTTTATAATTATGAAAACAATCATGTTTTCTCTTAACAAAAATATACACAAATAAAGACAAAACTTGTTATACTTTATTATCCACCAAATTCTGTTGCTTAACAGCTGTTAAAAAGTTATGCTGCTTAGGGGCGCCTGGGTGGCTCAGGGGGTTAAAGCCTCTGCCTTCGGCTCAGGTCATGATCCCAGGGTCCTGGGATCGAGCCCCGCATCGGGCTCTCTGCTCAGCGGGGAGCCTGCTTCCTCCTCTCTCTCTGCCTGCCTCTCTGCCTACTTGTGATCTCTCTCTCTCTCTGTCAAATAAATAAATAAAATCTTAAAAAAAAA
>CM052883.1:119676873-119700694 GCA_028534135.1 Potos flavus
CCTGGGTGGCTCAGGGGGTTAAAGCCTCTGCCTTCGGCTCAGGTCATGATCCCAGGGTCCTGGGATCGAGCCCCGCATCGGGCTCTCTGCTCAGCGGGGAGCCTGCTTCCTCCTCTCTCTCTGCCTGCCTCTCTGCCTACTTGTGATCTCTCTCTCTCTCTGTCAAATAAATAAATAAAATCTTAAAAAAAAAAAAAAAAGTTATGCTGCTTAAATGAGAAAACAAACCTAATATTATTTCAGTAATCATGAAAATCTGGGCTAAAAGCATTGAGATGCTGCTAAGAGAGCAGAAATTTTCGAGAGATTAAAAACTTTCATATGAAAATGTACTCTGACGTGTTTCTTCTCCTCAAATATTTGTGGAGATTGAGGAAATTCTAAATGTGTCTTAAAGCAAGGAATTGGCAACTCCAGAAATAAATACAGTGTTGGCTCCTGCTTCAGCCGCTATTTATTGACAGGTTATAACAAGGTTAATAATGATTTGTTTGATTGATTCCCCCAAATTTTTGTAGATTTTTGTGCTTCTCATATGTAACTTGCTAAATCATAGCACTCATATTCCTTGTTAAAATTAACACCAGAGGATGCATATGTAAAACAAACGTGGGTGGAAAAAGAAAGATTTCTCAGGAAAAAAAGTCAGCCAAAGGTACACTGCCCCGTGGGCAGCAAGTGGGGTATCAAGTTACTCTGTTTTTGTAAACAGTGTCAAGTCTGTATTCTGGGCTGAAAAACTGGCAAATGACAGCTCTCCCTCTTATTTCCTGAGGTCATTTGAACCATTTTAAAGGAAAAATCATAAATAGACCTTTGAACTAAGACAGTCTCGCTGGACCTATCCTTTTGCGACTGACTTCCAGTCTCAATGGGATATTGAAGGGGAGGCTCGATAGAATAAACAGTGGAATCCTTGTCCGGGAATGACTGCCTGGCAATTGTTTCATGGAAAACAGGGAGGGGTGGGGGACAACAACCCTGCTCTATTCACTGGCTCTTTAATTTAGATTACCAATGATAAAGCCGGGGCTACGTCTAAAGAAAGGTAGGATGCATACGCAGAAACATTAGTGCTAATATGCTGCAGAAAGACAAGATAAATCAGCCCAGCTCTCATACATCACTGAGGGAGAAGCTGATTGCAACTTGACCATGTGCCTGAGTAGTCCCATCAGTGAGAAGAACAGAACATGGATTAAAAAAAACTAGAATGTACCCTTAGGGCTACTGCCGCGCTGGACCTGGAGGAAGTGTCTAGTGTAAGTTTCAGCTTGTTTTATCCACGTATTTACCAGTGTGTTCCCACGCAGGGAGCTTGTTTCTCTTTCTGTGTTTTCATGAGAGCTTCAAGCATGTTTATGTACAGTCGTAGACTTCATTTCGTACGGATGTAATATCAACCTAATAAAGTTCTTAACAGAGGACAGTTTAGCCCAGTGTTTATCCAGGAGACAGAGAAACGTGAAAAAGTGATGGTTCTCCTCACTGTCTATAGGAAGCCTGTGGGTGAGTTTTGGTTTTTGGTTTTTGGTTTTGTGGGGAGGTGAGGGGTTAGAGAGGTGGATTTTAAACTAAAAACTCAGTTCTTTTGCCATTCACTTAAAAAAAAAAAATGTATTGGTAACCCAGCATTTCGTTCCTCCTGTGGTCTTTTGTTTTGAAAAACTGTGTTTGAATATGTAAGCCAGACTGCTCGGAACGCATTATATTTTATGACTGGGATGTTTGTATTGTTTCTTATCTGTTATTAGACAAAATAATCATAAAGGGTGTTTTCTATGGACCTTTTTATATTCCAAAATTAAATACAGATGGTAATTTCCAGCAGTTTTAAAAATTTGTCAATTATTTAATTTAGCATCACTTAAGCATCTGCACAGGGAGAAAGCTGAGATGGTACAGAAGCTGAATAAGCATTGATTGCTCGTCTGAATTGCATCTTTAAAGTTTTTGCCTCAAATCTCTGATTTCACAGTTTATTTTTACCAAATTAGATTATCATATTTCATTATCAAGACTGCAAATGGGTGGAACCCTCTCAGATACCCTACGTTTCCCGTTAAAACAGTGCTCAAAGCGCCTGCTGATTGTTACTCTGAGGGAAATTCTCGTGCCGGCTCCCTGAGAAGATGGCTTAAATAATGCATGGGGAAGAGTGAAGCAAGATGGAATTTATGGCCCAGACACTGAGTTCGGGCTTTTGTTCAGAGGAAAGACTACATAAGTGCGAGCATATAACATACTCCCAGGCTCCAGGGGAAGGGCGTAACTGAATGAAATTAGTGGCCACATGGTGCTGTCCACATGTGATTCAAAACAAGCCTTGAAACAGTCCACCGAGCCTGAAGCGTAGTTTGGGGGGAGGGTAGGGGAAACTGGAAGTGTCAGCGGCAAACAGATTCCCTGGACTGCAAATTCCATGGGACAGACACAGGAAGTGAGTATTCGGTAGGAGGCAGGGTGACCCTAGAGAGAATGGATGTGTGGCTGATGAAAAGCAGCATGGCAGTCTTGTTAGGAAAGAATAAACCTTGACCAAACTGCAGCATTCTATATATTATGTCTTCCATCTTGTCCTAATTAGAGGAATATGTCTGCTGAATCCTAATCTCTTTAATTGTTGATAGAGCAGGCATGCGATTTGCTATAAATACACATGAGCATTCATTTCTGAAATAATGGCTGTTGCCAAATATATTAGACCGACAGGAGTGCTGGACTAGGGAAGGCTGTGCTGAATAGTTGAGTTTTGGAGGTAATGGACCAGTTGAGAATCATTGCACAGCTGGGCCAGCAGCTGCACCCAGTGCTCTGTCAAGTTTGGCCTCCAATTTCCTTGAACTTGTCCTTGTTTGCCAAAATGATGAACATAGCAAGAGCTCGTTTCAAATGAGCCTGCTGCAAGCAAAAAAAACCCTTTCCAAGGAGTCTTTGTCAAGGTATGTAGTCAACAGCAGCAGTGGCCAAATGAGGTATTGATTAGGGAGTGGGAAGTTTGAATAGTCATAAAAATAAAAACCAAAGGCAAAGTGGTAGAATGAGGTAAGCTGGCAGAAGACCAGAGTACATTAAAAGGCTGCATTGGGTCTTCACTGTCCTAACTAAAGGACATATGGAAAAATCCCATAATAATATCCAGCAATAATTATCTTGTAGTTAGGGAAAAATAAATAGGCCCGTGGGTTGGAAGGCAGCCCAGTAATCTCAACGCCTTTTTTCCTAACATTGTATTGTTCTGATATTCCTTGGGATCGGGTCAAGAGGAAGTGTTGTAGAAAGCATTTTATATTAAAAAGCATCCAGTGACTAAACAACGTGATTAGTGGCAAGCCAAAATAAGAGTAGCAAGGACCCTCCTTCCATTTCTTGGTCCTGGTTTGAGCAAGTATTTATTTAGCACGTGCCATATATCCAGCATGTTCTAGATACATACTCTAACCAAGTAGATTATAAACTCTTTGAGAGCAGACTAGTGGATTATACTTCTCTTGTGTAAATCCCATTTCTTGAAAACCATTGCCTTGATATGGTAATAATTGCAAGTCTCTCTACTTCCTTGACTTTGAAGAGATTAAATATCAAATCTTTGCCATGCAAATGCTTTATTTTCCTGCTCCAACAAAGATGACTCTTTTCTCTTCGGATTTGAGAGCTAGTAACTTGAGCACTTACAAGATAGGTGATTTGGGACAAAATACTTAACCTCTGGGAGAGTCTGTTTCCTTGTGTGTGAAATGAAGAAAGTAACACTCATTATGCAGGACTATGAGGAGAGGTGCCTAGTGCAGAGGCCGTGCTCTCCTCCTTCACAGGGAATAAGGATAAGTCACCGTATGGACTGAGTGCCTACCGGGCATGGAGGTGGGCATGGGGAGAGAATGAGGAGGGCAGCAGGAAAGCTGGCTAGGAGTCTGTACCAGAACCTTCGGTGAGAATATGACCTGAGGCAGGATGGTGCCAGTGGAAACACAGAAAAGGACAAATCTGAAATGCGTTTTAAAGGGAAAATTAACAGAATGTGACAGCTGATTATATTAAAGTAGGGTGAAGAAGAATATTATAAAGAAGAAATAACCATGGTGCTGAGGGAAAAGATTATGGATTTGTGATAATGGCAAGGTCGGGTGTGTGCACATGTGCCTCTGTGTGTGTGTGTGTGTGTGTGTGTGTGTGTGTGGTGTTTGTTCTCCAAACTCAAAAAGCTGAAACAATACAGTTCTTCAGGGACTTATAAACCAAGAAAACATAAGAAGAGAGAAGAGGAAATTGGAATGCCTAGTTAACTTATGTAAAGGGAAAGAAAAAAATCAATAATAAACCAATAATATAGGACTATTGCTGACAATAGAGTGAGAATTCAAAGGAATTGCTTAAAATGGCAAATCTATGTTTGGAGTTTTTCCCAGACAAGACCCACAATCATCAAATAATAAGGCTCTTCTGCAATCTTGGAACTTATTTAAGTTTTCCTGAGTTAAAAAAAAAAAATGCCACCGAGAGGATACAAATAGTGTCAGGGTTGGGAAGAAAAAGAGCATGAGGAATGGAAATTCTCAAAATAGCTTGGTTCTAAAGAGGAGATGGAAGCCAAAAGATAGCTGGTTGACCTTTCAGAACTTAACTGTTCATTATGACTTGTCAGAAAGGGTCAGGAAGTTTGACAACTGTTATTCCTTAAATAATTTATTGTGATTTTTTTCAGGAAATTCAAGCAGGAATCAAAACTATGCCAAATCAAATGGTCGTGGACTGGCAAATAGGTTGTGGTCCAAACGCTCATTTGCAAATCCTTTATCGGAGCAATGCTGTAAATGTCTTTGGGTTACTTTTCGAAAGTCTATACAACTCATCCTATAGTAGAAGCTATGTACATTTGCAATAAAAAATTGATAGCTAAAAGACTTTATGTTAATAATTAAAACACAAGCAATATCTTAAGAATAAAATGTTTTGAATGCCAGTACTTGGACAAGTGCATCTTAGTTACAAGATGGTATGGGATGTGGCTATTTTAAAACTTATGTCCACTTCATTGTCTTTAAGAGACTTTGATTTCTTTAATTTTGAAATGTAGGGATTTTCTTGTCCTCATTTTATGAATTTTACTTTTAATAGTACCTGCCACGTTTTCATGCATTGAAAAAAGAAGGGGAATGAGGATGAGATAAAGAGGGAGAGAAGGAAAGAAGGATGTACCTAAGGTAGCTGGGACAAAAGTTAAAAGAAAGAGGAGAAAGACTGGGTTCGAAGAATGGGTGAGAAAGATATTGCATGAAGGGAGATTAAGGGAGCTCTGACATTGAGAAGAAGAGTGTATGAGAATGTGCATGTCTCCCTTAAGGAGTAAAAAAGAAGGGAGACCACTGGATCAGCCACCAGAAAGTGCTTAAGACTCAGAGAAGTTCTTTCTTGAGTAGATGATGTGCTCATGTGACTGGTAGACCTGAAGATAGGAACCTTTGGTCCCCTTAAGTTCCCCCTTTTAGTCCCCTCTTGTCAATGTCTTCCCTGTTCGGTGTGGATACCATGGCCCATCATTTCAACCACCCTCTTACCAATATTTTCAGTTCTCCCATTCATCCATTCAATAGAGATGTATTGAGTGATTCCTATTTGTCAGGCATTGTAGTATTAGGTACTTAGAAATGAACAAAACGGATCTGTGCCAGAGCTTGGTACCTACCAGGCCAAATACCATCCCTTAATCAATGCAGTTGTGTGCTTTCTCCTGCCTACAACCAGACTGCCAAGCACTGCTTGAGAAAATCATACCGCTGCCCATATTGATGCTATGATACATTTATGACCTACAATCTCAATTGGACCCCTCAGTATAGCTCAGTGATCCTTATATGTTTTCCTTATATATTACTGACATTCTCTCCAACACCTGTTTGAAGATTTTTCAACTTTTCTCCAATCTTTGACCAAACCACATCAGTAGATACCCTCACATCTCAGCATGCAGGATTTCAACTTCCTGCCACCAGATGGATTACCTGTATAACCCAAATGAAACTAATTGCCTTGAGGACCATTCAGCTTGGTGATAGTCAAATCTGACTCCAGAAAGCCTTGAAAGACAATGGAGGTCTTTACTGATAGTTTCTTGAGGAGTCAAGAAGACCAAAAGAGGAACTAATCCCATAACACATAGCCAGATTTCCTAAAACTTGTTTTTATACATCTTCCTCTATGAAGCCTGGCTACTCGTGGCAGCTATCAATTTATAGCTGGTTCCTGACTTAAGGTGGTTCAATTTAACGATTCTGTGACTTTACAGGGATGTGAAAGCAATATGCATTCAGTAGAAACCAAACTTCGAATTTTGAATTTTGATTGTTTCCCAGGCTAGGGATTCGTGGTACTACACTCTCTTGTGACACTGGGCTCCCAGTTGCCATGTGATCACAAGGGTAAATAACCAACACACTTAGAAGCATTCTGTGTTTCACTTTCAGTACAGTAGTCAATAAATTATTATGAGATGTTCAACACTTTATTACAAGATAGGCTTTGTGGTAGATGATTTTGCCCAACTGTAAGCTAATATAAATGTTCTGAGCCCGTTTAAGGTAGGCTAAGCTAAGCTATGACGTTCGGTGGATTAGATGTGTTAAATGCATTTTTGATTTATGATATTTTCAACTTCCAGTGGGTTTATTAAGATGTAACCCCATCATAAGCCGAGAAAGATATGTATCCTCTTTTACCGTCCTCCTCCTCTGCCTCCTCACCTGCCATCTCAATCCATCTCATCTTACTCCTATCTGTCTGCTCTCATTCCTTCATAGGTAGAACAAACCAGTCTATCTTGATGTTTGCCATTTTCCTCCCACCCCTAACCTCAGTCAGCACAAGTCCTAGATAGTTCAATAAGCAAGTTATCCTTTTTCTGAGTGAGAGCAAGGCATTGCAAATATTGGTGACTTAATACACACATATTTTAAATTGCCCATTTGTGTTCATGTGTTCCACCTTTCCCCAGGTTAAAATAGAAGAGGTTTTCCCTCTTCTGATTTCTCCACCTGTGTTCTGCACTTCATTCGCCTCCATATTTTTGGGGTGCTTGCTTTATGCACACTTTGCTCTGTTTCCTGTATCTTTCATCTTTTCATCTCTAGTAGAGCCTTCTCATCAGAGCGTCCAGGGATGCTAGCTACTCCAATCTTAAAAAAAAAAAGACAAAACAAAACCTTCATCTTCCCTACAGACTCTTTCATCTTCTCTCCTAACTTTTCTCCCCTTCTATAGCTAAACTTTTCAAAGGGTTTGCCTACATTTGTTGGATCCTTCCCAAACACTCCTTGAGCCACCATGATTTAAATTCTACCCCAGCCACCTCATGGAAGCCCCTCTAGCTAAAGGCATCCACTGCGTATTTGTTCTGAATGTGAAGAGGTTTCTCAGTCCTTAATCTTTCTACAGCATTTGACACTGTAGATCACCATCTTTTCTGAAATATAGTTTTCCTATAGCTTCTCTGTTCTCTCCTATGCCTTGGTCTCTGTGGGTTTATCTTTCTTTACATACTGTTAAAATTTAGATCATATTCGGGGGCCCTGTTCTTTTCTGACCTTGGGAGGAATAGGGTGGGAGTTCCATCCATTCCCAAGCCTTCTGTTAATATTCATATGCTATTGATTTCTGTGCTTGGGTCACAGATTTCTGCTTGGAGATCTCCTCCACACTAGGGATTTGACCCCAGAATGGGGCATTCAGGAGGTAGGCAATAATTTGCTAAATGCCTCTCCTCTCTCAAAACACTTCCCTTAAAGACACCCCACCACCATTATTTATTCTGTTACATCGATCTCCTTTGGTGCTGAAACACTAACTCTGAAATCTTCTTACATTCTTTCTTACTCTATTATTTATAGATAAACTTGATAGAATTTGTCCCTTTAATAAACCAAAGTTTTGGAACTCAAAAGCCTTTTTTATCCCAAAACTATTTTTTTTAAATAAAAAGCACTTTGACTTCCTATGCTTTGGATTAAAATATATATATGGACACCCAGTTGGCTTCTTTGTTTCCTTCAGGTCTTTGTGTCCTTGACGTAATTGAGTGATCCTGAAACAATGCAGGGGGTCAGTAGGGCAGAATGTCAGAGGAGCAATGGGACACAAACTCTTTCATATTTTAACCTACATTGGAAAGCAGAATATAAATGAGTTGGTTTTACTTATGGTCTGAGGCGTCATCCAAGAGAAAAGACTTTTGAGCCTAAACATGAAGGTCCATGAAAGTACCCTTTTGCTTATCTAAACAGATTCCTCATCATCGGAAATCATACCTGTATCACTTTATAACCAGAAATGATGGGAAGATCCTAATTTTCAGCACTTTGTGAGTAAAGTGGATTTACAAGTGAGGATGTGGCTACATTCTGGGTCTTTCTAATAAATTGTGGTGAAAGAGAGAACTGAATCGAATGGCCTACTCCAGCTGTACCCTGATCACGTGAGCACAGACTAATGTTCATGCACGCTGATCTATAAAGGCAAGGGGGTAGATGTTTAAGAAATTGTTTTGAACCTTTGAGCTTTAACTACATTTTTGGAAAGGTTTCATGGGACATAGAAGAAGTCTAGTGACTTAGGACAGAAAAATAAATTTTTGTACTGCTTATTTAACCTTTAAAACTATTTTGTTGAAGAATATAGAATATATTTGAAATTTCATGAGAAAAAGAACGTGGAATACCTTTCATAAACTCACATTGTTTCGTACCTAAGTTAATCCAAATTTTAACTGTTAATCAGTGACGGAGAAGCTGGAGAAGGTGGGACATGCTTCAGTTATTGGGTTATCATCCAGGCGTGCAATTGCAATTTGAACAGATTGGACTCAAATGAACAGATTATTGGACCACCTAACAAAATGGGCATCCTAATAATCAATATCTGAAATAATAAAAGCATGAATTAAATGTTTTTTGATCAATATTATTCACACAACTCATATCCTTAATGATAATGCTTAACTGAAAGAAAGACCTTTGCTTCAAGGTTCATTTGCCATCCTCACAGAACTCTAAATTTGTTTTGACATCCCAGTGCTTCTGGAAAATATGAGTCCTGTATTTCATTTTGTGGAATTAGAGCAGACTGCATAATAACATGCTCTTACATAACACAGACCATCTCTACTTCTTCATTCTAAGTTTTAGAAAGAGAGCTGTGGAGGGGCGCCTGGGTGGCTCAGTTGGTTAAGCCTCCAACTCTTGGTTTCTGATCAGGTCATGACCTCATGGGTGGTGAGATCGAGTCCCGCATCAAGCTCTGTGTTCAGTGGGGAGTCTGCTTGACAATTCTCTCCCTCTGCCCTAAGCCCCCCTACCCTGTCTCTCTCTAAAATAAATAAATAAATCTTTAAAAATACAAAACAAAACAAACAACGAAAGGAAAAATGTAGAGTTGCAGGCAGAGTAGAAGGAACCTTAGAGTGGGGTGAGGGGAAGAGCCATGTGTATAATTCTGTCTGGTTCATTGTGCTCATACCTGCTTTAAAGGTATGCCTCTTGTACAGAGATCCAGAAATTGCCAGCAGCTATTTGTCTGAAGCTGACCCTCCCTGTTAATTTAGAGGACAGAATTATAGTTCAGCTTCACCATAACTAAGAACTAGGAGTCCTATAGTTTTTCCTAATCTAAAAGGAGAATGTAGGAAGGGCTTCGAACTCTTAAGAAAAAAACAACACCTAAAGTCTAATATTCAGTGTTGGAATAAATATAAGTCTCTATTAAGTCACACTGGGAGCACTGCAGCAGGAAAAGTCTGTGGACGTGGTCTTCCCAAAATACTAGCGTCAGGGCAAATCTGGCGAGATCCTCAGCTCATGCCTCCGCGGAGCAGCACGCAGAGCTACAAAGACAGGCAACATGTCTCCACCACTTACTGTTTCCAACAAAATTTAGCAAAGTTGCAAAATGAGTCCTGTGGTATTCAGGCCTTTCTAGGCCTCTGGTAAGGATGGCAGTTCTTCCAGAGACCTGAACAATGCTGTAATCATCATGTATGTCACTTTGCCATTTGAACTAATGGATCTTCCATGGGAGTTTCTGATGTTTGTTCAGAAATCGAAGGGCAGGTGGCTGGAGAACCATTCTGACAAATCCATACAACAGTTGAGAGCGGGTCCTAAGTTGGAATAGGACAGAGGCAAGCTTACACTGCCCCGATGAACTACAGTTCACAGCATCAAATGAAGACTTTTGATTTATTTTATCATTTTTGAGACCTAATGAACACTGCATTCCCCAGCTAATAGTATTAGCCAACTAATTTCTTTCAGGGAGAAGTTATAGAAGAATATTTGTTCTTTGAGATGTCTGTCAGTCTTGGAGGAACTGGCTGAGAGGGACTGAGACTTTACTCCATGTCCCTTTCGGTTATTCATGTGTTTGTTTCCATCCATGCATTGACTCCTATTAAGTCAATGTGTACTAGGCATTATTCTAGGCACAATCTTTAGAGCAGTGAGCAAGACAGATTTATGATCATGGTAAAGTGTTCACCCAAGAAATCCTCTTCAAAAGGCACTTTTATTAGCACAAGAGCTCAGTATCATCACTTTTTATTGTCCATAGCTCATGTGGAAAAGGAAAATTTTCTTTGTTTAAGTCACAGGAGGTTTGGGGTCCTTTGTTTATAAAATCCCAGGAATGCCTCTTCGACTTGAGGCTACACAAGGACATTTAAGTGACACAACCCAGGTCTCATCTTTGCAGCTCAGTCTTTAATGTGAACGACACTTGCAAGAGCTGAAAGTAGGCTACATGTAGAAGTAGAGCTCTTCAGATAGTTTTTTCTAGAAGCACAGACATCTCCTTTTGACCCAACCGAACATCATGACTCCTAAGTTTTTGCACACTCTAAAAAGGCTTGCCTTCCTGCAAAGTGTTTGCCAAAAGATGAAAAGTAATACAAAGAAAAACCCCCAGTCAAGGGCCTGGCATCTTGTAGGTGCTTAGAAAGTGTTTGTGGTACAAACTCTGAAGCCAACCAAAATCTTAATCAGATGCCAAAGGTGGGGTTCCAAAACAAAACTGGCTTTCTTCCCCTCTAAGTGAATCCCTAGAATGATTCCTTTCTTTTCTATAAAATGTCAAAACTAATCCTCACCTCATGGGATCTTTAGGGGGCAAATAAGATAACGCAGGAAAGCTCTTCATAAACAGCTAGAAAGTTTACTGTGGAAAAAAAAAAAAGCCTGAGGCCTTGATAATTCTTATGTATCGTATTCTTGTTGAATAGCAATAAATTAAAAAGCAAACAACTAATATGTACGATTTGACCCTTTCCAGTGAAAATATTAAAAACTTTTTTGTTAAAAGTTCTTTCCCTAAGGGTAGTTCAATACCCATATATTCTGAGGAAAATAGTAGGAAACAAATGAAGTCCAACATCTTGAGTAGAGTTAAGGCAAGATTTTGTGTATCGAAAATCACAGAAAATTGGTTTCTGATACTTGGATATCTTCACCCATGTTTCTGTGTGAAGTATGTGGGGCTAGGGAGTATATTCAGAACAACTTGACTCAATCTTCAGGTTATCAGCCCAATTACTAGGCCGTTTGGCCCCTCACTGCATTTGGTGATTTTTAATAAGCTGAACCATACAAAATTTCAGATACTCCCAACCTTGGGCCTACAAAAATGACAATTTCATCTATTCAGCCTAATATCATTATAGTTCTGTTACTGAATAGAGATTCCTTTGTTTATCTGGTCAGCCTGGTTTAGACATCCAGAGGGCAGGGATTGTGTCCGATGTCTAAACCGGGCGTCTGAGCTCAGACAATGTAAAATGTGAAAAGAATGCATAAAAGATCTTTTCATGTGAGCTGCAGGTGCCATTTCTGGCACCCTTCGTGGAGACAATGCAATGGAAATCATAGGTGTTTGATCACTGGGGACGCCCTAAAGGTGAGCTCCTCACTCCCAGCGAATGTTCAGCTCAAACTAGGAGCCATCGCAGCCGCTGTGGTACCCCGGGGGTGCTGCTCCAGCCCAAAGTCCCCTCTTCCTTCCTATTTCCACTTCCGTCCTTCCTAACCTCACCGTGCCGTCGCTGCTGCTTTTGCCTACAGCTTACCCAATTAAAGGGATTTAGGGTAACCGCTGCACTGCTTTTTAAGCCTTTTTTATGGTATCCCATAGAATGGCAACCCATAGTAGGAATGCATTTTACTTCATGACCCTGTATCGCTGTATTACAAATATAAATAGCTGATGTATCTATATCTGTATCTTGTACACACGTTACCAAGCCAGTTAGTTCCCAGTTTTGAAAAGCTGTCCGGCGTGTCATTTTGAAACGAGAGTCCAGTTAAACTTGTGGAGACTTTAAAGCTTCATGGGAGAGAGAAAAAAAGTGCCAGCTCAATCTTTAAGCTTTTTATCCCCCTTAAGCTGCTGTGGTCTGTATCGGTTTATGTCAGGATTTGTTTTCCTATTCCTGTTTTCGAGAGGCCACAACCTTGCAGATGAGCCCTAAGATGGGGCTGTGGCTTCAGTAACAAAGTTCTGAAACCCATATAATTAATTCAGGATGGCAGTGGCTCATTTCAGTTGCCGTGGAATGTTTTAGAATGACCGGGAGTATCACCGGCAATCTGCTTCTATATGCATGGATATAGCCAGGTGAGGTTATTTGTCTTTATGCCTGTTTCTTATTCCTAAAATGACATTACGATTTTATCCTATCTATAAGTTGAGATTTAAGTTTATAAAAATCCTGTGTAAAGCTATCTAACTGTATACCAAGGATTATGCTATTTGGATGAGCAGCTCGGGAATATTTAGGTTTTGATCCAAACCTTTGAAATGTTTTGAAAAGAGCCATAGCACCATTAGGTCAGTTTAAACATTTGGTATAAAACTTGTATATTTATTTCTATTAGAATTAAGGAAAATAAACACCACTTGCCTACCTCAGGGTTCAGATAACTTACCTAAATGTGGCTTGGCCAGTGGCCCACTGCTTTTAATTCACAGAAAGTCACATCTATTTCCTAGGCCGGGGGGTGGGGTGGGGGTGGAAAAGAGACAGTTACTTCTCCCTATGTGGCTCCACCATTATCGAACTAGGCGATCATATCTGAAACCCTGCTAATTTGCAGGAATGAGGGACATGAATAAGACTTTTCTTATTTGGGTGACTTCAGAATGGATTGAGAATGTTGCTTGAAAGGGAAACTGGTGAATTCCCTTGCCTTCCATTTGTCCTGATTTTGGAGGTGTAGAGGCTCTCGATAGACTGTTTTGATGGGTATTGGCATGCTGCTGGTGAGAGAGCTGACTCAAGTGAAATGTGGCAATCACAGGAAATTTCTTTTTAAGAACTTGGAGAAATGCCTCACAGAGTTCAAGGTTCGATGGAGTGTAGTGGAGGGCAAGGCACAAAATCTAGATGATTTTTAGCTCAGCCTCTGACCTATTTTATATCATTGAGCAAATCACTTAACTCTTCTGTGCCTGGGCTTTCACTGGTGAAATAGAAATAAGGTCCCTGTTTCCTAGACCTCATTTGAAGGGATAATATACATTTTGACAAAAGGAAGAAACCAATTGCTTTTGATACCAAAGGAAGTTCTAAAGGGGAGTTGCAACAATATTTTGAGATGATAACGTTACGGAGATAAGCAAATGACCACCCAAGGCAAATATATATTAAAACTAGGGTAAGTCCTTCGGATCCAAAAAAACAACCATTGGGAAGTTACTATATTCCATACACTTTCCCATTTACTCTTCCATGGTTGTTTAATCCTCCCAGCAGGCTGGGTGGCGGTTGGTTACTGTCCTATTTATGGTTGTATGAATAAAGAAACAGGCTTAGAGAAGTTAACCAACCTGTTTGAGCCACACAGCAGGGAAGGAGCAGAGCCCATGAGCCAGCCTTCTGGTGCCGGGTCCTCCTCGTGGTGCACCACCTGCCTTTGAGGTGACATTGAAAGACAACAGAACTAAAATAAGATAAATCTAAAATGCGATTTCTGAGAAAACAGGGTAATTAAAATACCTGTATTTAGTTTCTAAATTGTATCTCAGTTTCCACCTTTCTATCCTTCTCTCCTGGAGTCAACTATTTTCTCTTTAAGGTGTAGATAATCAGATTGTTTCAACTTTATTGTTTCTACCAATACATTTGTTGACTGCTAATGATTCTGACGGGTACTTTTAGCCCCTGTTAATAAAACTCTTCAGAGGCATATATGTGCAATACTTTCTTTCTTTTTTAAAATATATGGCTGACCGGCTTCTGATGAGTAATCTTAGCAGCATTGTTATGCCTGTCTTTATAATTTACAACTTCTAGGTTGAGTAACTCTTTAAGCTAACTGGATGGACTGCCAGTTGCCAAGCCCTGGTTGTATATTTTTATGATGTATGACTTGATACTTCTGGAGGTTCTGTTGCAATCATACTATCCCGCACAAGCATGTAAAAGCTGTTGTTTCACCACATGTGCCCTTCCTTTGCCATGAGTTAGATATGTTTTTGCAATCTTGTCCAAGGCGATGAAAAGCTGAGCAAATACTTGCTTTTCTTTCCAGTTTCCCAAGCAGCAGGGATGTTGCAAACCCCATCTCACTTAGGCTCTCTTTGTCTATGAACAGTTCAGACTGACTGGAACATATTTATTGAATGCCCATTACTTGGGTGCATTAGTCAAATGCAATTGATTGTTATAATACACTACCAGCTCAGGGGAGGTAATGGGGCTCTTTAATTGAAGATGCTACTTTAGAGGACAGAGTGTAAATCATTGAATACAAAAATCCGATGATTTTTTCACAGTAAATACAATGTGTCTATGATTGCATCCTCAATACAGCCAGACGAAAGAGGGATGGCTGATATTCAAGATGAGACATTAGGAGAGTCCTAAGACCCTTTTCTAAGATACATCCTATTTTCATCTTGTCTTGAAATATTCTCATGTTTCCTACTGAAACGTTGGTTCAGAGGGATGCCACTATGTATATGCATACATGCACATTTAAGATGACAATTAAAATATAAGAGAATTTATTAGAGAATATTTTGGAAGCCAGGACATCTCAACCGTCTTCCATTCATTATAGCCTTGGCATAATCTTGGGACCATATTTTTAGAAAATATCAGAGCAGCTCCAAGTCTTTCCTCCTTGGCCCTTCAGCTACTACCTTTCTTTCCTAATCTAACAATTACACAGAATCATTTAGCATAAACTAAAGATATATACAAGTGCAGCGATTTAAATAAAGATTTCCTTGCTGCCATTGAGTTTAAAGAAAAGAATTTAGGGGCTCCTGGGTGGCTCAGTCCGTTAAACATCTGCCTACAGCTCAGGTCATGGTCCCAGGGTCCTGGGATGGAGACCACATTGGGCTCCCTGCTCAGCAGAGTCTGCTTCTCCTTCTCCCTCTTTGTCTCCTCCTCCCTGCTGCTGTTCTTTCTGTGTCGCTCACTCTCAAATAAATAAATAAACTCTTTAAAAGGAAGGAAGGAAGAACGGGAGGGAGGGAGGGAGGAAGGGAGGGAGGGAGGGAGGAAGGGAGGGAGGGAGGGAGGGAGGGAGGGAAGGTGGGAGGAAGGAGCTTAAAGTCCAAGACCTGGAAGACAAGCCACTCCCTACTCCAGCCAAACCTTGTTCTTCCAGGCTTCTTTTTATATTTTGTGGGGCTGGGGCCCCAACTAGACCCAATCCCCTCGCACACTCAGGACTGACCTCTCAGAGTAAAGACCTCTCCCTTCTGCCCTTGCTGCCTGCACCCTGGAAGACACCCAGCCAAGGGCTGGTCTGAAACTCTTCCTTAACTGCTCTTAAGACCCTGGAGAGCATTAGGTATGAGGGACCATCTGTCTCGGCAGAGCAGTGAATCTCCTATTGAAAAGATAGTGCTGTGTGATTCCAAACATATCAAAAGCCTGCAGTGTTAACAGATCTTCATTATTTTTTATTCTCTTGCTCTAAGATGATTCCTAAGAATAGAGGCAAACAGACTAAGAAACCTTGTCTGTGACCCCTCTGTGACTCAGCCAGCATTACAAATTGGCTGTGGGAGTTGGGCTTTGAATCTGTTAGAACAAATTACTGAAGTTGGTGCTCTTTGCATTAGAATCTGCACTTCCAATGAATTAATAATGCACCCACCTTGTGTGAAAAACAAAACATAAAGTTAGAGAGGTGGCAACACATAGCTCGAGATGGAGAGGTGGTAATGCTGGGGCTCGTTTTCCTCCATCACTTCTGTCTAGGTTCCTCCTTTCCAGTCTCTCCCTTCCCTCCAAGCATTCTCATGTCCGTGTGAGGTTGGGCCCAGAAGGATTCAGTGTGTGCCAGCAGCAGGACACCTATTTCTAATTTGTCCCTTTCTGGGAAGGACAATAACCACAGCTGGGGTACACAGCGACTTTCCATCTTTTAACTTTTTTTTTTTTTACAGTGAGAATGTATTATTTGTGAAATTCATTAAACATATATAAAAATAGGAAAGTTGCAACTAAGTTTTCTGGGAAGAGCACACTGAATTGTTTCCCAAAGAGACGTCTGAGGAAACCAAAGGTGGGCGTAATGGAAGTTTTTCTTTTTTTATTTTGGTAGTGGTTGGTCTATTTATATGATGAATCAGGAGAGGTTTTTTTCCCCATACTTTTCGGGAAACATACCTGCTTAGCTTGCAGATGAGGCAGGAATTGGATGTAGCTGGCCAAGGCAGCCACATACCTGCAGAGTGAAGAGAGGGGGGGACTCTCATGCCCACTTGCTGGCTGGAATCAGAGAAACCATCATCAAAGATGGGTAAACGTAACATGGCACTCAGGTCCTCCTGTCCACATCCCTTCCCTGCTGCCCCCAGAGCTTTGGTGGACTTAGAGCTCAAAGTGGCTTAGGGAGGCTCAGGGGTCAGGGCTATTCTTAGTTTCAGGAGAGCGTGTGCTCTATAAAGAGTGCTTCTCTAGACTACTAACCACCAGGCATGGTCCTGCCTCTTCCTGGACACCACGGTTACCATCCATAAATGCAGGTTTTACAGTAATTAATTGTTTGTATGTCAGTCTCCCTCTTACCCGAATAGCTCTTTGGGGCGAGAATTGTATTTTGTTCATCTCTGCATCTCCAGCCCCAGTACAGTGCCTGACACTTGATGCTCAAGAAATGACTATCGAATGAATGATGTAGGGTCTGAAGTTCAAACAACTGATTTATAAATGAGCTTTTGAGAACTGGAGTTTTCCTGTGGTTGGATAGAAGGGAAAGGCCTAGAAACACAACAGTTAAAAGCTGGTACAGTTCAATTCAGATGGCTAATTGGTTCCATGTTTTGGCTTTGGAACAAACAGCCCATGTTCAGAGAGAGCCCGGCCCCTCTATTTACTGGCTGCTGACTTGACCTCCCTCTTCCTCAGTTACCTCATCCGTAAAATGCAGATACCAAAATTATCTACCTCCCAGGTCTGGCTGTTAGGATTCAGTGAGACAATTAACACAAAGCTCCAACAGCAGGGTACACAGACAAGTTCATTCACTGTTCATTCTTAGCAATTGTTATTATCCAGCACCTTTAAGATGTGAGTCATTCTAGTTGGTCAAGTTTTCTGAATACCCCTTTAAACACCCAAGTGTTTCTTATCGAACTAATTTTGGGATAGAGCTATTAAAAATGGTTTCTCTTTCCTGAAACAATATAACGCACATCTTAATCTTTCACTCGGGAGCATTATCATAAGCAATCATTATTGTCCTGCACCTGACACACAAATACTGCCCTCGGGTGTAGGCATGTTTGTGGTTGAGAGGCTTTCCAGCTTCTCTGCATCTTGCGTTCTTCTGTCGGACCTTCTGGAAGAGTCACCTGACTGCTCTCAATGGCTTGCTTTTAGTACCTTCCCTCACCTTTAGAATTGTCTTTCCTAATACGCTATACTCTTGGGAATCAGACAACCAAGCATGTTTTAATTGTGTATAAATAAGAGTGACTTGATGAGGCTCTGAATGAGCTCCCTAATGAATAAAGGGAGTGATTTTTGCAGTTTTCTTACTGGTTATCTCCTGTTTGCCATCAATATTCAATATATTTATGACAGTTGAAGTCTTACCATACATGAAAGTTCTTGTTCTATTTTCTCTTCTCCAGTTGTTGTTTTTTAAAGATTTTATTTGTTTATTTTAGAGAGAGAGAGAGAGCAAGTAAGGGGAGGGGCAGAGGAAGAGGCAGAGAATCTCAAACAGATTACATGCTGATGGAGCCTGACACAGGCCTCGATCTCACGACCCCAAGATCATGACCTGAGCCGAAATCAGTCAGACGCTTAACCGACTTAGCCATCCAGGCACCCCAATTTTTTATTCTACAGTTTTAACTGGAACTCAGCCTAATGCCTGGGGGCTGGGCTGGAGCTTTTAGCATATCTCCTAAATAGAAAGAAGTAGCCTGTGCTGATTTCTTTAAGACTGACTCTCAGTTGTCCGTAGGGCTTAATGAGATAGCACTTTCACTTATGTTAATGTATACTTTGTTACTGTAAAGTGCTAAAATTGTATTATTAGTGTTAGTGGTACTCCACCATGTTTGCAGTTTTGTTTATCGTATTTCCATGGATCTGGAATGAGAGAGAATACTATATATGACTCATCAGAGAAATTCATCAGCAGCGTTGAAATGAAGTACCTTCCTAAAACACGTAATAAAACCATCGTAAGGCTCCCGTCTGATGGATGAGGGAGGAAGGTGGGGAAATGGGTAATGAAAACGCCACCCTGTGGTGTTCAGTAGGCAAGAAGAGGGGGAGAAATCCCTTTTTCTAATAGATTTTGCCTGTAAGCTCTATTGTACATACAGATGGGAAAGTGTTAAAATACATATGTGGCGTGTTTATGGATTTTAATCAGGAGCTGTTGATAATTAAATAGATCTAATAATTTTTTCTAAATTTATATTAAACTTCTCAAATTAAATTTATTAAGCTTATTTCTGGACTAACCTGTCCTGTTGTGCACAGTATGAAATGCTTGGAGATTATTTAGCTAATGTTCTCTTTCTCAATTTTGAATTTGTTTTGCTGACACTTTTTTTTCCTCCTCTCTCTCTCTTTCTCTCTCTCTCATATTCACTTCCTAATCTCTTTAAACCCTTATGGGTATCCACCTGAAATGTATTCCTCTTTGCTAAAATGAATTCCCTGGGGCTAACTAACCCAGTGGTTGCCTTCAGGATGTACCCACTTTTGCCTTTATTGTACAGTTAATGGGCCCCACTCAGGGCCTGTTTTACTCTGTTGTTTAATATAGTGCGGGAACTTTAAAGAGATGTTTAGGACTAAAATTCATGTATCGGAAAGACAAGGAGGCTTAATTTAAACCACAATGAATTACAAAATGTACTATGAGAAGCCACTGGAGGAGGAGGGGGGAGACCATGTGCTGTGAGGGAAGCATATGGAATTCAGAATCGTAAGGTCTACACTTATATCTTGGTCCTGCAATTTGTAACTGTATGAGTCACTTCAGCTTGGAGACTCAGTTTCTTCATTGGTGAGTGTGGGGATAATATCTGTTCTATCTGTATTGTAAGGCTAAGTAGAGTTTAAGTGAGCTGCAACACCACTGTTAGGAAGACAGGCTAGATCCGAGAATTCTGAGGTGCTAGCTCCTTGGAGCATCAGGCCATTTTCATACTTTTAATTGCTTCAAGTCAAATGATTGCGCTTACCCATGTTATATCATTAAATTTTAAATTTAACTTCTGATTGTCCACTGATTTGGAAGGATGGAGAGGGGCGGGGAAGCAGATGACCTAGCACATGGTGAGACATCAGGCCTAGGCTTGTTTTAAAGCAGTGAGTTTTGGGGCACCTGGGTGGCTCAGTCGGTTAAACATCTGCCTTCTCAGCTCAGGTCATGATCCCAGGGTCCTGGGACTGAGCCTTGCATCGGGCTCCCTGCTCACAGAGAGCCTGCTTCTCCCTCTCTCTCCTTCTCCCATTCCCTCTCTCGCTGTCTCTCTGTGTGTCAGATAAATAAATAATATCTTAAAAAAACAAAAAAAGCAGTGAGTTTTATATGTATAAAAAAGAAGCTACCCTAGCTTCAAGGACCTTAAAGCCACACCTTTGCTGCTAAGAGGTCAAAACCATTCAAATCAGAGATGGAGGAAGACTCTTTAAAAGAAAGATCTGGGGGGGTGCCTGGGTGGCTCAGTGGGTTAAAGCTTCTGCCTTCGGCTCAGGTCATGATCTCAGGGTCCTGGGATCGAGCCCCGCATCGGGCTCTCTGCTCAGCGGGGAGCCTGCTTCCCCCTCTCTCTCTGCCTGCCTCTCTGCCTACTTGTGATCTCTGTCAAGTAAATAAGTAAAATCTTAAAAAAAGAAAAGAAAAGAAAGATCTGCTTTTTGGTCAGACATGTGATAGAAGAAGAAAAATAGGGCCTGTCATTAAGAAAAAATCTGCTGGGCAAACACCTGGTGAAGTTTTTACCCAGAAGATGTTCTTACTCTCCTAGAAGATGTCTTTTAAAAAAGTGGGTTTGGGTGGAAGCCTACTCCAGCTAGCAGTGTCTAAGGGACGCCTTGAGCCTCAGAATCAAGGCAGTCAGGGTTCTCAGGACCACGGAAAGCCCAACCCAAATCTAACTTCAGGCAGTGTAAAAATAAGATGCAAAATATGGTGTGGAAGAAGGCCAGAGTATCCAGCCCTTCCTTAACTTGTATTTAGGGTGGTGAAAAGAACAAGCCATGTCTAAGAGTCAGTTTTGAGTGGAGAAGGGGAGTGATATATATTATCAGTGAGATAATTGGACACATGGTGTTAGAACAACAGCTGGTACCAGACCAATTTTTGTCTTCTTCGATTAGGCATCTTCTAGTGACTAAATTGCTACCACAGCAATTTTGTTACAACCGTGACCTGTGATCACAGTGTTTAAATTCTACTCTACCCATAACTCCACCCCAGGACCAGGGAGCCAGCAGTGAGCTGCTAAACTGCAGAAAGCCATTCCTTGCTGGGAGGCCACTATCATAACAGTGTCTCCAAGTTGGAAGCTATGAAAATGGTTTGAAAGATTTTACCTTCAGATACAAGACCTTAATCTCATGTTGACCTTGGACTATAATTTGGATAACTAGCACTCATATTCGTCATTTGCGGCAGGGAGGTAGATTGATTAGAAAACCCGTGTTTGCAGTCAGTAGATGGTGTTCATGCATTGGAACCTACATTCCTGTCTTGGGTTAACGTTTGTCATGTCAGTGCTGAGTTTCCCAGAAGATGTGCTTTCTCTTGAAGGAGCTCATGCAAGATCCCTCTGGTTTCCTCATGCCACTGTGTCAGGCAGCACTTTTTTTTTTTTTTAAGATTTTATTTATTTATTTGAGAGAGAGACAGAGAACACAAGCCAGGGAGGAGAGGGAGAAGCAGACTCCCCACTGAGCAGGGAGCCGGAGGACATAGGGCTCGATCCCAGGACCCTGAGATCATGACCTGAGCTGAAGGCAGACACTTAACCGATTGAGCCACCCAGGTGTCCCTAGGCAGCACTTTCTTATTTAAGCTTTACCTACCTGCAGATCCAAAAACATTCCCCCTCACATTAGAAGCCTACATTTGCCTTTGAGCCATTCCTACCATACTCCAGAAGCACTTTTCGAAAATATGGCAGGGCCGGTGTTCCATCTGGTCCACACCTATAGGCCCTAAAAGAGTTTTTAAGGTCAAGGTGCATTTGGAATGGTCAGCGCATTTGCTGTTTCATTTGTTAAGTATTTTGAATATGGTCCCTGTGATATGGCATTAATTTTATTAGGTAAAATATATATCCAACAGATTTCAGCTTAGCAGACTTCAGTTTTTTATAAGAAGGGGGACATTTATTTAGGAAATTTTATGGAATTTGAAAAATCATTTGTATTTTTCTTGCTTTATCTACTCTCCAGTGAAACTGAACAGCTATTTATAGCAAACCCTATTGTTGCCCCATTCCATATACTTTGGCCTGTTTCCGAATTCATCTGCGGTGGCAGTGGCCTGTCCCTCTGCACTTGGGCATCGAGCTTCTGTGTTTCTCTTCTTCTCTCTGTTGGTTTTCTTTGGTGCTGAGGAATCGTCACAGCCAATGAGCCAACCAAAGATTGTCAGAGATTGATGCCTGTGGGTCAACATCCAACAGATGAGGGGTAAGGGTGGGTGGATAAATGCCCCAGCTTCCTCATCCCTCCCCAAGACAATGTTGAGGTGTGTTCTACTCTTCCTCAGTGGGTCCCCAGGGGAATGGAGCCCCACTCACCCTCAGCAGTAATCCACTCATTAATACACCCATTATCCCCATTATTGGCTTTTCTCTCTTCCCTGCCTCGCTTCCCCACTTTCTTCCATGTGCTTCTTGAGATCACCTCCCAAATACACTCTCTGAACCCAAGACCTTGTCTCAGGGTCTGTTCTCAGTGGCAGCCAGTCTAAGATACAATTTTTCCCTGCTATACCAGTTCCAGGTTCTAACTTCTGGCCACCAACACCTCTACATCAATTAGAAATGCAGATTGATCAAGTCCTGCCTGAGCTCCAAACCCTAAGTGGTTTTCTCTTGCCTCAGAACAGAATCCAAGATCACTGCTGTAGCTTGGTGCCCTTGAGTGGCCTGGCTGCTTCTGCACTCGAGCTGCATCTGAGACGTACTATATGTTTTCCAGATGCTTCCATCAGGGGTATCTCTTCATTTCTCATTCCCCGCCGCCCCCCTTGTCTCTGCTTCCCTGCACTCCTGTTCTTCTGTCTGGGCTGTTCTTTCCACTGTCTGGCTTACCCACTCCTTCACATCCTCAGGTTCCCAGGAACCTTCTTGGACCCTTTCCAGCCTCATCCAGCCCCTCTAACGTGTCCCTAGACTATGCCACTCCCTCAAGAGCTTTGCATATTTGCAATGATGTGACTTATTTTCAATGATGTATTTAATGTCTTTCTTTCTCTAGACAGGGGATCTGCAAACCATTATAGCTTTATGGAACACAGCCACACCCATTTGTTTTCATATTATCTATGGGTACTTTGGGGCTACAATCAGAGAATGGAGTATTTGCAGCCGAGACCATAAGGATTGCCAAAATTCTCAAATATTTGCTATCTAGATCTTTACGAAAATGTTTGCTGATCCCTCCCCTAGACTATGAACTCTGAGGGTGAAGTCTCTTGCTTGTTTTTGTGACCTGGCACCCAACACAGTCCCTGGCAAAAAAAAAAAATAGCCATAAATAAATATTTTTTTACTAGGTGACTTGAAACAAAGTTTCTGCAAATGTTGCCCTTTTTGTTTCCTTATTATTTTGCCCTTCTTTTGTGAATTTTGCATGTGCAATGTGAGTGTTGTTCATAGCAGGTAAAACACTTCCAGACCTGTAGATGATGATGTCATTCTACTTTATTGCTCTTTATCAGACAGAAGTCAGATTCCTATCTCCATTGTAATGTTTACTAGTTTTATAGGCAATACCCTTACTAAAGAAGTAAAGATTTTACTATCCTTTTTTTTTTTCGGCCAGGTATTTCAGGCCAAGTGGGACATGATATGTACTATATAAAGTGTTTTCCAGAGGCCTACTTGGTTAAAAAGAATCCCATTCCTATATTTTTTCGGGAAAGCATGCCCTAGCTAGATTTAATTTTAGAATATTAGTGTATAATCAAGTAAAGAAAGATAATAGCTTTTATTTTAATGATACAGGGTGTGAAAATGTACAAGCTTCATGCTGCTATTATTGTTTTTCTCATATAAATTTTATTATATCACTCTTTTGCTAAAAAAAAATAATATTTCCCCAAGCATCTCTGTG
>CM052883.1:119701194-119738528 GCA_028534135.1 Potos flavus
GAAGGAAGGAAGGAAGGAAGGAAGGAAGGAAGGAAGGAAGGAAGGAAGAAAGAAAGAAAGAAAGAAAGAAAGAAAGAAAGAAAGAAAGAAAGAAAGAAAGAAAGAAAATAAAACTCATGCAAGCTATGAACACCCTACGTGGTTTTCATCTCCTTTGTAAAACTTATGAATTTCCCCAAATGCATTTTTTTTCTTTTCTGAGTTCCCATAGCACTTTGTACAGATGTGTGTTAAAGCACTTATCATTGCTATTTGTATCATAATTCCTAGTTTTTCCTTTATCTCCTACTAGAGTATAAGCCATAGGGGATAAGAGTGTATATCTTTATTCAGTGTATCCCCCAGGTGCTTAGCACCAAGTAGTTACTGATTAATGTCAGAAGGTTGCATGTTATTAGCCAATGCACAGGAAAGGCATAATGTTAAAACAGACACAAAGAGCAGTTGGAGGAATTATAGAATTTTTAAAAAAGATTTTATTTATTTATTTGAGAGAGAGAGAGAGCATGAATGGGGGCAGGAGGGCAAAGGGAGAGGGAGAAGCAGGCTCACTGCTGAGCAGAGAGCCCAATTCCGGGCTCCATCCCAGGACCCCGAGATCATGACCTGAGCTGGAGGCACTTAACTGACTGAGCCACCCAGGCTCCCCTAGAATTTTTAACTGTAAAGTATTTAAGAATTATTTTTGCTCTACTTTTCTCTGGTCCTGCCCTTACAGATGGGAAAAAAAAGGGGGTGGGGACTTGCCCAAGCCGACTCAGTGGCACCCCCTCACAGAGACCCTGGGTGGGGGGGTCAGCTAGACACAGTGTGTTAATTGGAGAGTGAACTGCTTAGTAAAATTGTTAATACTTATTTCCATGGTCAAAGAAGCAGAGAATTTGTTGGTGGGCAGGAAGTAGATCAAAGAATTTTATATTAGCTCCATCTTTCATTTGCAGACAAATAAGTTGATTTTCTACATCCCTTAGTTTTTATTTTTGGTAAATCAGGATGGTTCTCATTCCTTGATATTGTTTCTACCTTTATCTTTAAGTGTCGAACTCAGTTTTTAAACTTGCTTTGAATCCATCATGGGCTTTGCAATAGTAGCTTTGAAGACTTGGCTTGCCACGACCAACTTAAGTTTTCTTCTCTTCTGTGAAAGATTGAATTCAAAATGGAAAGCAGCTTTTTTCAAGAGTTTCCCATATCTGTCTGAGGGATGGCGATTTCATGTTGCTGGAGCCCATTACCTGCTGGATGCTTCATACCCTCCAACTGCCTAATGGGGGGAATTTGATCTGGCAAAGAGCCCAGTCGTCCATCTTCCTGGGGCTGGTAACCACTTATGGGGTGATAAGGATGAACTTTAATCGACTTCCTAGACACCCCTTCATTAAGGGAAAGAAGAGGAAAAGACGAAAGGAAAGAGTGAGTGCTGACAAGCAATTTCAGAGATTGATAGTCAGTTTGGACCTAATTTTAAATACCAGCAAAATCCTATTTGTCATGTCAAACATCTATTTGAATGAGAACTCACAAACTAAAATCTCTTTTCTAATATTTATAAAGTTACGTTTTAAGAGTTGTGGCACTCATTTTTTTTTCCTTACTACTTAGTGGAAGAGGTCACATGACATTGTCCACTTTCAAGTTAATGGGCTCTTAACATCTTTTTGGGAGTGTTTTATAATGAAAGAAATCCATTTTTGCTGGATTTCCATTGTTAGAGCTTTGGCAATAATACTTATGCATGGTAATAATGTCAGTAGAGAGGTCTTGTTTGCTTACAAACAGATTTCAATTGTTGAGAGACCAAATTATGTCCTGTTGTTATAAACATGGGCAGTGTTTGGTCTTTGTTCATCAAGCTACTTTGTAATTAGGATTGCATCCAAATAACAAGTGCCTCTTCTCCCATGGAGGTCATTTCAACTTGCAATTTTTACTGATGGAACAAAGTTTCATAAGAGGACATGTCTCTGCACAAGGATGAGCTTAAATCAAAAATATAGGTGTATATATACATTCAGGCTAACCAGTGCATCTCTGTGTCTGGCTTATTACTTTTTAGTGTCAGTCAGCAAAAAAGTTCTTTAAAATATGGATAGACATTTTGTAAAACTCAGGTCACAGCCAATATTTAAACTTCTAGATAATAAATGAATTCTCTTGGCAGCTTTTGTCAAGGAAAACTTACTACAGTTCGCAAAACTGTTTAAGGTTGTTCTGTATATCTCGAGTTCTATGCACTAGTTTTTTTGGAGAATGCCCCAGGGTGCACTAGGTATTTCTCTGTAGCCCTAAAAGAAAGGAGAATATATGCTCTAATATTTTACAGCTGTCAAACTAAAAAGCCACCAGGGCCAACTCCCAAGATTGAAAGCAAGACTTGAACAACCATCTTAATGGTAAACAGTGAACAGAGAACATGTAAGGCAGGAACTGAAAATAATTTAGAGGGTTTTTATTTTGGCAGCTGAGGTTCTGACGCCAAATCCCTGATTTTGTCCTAGGAAAGCTGGTGGTGACATTTGCAGTGGCTCTATTTAAGGAGAGGAAGTTTGATGACTGATAAGAACCAAGGCTCAGAGTCAGGAATTGGATGACTGGCGACAGCCATTTCCACAGCTGTCCTTGGGGACCACTGGGACCTTTTGTTGCTGCTTCTGCCCTGTTTTAAGAAAGCAGATTTCTAATCAGGCTATCCTACAGGAGACCCTCAAAGCATTTTCTTCACAATGAAATTAGGCTCTATATAAGTGAATCTTACTTTGAAGCATGACCTGTGGTTATTTTTTGAGGTATTATTCCCCCACTTGTGTAAATAACGAAAGCAGTGAAGGGGTTTAGAATAGCATGCATTTAGAACATCACCCACGACACTTCCTATTCTCAGGGCTACCTTACCAGGGCACGGATTCCCTCCTCCATCTCCCTGACCCCACATGTTAGCTCACTGGATGCATGTGACAAGGCACATGGAAATCTGACATCCTGAGCATCTTTAAACCAAGAGACCACTTACCGTGAGTCCGTAAGAAGCAGGGAGTGAGTGCTCTGAGAATATTCCCGCAAATCCTTCCTTGTTATGCTTCAGCCTGCAAGGGAATGATCTTGTATCACATTTCCTATCCTTTTACTCAGGACTGGATACATAATTTGTCCAGCATGAAATGAAAACATGAGGCCTTTGTTTAAAAATTATTAAGAATTCTGAGCCAATAGCAGCAAGCATTAAACTAAGCACAGGGCCTTTCTGAACGTGGGGCTTGGCGTGGCTGCCTGGGTCGCCCATCCCTGAAGCCAGCCTGGATTTTATATCTTTTCTTATCTTTCTTATTTAAGACCTTACCTGAACTTCAAAAATACCACCCTATGACACCTGACCGATACTACATTTCAGGCATGTGTCCCTTGGTGTTTTCTGATCTCTCTCAATCTCTTGATGCATATTTTGTGTCCCTTTCCTCCTATTCCTTCTCCTCTTTTTTCCCCCTACTTATTAATTTTTTTTAAAGTACACTTATTTCTTAGAACAGTTTTAGCTTCACTGCCAAACTGAGGGGAAAGTTCAGAGCTCTCTCAGATCCCCTTTGCTCCCAGCCCATGCACAGCCTCTCCATTACCAGCATTTCCCAGCAGGGTGGTAACATCTGTTGCCACGGATGGACCCTCACTGTACCCCATCATCACCCAGAGTCCCTAGTTTATATCAGAGTTCACTCTCGCTGTCGTACATCTCATGAATTTGGACAAACTCATTCACCATTACGGTATCATACGGAATATTTCCACTGCCCTAAACATCCTCTGTGCTCCTCCGCAAAAGACATGTCTTTAGAAGTCAGCTTTGATTTCTGATTTTATGTCCCTTTTCCTCATCTCATTGCCGTGACATCTGTGTATCTCAAAATTCCGGGCCAGTATGAAGCTAAAAGGCTCATGTTGGAAAAGTGAGACTGATTGCAAGAAACAAAGGGCCAAATTTATTGACAGTTGTTCTGCGTGGTGGGAGCAGAGCAGATGGGGAGCATCAATGGAGGGTGCACGTGCACAGAGGAGCGGGGGGAGGTGCAGGGGGTGCCTGACGTCATCCTTACCCTATAAAGAAACTATAGTACAGAGGTTCAGGTAAAAAAAATAGCAAAAACTCTGCAGTTGGTCTGTCCTTTTTCCCACTGGCATAGAAAATTCTGGTGACAATGAATGCAAGAAGCTTTATCCAATATCCTTGGAGAAAGCTAAGTTGTATAAGTTTGCTGTCATTTGTACTAGGGTCCCCCATCATGGAAGGTGAGTAGGAATTCCTCCCAACCAATTATCAGAGCCCAAGAGAGGAGAGGGGAAGCTTTCTTTAAAAATGTTTGAACTTATTCGGATCAGCAGGGCCCTCTTTCTTGCCTCTTTACTTTTTCCTTCACTCGTTTTTATAAAACGACCACCAAGACCAATTTACATGGTGAAAAGAAATCACAGCGAGTGAGAAAGGATGTATGGCAATTGTCCTCCCTTTGTTTGCCCTGTGAATGGTGGGGGATGGAAAGGAAGGCAGAGAGTGGGAATCAGGGCTGGTTGGGGGCCTGAGGGATATTACTGAGTATAAGCTGGCAGAGTCACCTGGTCCCCTGGGAACTCTCTCCTCAAGGTCTAGCTAGGACATCCACATCATCCCATGAAGCACTTTTTTTTTAATGGATTAATGGATTGTGTTTTGGAATCAAGTTATTTATTTGGCTGCATGATCCTGGAAAAGATGATGTCAGACCTTATTTAGTTACTTTGTTAAATGTGTTCCTGGCCTACCTTCCATTTCAGCTGCAGCTGGGATGGACAGCTCCTGCGCCCGTCGGTGCCCCACTGAAACTATTCCCAGCCTCGGTACCCCAGGACTTCTTTATAAACCACAAAAGCTTGCACAGCCTAAGCTCAGGATAGTTGGGAAATTTGCGGGGAGTTAGTGCGCTGGAGGTACTCTTCAAATAATGGGGGATGAGAGTCTGTAGATAAATCTCCAGACTCCTGTGCTTTGGAGACTGAACTCAGATGCATTATCCAAGGGTCCCCAGTAAGAAAAAAAACAGCTCAGTAACGCCACCGTTACTGTCTTTCCCTCCTTCCTTGCCTCGTTTTTCCTGCCCTTCGCTCCTACTTCCTGGGTTCACCTCCCAAAAAAGCTGCATCCAAGTCCCACTTTCAAGCTCTTCTTTCAGGGGACTGCAAATTAAATGCCTGGCTAGCATGCATTTCTGCCAGCCTTCTGTGTGTCTCGGTTCCACTGTGGCATTCTTTCCTGTACAGGTCCTCAGACTTTGAACTGATAACTAAAAGTGAAAATCAGAAAATTAAAAATATTTTTATGTTGAAAAATTTCCCATATGTTGATAGCATCTCATTATATATGCTCATCTACACAGTAACCTTTATCAGGGTCCCACTCTTTGTCAGGCACCAGGGTACGGGCTGGGGCTAGAAAGAGAAGGAAGGTGTGCTTCCTGCCTAATGGGACAGAGATGATGCTAGAAACCTGCACAAAGTATAATGAGAGCGCAATGGCTATGGTCAGTTATGTGTCTGTGGTTAGGGGTTGTGAAGGGTGAGTGGTGAGAGCCACCGGCACAGAGCAAAGAAGGGCATGACAGGACAGGGGGAAGCCTAACAAAGACACACTTGCTTGGAGTTGTGAGCAGGTCAGTCCTGGGGGAGCACAACAGGGGTTGGGGCACAGTTTGAGGTTCACTTAGAACCAAGAGATGAAAGCGACCACCTGATATCCTGTGTGAAAGACAGTGGAAGTTGACAAGGGGCTCAGGAACATTCCGGAAACCTCATGAAACAATAGCACTTTGCAAAGCAACTCCGCAGATGACTGCCCCTAACCATGGGAGTGGAGCACAAGGCTTCTGACTCAGGATTCTAAGCTTTTTTTTTTTTTCTCCTTTTTAATGTTATGACAAATGTATTTCTATTTTTCCAAAATGAGTTTCTTGATTGAGTTAGGGCCTCGAGGGCACAGGGTATTTGCCACTGTCCTGCTCTATAGGATGCATTTGTTCAGTGCAGATCTTAACTTTGTCTTCTTCAGAAGAAAGGGCTCCAGGATTGCCTGAAAGGCTTGAAGAAATGTGAAGCGAAAGCACCTTTATTGAAACTTGGGTCCTTTCGGACACAGGTGCCAAATCCCACCAGCATGCTTTTCACTTCCAAATGCACCTCCGGTTTCAGCCCCGCTCATTGGAACATCGACGTTTACGGTCTGATCCTTTAGGTCCAAGCCCGCAGAAGATTCTGCCCCAATCCTTGGTAAAGCTGCTACTTGAAAGTCCCTGCTTTACCTCTTTGCTCCAAAGACCTCTTTTACACTCTTGAATTTAAAGACATGAAGCATCAGAGAAAACATCTCTGTGTGCCCGAAGGACGCATCATGGGCAGGGCCTGTCGCAGTTGTCAGTTCTCCGTAATTTCCAGGGTAATCCCTAGCCTCACCCATAAACCACTGCGCCATCCACCTTTTTTCCCACTTCTTCCTCTGCTTCAAGGAATCTTCTCACTACTTATTTGAAGTGGAGTCATCTGTGGAGAACGTTAGAGTCTGGAGGGTGCCTGTACAGATCTGTGTCAAGGCCTTTTTAAGTTCATTTACAACCTCATCGTGGATGCTTTCATGTAAAAACAGTTGCTTCACAGTAGTACATGTCTGCCCAGGGATTCCAGATTCTTTGCATTTTGCAATATTGCTTTCTTATAACGACTTCCAAATTTTAAGCTCCCTTTTACCGCAAGACTTAAGTAGACAATCAGAGATAAGCTTTATAAAAGTTCCAATTCTGGTTCTTACACTTTTCCTTTTTTCTCTTTTTATCCCAAGGGAAAGAGTTTAGTGGAAGAGAGTAGAAAAATTATTTTGTAAAAAATGGAAAAAAAAAAAAACCCAAAGGTTTATTTGGGAAGCACATATAAGTGACTCTGTCCGGAGAAGAAGGAAAAAAAGGATAGATTCATTTCAATCTGAATAGGAATTTAGTCTGCTATGAGCTATTAAGGCTGACTGCAAGAATGAGGACTTAATGAGAAGAGAAAACTCATCTGTGACTTTGTGATAAGCAGGTGCTGAAATCTGTCATTGCTTTGAGGGGGCATTTCAGAGAAATCCAAAATAATGGTATCAATGTCTTGCCATCTGTTTTCTTATTCCAGTTTGTACCAACCTTTTAAAAAACACTCATTCTAACACAGGCATCTGCACACACTATTTTGGCCTTTGAAGTGGGCCATGAACATTGCATAACAATTATCATAAAATTGGACTTGAACTGTCTTGAACTTTCTGCGTGTTCATTGCCTGATTGATGCTTTGTACATTGAGTCGTCTTCAAAGAATACCAAAAAGAAGAACTGTGTTTTGAATTTTCTCTAGAGAGCTCCCTATGGCTTCTGGTATGTGAGGGAAGGTGGGAGAGAGGGGTGATTTGTTGTTACTTTCCGAGTCTGTTTTAAACGCTCGGTGGTAACATCCCTGCAGCCCAGTGGCTTTCATGTTTTCTGTTCTTTGTTTTTAATCTTTTGGAGACAACAGCTGGATTCTGCTTTTAGTACTTACTCTGATTCCTGTCCTGTTGCGAGCCATTCTAGTGGGGTTTTTTGTTTGGTTGGTTGGGGGGTTTTTTTTAGCATGTGGCATGCTACTTTTCCATAGTATTTAATTAAAAGTTTGGTTTTTTGGAACTCGTCATTGGCAGACTGCTAGAAAACAGAGCCAGTGGATATTTGCAAGGAGTCTGAGATCCCATTTTACCCTTGTAGCCTCCCCATCCAAGGGTCGAGTGCTTTCTACCAACTCCGCTTTTGGTAAAAGTCCACAGTGCACGCTTCATGTGTTAAATGTGATAAACCACGTGTGTTGATTTGTAACTTACATGAACAAGCCAAAAAAAGACATGTTTCCTGAAGTTTTGTTCACAGTGTTCTGTGATTTTAGTTATTACTAAAATGGTTTAATTTTAAATACAGCAGATCTACTTCTAACTTGGTTCTCTGAGACCACCAATTTTGAATTTTATGCTGACATAATTTGTCCTCAAAATATATATGCTTGGGTCACCAAGGGCATTCAGAGATGATTATCTCATCTTTGTATATGGGAAGGAAATGGTTGGGGAAAGGAGGAATAAAAGTAACACTCTCCGTCAAGAAAGAAAAAAAAATCAATAAAAATTTGCCCCAAAGTCATTCAGAATGATTGTCTTGTCCAGATTATGAATTTATAGGATAAGCTATATCTTTATGACAATTTTAAACAATCCACTTTTGATCAGAATTCTCACCTTTCCCATTGCCATGATATCCTCTTCTATCACAGATTTGTTTTGGAAAATTATAGTGAAAATGAAGCCTTTTCTGGGAAATAACCCAGCAATGAGAAAGAGATGCCACTAAGACATTTTCTGAGAAATCAAAATTTTAAACTTTATTTTTTAATCCTCCATTTTTATGCCAGATTATGTGAACTGCTGAACTTCATACAGAACTTAACATACAATAAGAAAACAGAACCTAAGGAAACTGTCAAGATTTATTAACCTCCTTTTGAGGTCTTTGATTCACAATGTCCTTATAGAGATAGGACCAAATGAAATTACCCAGCGAATGAAGCATTTTAAGATTTGTGAGAAAAGTTATCTTAATCAGTTTTAATGTTTTTTTTGAGATAACATATTTTCAGGATAGATCATTATGGCACACTGAATTATAATCTACAAATTAGAATATAATTGTGCAATTTGTGTTTAATTCTCTTGCTCACATTTTATATTAGGCTTATTTCTTCGCAGACTTACAGTATTGTGAGTTTTTCATAAACAGTTATTTAAAGCCATTCACATAATCAAAATAATATTTATAGATATTCAGAAAATGATTAATCTCAGGATTGTGGCAAAGCAGAAAACCTTACTATGTGGGTTTGCCACCTCCCCCAACAACAATAACAACAAAAATTCGAATTCTGGTTAAGTTCCCTGAATGAGCGTAGTGAAAATTAGTTTCTTTTGGAAAGATCATACAATCGAAAGACTAATTTAAATTAGGAGGGCACACTGGGCTTGGCAGAGGGCATTGTGAGAAAGCAAAGCATAATTTTCCTCCAAACAAAGACAAGCTTGTTGGAGAGCATGCTTTATTGCCTGGAAATTCTATATATATGCAAAGTTGCTCATCAGTTCACTGTTGGGTTTTATGTGCTTGGTTTCTCCTTTTGTTTGGAAAAATCAAATGCTGGAGAAAGTAGGCGTAGCTCTGCATGCTATAGGCACAGAGAAACCCACACAGGCCAGTTCTCCTGGTGTGCAGTGTTCCTGTGTGGGGAGCTGCCTGTGGGAGGGATGGCCACACTCGGCTTCCTGCAGGTAAAATCAGGGTGTGTGCTTCGGCGGAGCCTACCCAGAATCTCCAGAAAATGACTTGCCGGCATCTTTTTCTGATCCCTCCCTCTGGCAGCCAGGTGGATGGATTCGGCGGGTTAGGTTCACACCCTGAAGTCCACAGAGTGTTTTCTCTTTCTTTTTGAAACCGCTTTATTGAGGCATAATTCACATACCCTACAATTTGCCCACTTGAAGTGTACAATTCAATAGCTTTTAGTCGGTCGTGTCACCATCACCACAATCAATTTTAGAACATTTTTATCACTCCAAAAAGACAAACCACACCCCGGCTAGTGGTCCCTTGAGAACCAGGTTGGGATAAATGAATTCAGTGAAACAAAGGTGAACATTCATTTCAATGGGAGGCTTTCAAATGAGAGTTATCTTTAGACTCGCCTTCTTCATTCTGTATTTTAGCCTCCTGGTGTAGCAGCTACATTGGATACCTATAAATAGCACGTGTACTGAAACTTACAGTGTGCAGAGTGCTGTCTGTCAAACTGCAGGTGAGAGGCCTGACTGGTAACATGATAGGTTGGGGGCAAGAGGCCCCCCGGCCACTGGCCTCAGGGAGAGGAGCTGTGTTACTTGGCGACATCGGAGGGCCAGGCCCACACGCTGGAACCTGCGCATCTGAGCGGCCTGCAAACAAGTGTATGGAGTCTAGTCTGGGGAAGTAGATCCGAGCTGAGAAGAGGGATGTGGGTACCAGGATGATTCCCTTACGGAATTGTGGGTTTGAGGATCAAACATCAAGATGGAAGATGTAGGAGACAAAGATCTGAAAGGTGGAGATCATGGTCAACATCTAGATGGGGATGAAGTCCACGTCTGAGGAAGGAGGAGCTGGAGTGGACACAGGAGAGCCAAGAAGAAGTGCCATGCAGCTGCCGAATCCTGCCCCCTGTGAATGAACCCCACGGGCCAACACTGCACGCACCTTATGCTTGGCATCCCCCAGACCACCACCTCTTTGCTCTACTGATGTAGCACTAATTCTTCCTTTCTTCTCTCCAACCTCTCCACCATCCCCATCTCTTCATCAGGGCTGCCTCACTCTGTGGGCCCCTTTAGACAGGCTCTGGTCAACCTACTCTCTTCGACTCAAGTCCTTCCCTTTGGCCAGCTCCTTACACCCATACATGAAACCAAGAGGCACTTGGCCAGGCATTGTAGCTCCCTGGGATGCGGAGAGGCTGGAGCAGCCCACTTCCCCCTGAAGGAGAGAGCAGAGGATGAACCAGAATGTCATCACTTGGAAGGGTTCGGGGGTGAGTGGAGCTGGGCTCCAAATTTAGAGTCCCTCACCTGGCTGCCCTCCTCCTGGGCTGTCCTCATGTCCTAAAAGGTGTCATTTTCCACTTGACACTTTCACTGAAGGAAGGAGAATCCTTTTTGTCTGGATTAGCTGTGTACCGTGTAGGAAAGTGGTTGCTAATATTTCCTTTCCCAGTGAGGCTGCTAAGGAATTTTTAGTAAGGCACTCCTCTGTTTTCTAAAGTTTTCTCTTCTTAAGATCGTTCTCTCTAAGGCAATATGCTATGATTTTTCCCTAAAGTTTAAATATACATCACTGTATTCAATAGATGTTACTTATAAAGTATAGATATACTGATCTGGGGGGAATGTAATGTTATTTTTAAAATGTCAGGAATTTCATTTAAACCTGCAATAAAAATCAAGAATATCTGTACACTACAAATATTGGAAAGCACATATTCATGCTTTGTGCTCTGGGTCTCCAGAAGCATTGCACGCTTGTATCATCTTGTTTAGATGTTTCTGTTTACTGGTAGAAACGTGTTTCTCTCCTTCTAACACTATAGAGATCATTTATAGGAAAGTCTGGTGTAGGCATATTCTGAATGGAGAACTGACATCTGAAGCTGAGGTTCTAGATTGCAGCACAAATCTATTTTTGTGTGTGATCAAAGGTTAATCTGTGTGGGACGGTTAGACTCTTCGGCTCTGTTAACATTAGAGATGGGACATCTGGTGTCCTTGGGCGTCATGGAAGCCGAATGCACTCCCCAGAAAACCTAGTTACAAAAGCTGTAAGGGCAGTGGCCAACAATCAGCATGACTGCTGAAAGAGCCTAGAAAATTCCGACTTGATAGAGGGTGGCACTGAGACCAAGGGGATCCTCTGGTCTGGTGAGTAGGACCTGGGGAAAAGGCTTGCCTACAGTGAAAGAACAAAAAAATTGAACTAGGTGAGTGCATCACAGCTTTGGGTCATCTGTAAAGTGTAGGCAGTATTTCAGGCTAGAACTAGCAGTGTAAGGGACAAGAAATACTCTTTAGGGAAGAGAGGCAGACAAGGGTAAGGCAGGTGGCATTGAAGGCCAGCAAAATATATATATATATATTCCTCAAGGAGTAAAGGCAGGAGGAAGTCCAGGTATGGGGGCCATGTGAGGGGGGGCTTTGGAGAAGGCTATGGCTTTGTAGCCCTAAAGTGTTGTCTTTCCACCCTCTGTACCCTCTGCCCACATGGCAGATACGTGGACACCTGGCTCCCAGGGGCAGCTCTGGACCTTCCCAGCCAGTGGGGACAGAGTATCCCCTCCAATGAGGACTTGCTGGAGGGGCAGAGTCAGTGAGATCTATAAAATACAGGCAGAGCCTGGGGCTGAGCTGAGCTGGGGAAGGCAGATATTGACAGATAAATGCATTACAAGTAACCCTATCAAGTTTCAACTCCCAACTCCTTTTCATTTTTTGGTAACTTACAATTTTGACGTAATTTAAAGTATACCTAGGAAAGTTGGAAGAATAGTACAAAGAACTCTCCTAGACTACTCTGCTTCTGTCATTTACATTTTGCCCCATTTGCTTTAGCACGCTCTTTCTCCCTCTCTCTCTCTATTTTTTTCTGAATCATTTGTAAGTTAAGACATTGTACTCCTTTACCCCCTAAGTACTAAATATTTCAGGGCATGTTTCCTTAGAACAAGGACGTTTTCTTATATAACCATAATTATCAAAAGCTGTAAATCTGGAATCCTTTTAACACTAATAATATTCAAACACCACCTATAATGTTCTACAATTTCTGTTCTACTCTTCTTAAACTGACAGATTGAAATTTAATTAAATTTATTTTTTCTTCTGACAGTGTTAAAGGAGAGCACACACACAATATTTTTTCTTCAACAGTATTACATGGGAAGCCTTTGCCAAGGTTATAAATATACAGTTGGCAGTCAGCGGAGTTACAACGTAATGACACCAATTAGATAAAGCCATAAGAGAGATCAAAGAAATTTTCTGAGTGATATGCTTGCATATTTGTTTGCCTTGGAATTAAATTTTTACAGTGCTATCTCGTTTTCATGAATATAACTGAAATCGCCACTTGATAAGACCTGTGTGTATGATCTTCATCTTTTTGCTTTACGTAAGGGAAGATATTTTGATGATGCAAATTCAACAAATTTTCCAGATTTCCCCCAATTGGGTTAAGTGGGGAAATGGCCCCCAAATGAGGTATCTAACAAGAAAGCAATGGGGAAGTCTGTTCTGATCATAAAAGCCATCCAAAATACATTATTAGAGACGGGGTTGGGGAGGATAAAACATCATGTACCAAATGATCTCATTTGTTTAAAGCCAATAGATGGATAGATAGATTGATAGATAATGGTGTGTGCCTGAAACATTCTGGACATTACAGAAGAAATGAGTATCAGTGGTGATTAACTTGACAGTGGGACTGGATAGGTCAGTAGTAGGTGGAGGGTAACAAAGGGAGAGAATTATTTGTTTCCATTTACACACCTTGTAGTTTAATTTTTTTATCATGTGCTCTTATTTATTTTATAGAAGTAAAAATTTACTTTTTAAAATTTGTATAAAGGGGAGGAGGGTGGAATATAAAGAGAGATAGGGAGGGGAAGAAGGAGAGAGAGAGAGAGACAGAGAGAAGAGAACAGTAGTTAGAACAAAACCAAACAGCAAACTTATTAAAAAACTATATGCCTTAGAAAGTAACAGAGATAGGCAGAATTATGAAAAAAAATAAGTTGGGTATGTAAAATGTATCATTTTCTACCTTCAGCTATTTACATATAGCTGCCAGTTTTTTCAGCAAGATTCATGCATGGGTCTCTTAAAACTAAATTTTCACAAGTAGGTGTGTTTTGGTGCTAATTCTGGTGGGGCCGACTGGCCACTCTATCCCTCTGTACTTCCTTTTAAATTACAAAATTGATTAATATCATAGATCTTGATGAGTTAAATTTAGGTTTTGTTTTTATCAACATCAACTTATCATGCTCCCACTGTCGCTTCCCTGAAAGCAAGAAGCTTATTCATAAAGAGCAAACAGACCACAGAGATACTTGACCACGTACATCATATGATTTCAAGTAGCTTCTTTCATTGTATCCTTAAGTCATTAGACTTGCTTTTGTAGATCTTCATCTCCATGTGTTAGATGTGCTTTTCTTTCAAGGCTTAGTTTTTTTTAAATGGAAATGTACCCCTTAGCAGAATCAGTGTGAGAAAAAAATCATGATGTAGAGGGAATGGGAACCAATATTTACCGTGTACCCCCTGGACTGTGAGGGAGTTGCACGGGTTGTCTCATTCAGTCCTTCCATCAACCATGAGGGGTATGTGGTAATAGTTCTGGTTTTTATTGAGGAACCCGAACCTCAGAGTGGTTAAATTCTCTCGGTTATTCATCCACTCGACAAATATTCACCGAAAGCCCTCCATGTTGTAGGCTCTGTGCTCAGTTCGGAGGCCGCAGGGAGGGAGAGCATAGCTGTGGTCCCTGCCCTCTATGAGCCTGTAGCAGAACCGAGGAGAAAGGCCTGGAGCCAGCACACTCTCACATACGGGACAGAACCGCACGTTACCTGGGCATACCGATGGCAAAGACATGATGCCAGGAGAGGGAGTGACAGGAGACTCACATCAGCTGGGGCCTCGGCGAGGGCCATTCTGAAGAGGTCATATGTAAGCACGGGCGAGCAGATGTTGGCAAGGCCAGTGGCGGGCAGGGCTTTCCGGACTGCAGGAAGATGTAGGGGGCCCTGAGGGGAAAGCTCAATGTGCTGGAGTACCTGAAAGGGGCCAGTATGGTCGGGAAACTCAGGCGTGGGAACTGAGGCTGGAGGGGCAGGTGAGAGCCGGGTTGGGTGATACCTCACAGGCCTCGTTACCACCAGTGGAGGTTTGCAGAACTGGGATGAAGTATCACACTTGCCTGGATCTTAAAGATTTTGTCCCCCCAACTCTTTCAGGCCTGCCCCTCTCATACCCCCTCATGCACTCGGCACTGTATTGTTCTCTTCCACACTGTTTTCCAGAATGGCTAAAGCAATGCCCCCATCATTGACACTTCTTAGTGTTCCTGCGAGGAGACTTGGGGCCTAATCTGTTCGCTGGGGTGAGGGCCCTGCGAACACACTCTGCAGGGGAAACAGAGTTCAGATTATCTAAAGTGGGGAGATGATAGAAACCAGGAGCCACTCAAAGGACGCAAGGCATACGATATTGCACACTGATCAGAAGTTTCCAAAACCACAGCTCTATTGCCGTGATTCCCAGATGTGTGCAGTAGGGATATACTGGATTGGATTGACAAGGATGCTCCAAGGTTGTGTATGGTAGCTGGAAGCAGAAATCATAGAAATGATGATAATGAAGGAGGATGAAGAAAGTGAGTGCAAAGATGTGTGTGTGGACGGGAAAGCTGTAGGAGTTGGGAATGAATCAATGTAGACAGTCTCCAAAAGCCAAGAATAGTTGGGGCTGAGAAGTAGCCTACTCCAGGCTCTTGAGCTCCATCAGTGTGCAAAACAGAAAAAAGTCACTGTCCTTGGGTAGTTTCCATTCTAGCGACCAGCGTCCATGCATATGGCAAAAGCTGGGGTATGTATGCGCCCAAGGGATCACAGGGTAGATAGGATGGAAGTTAAGGAGATAGGATAGATGAATTGTGTATGGATGCTTCTAGAAAAACTTGCTCAGAAAATAACCAGAGAAATGCACAGTGCCTATGCTTCCGTGATTTCAGGTTTGAGAGATGAAGCCAGAAACTAAGGAAATGTCTCTCAAGTGGGATATTCCGATATCTGCTAGGGCCAGAAAGTCTTCTTACTGCCCTTTCTTAGTCCATCTGGGGTGCTATTACAAATCCTGCATGGCTTCTAAGCAACAGAAATTTCTCACAGTTCTGGAGGATGGGAGTTTGAGGTCAGGGTGCCAGCCTGGAACTTTTCATTGTCCTCACTCAGTGGGGGTGAGGATGGCGGGAAGGGAACTCTGTGGGACCTCTCATAAGACCCCATTTGTGAGGGCTCCACCTTCGTGACTTAAGAACTCCCCCCAAAGTCCTCACCATCACATGAGGTGTTAGGATTTCAACTTAGAGATTTGAGGGGGTACATCCAGACCATAGCACCCCCTGAATCACAACTCGCCATCTCCCTCCTGCTCTGCTACTACCCCTTGTGCAGTATATGGTAAAGCCAGAAAGCAAAAGCAAAATGGTGGTGCTTTGCTCTAATGGAACGATAGTCATGGCCTATTACTTACTGGAAATGATCATTTATTTTAGGTTTTTAAGTGATCAGTGCATCCTAATTTTGTATGACCAAGTGCTTAAATGGCACTTTCTTAGAATTTGCATGTTTCCATAATATGTATTCCTGACATCCTGTTAGTTTTATAAGTGCTGGGCTTGATCATTCTAATTCAGAATAATTATATTAATATCCATCACCCTTAAAGATGGATATGGTTAAATAAAATGTCGATCAGCTTTTTTTTTTCTGTACATAAGGAGGCAGAAGCTATTTGTTTCAAGGTGTACAGTCACATTGACACATTAGATAGACTGTAGTAGGTGTAGGCTTAGTGAAAAGAAAGCTGTGAGAATCACCTATGTAATACCAGCTCTAGAGCAAATTAGTGTATGACTCAGTTAAGTAATATTGACCTACTGTGTGTGTGTGTGTGTGTGTGTGTTCTTAGCATTGACCTACTGTGTGTGTGTCTTAGAATTGACCAACTGTGTGTGTGTATCTTAGCATTGACCTACTGTGTGTATATATGTGTGTGTGTCTTGCTTTCAATTTGAGTTTTCCTAAGAGAAGCTCATGGCTAATTTAATTACTTGAATATGCAGCGTACGTACTCACTTAAATTATAATCATTCCAGGGAACCCCCAGAAGTCTCCAAACTTTTTAGTCGTATTAAAAGTATAGATGTGTTGAGTGTGCTTCAGCAAGAAATCTGAGCCTTTAATATTGTTCACTGTAGGTCACTGGAGATCGTTTCACCTCTAGGAATAAAGTACCTTTACCTTCTACTTCATATGCCACTCTTACCCCTCCTCCAGGTTCAGGTCTGCCCCCCTTAAGGGCCCAATGCATTCCTTGTTTTCCCATCAAAACCATTCTCCAGGCAGCAGCCAAAATGATCTTTTAAAAATACTTATTTTTTTTCTTTTTTTATCCCCAAATACTTTTATTTTATTTTTTCAGTGTTACAAGATTCATTGTTTATGTACCACACCCAGTGCTCCATGCAATACGTGCCCTCCTCAATACCCACCACCAGGCTCGCGAAAAAAAAAAAAAGAAAAAAAAAATAAAACTCAGTATTTGCATAAAAAAAAAAATACTTAGCTGTTTTTGTCACTTCTCTACTTACAATGCTCCCTTGTACACGAGGGTGATGTTCAGAACCCTCACTGTGACCCGCAGGCCATACCTGTCCAGCCCCTGCACCCCTCGGCCTTACCGCCTTCCCCTACTCCCAGCACCCTTGTCCTGATTCCCCTGCCAGACTGGCCTCGTCTCTAACATTAACCCCCGTTCCCTCTCTACCTGGAAGGCTGTCCTCCGTGCACCCTGCCCCATACCCCCAAGGCTCCCCAGCCTCAGATTCCCTGCCTCGCCCTGACTCTTGAATCTGAATTTGCCCCACCCTCCATCACCCACCAGTAGTAGGAGAGAGAATTTCAAACAGGCGTTTCTCCAGTGAGACTTCATTTGCTTACCTGCAGGGTCATCTTGCTTGGGCTTTAGCCTAGAGCTCTTAAACAACTCCGGGCTGGAAAACTTCCTCCATTAGAGCTATTGTTGTGATTATCATGCTCCAAACTACTGCTCTTGGCAGGTTAGTCATGAATTAAAAATGGCCAGGAGTTGGCAAGCAGAATTTTGCCTCCATTTAGAAATATCTATCTTAGGACCAAAGGATATAATTAAATATCATTGAAGATGCGGCAATGGAAGTTCTTTGAGCCCTATTATGCGGATGCTATAGAAATCGAGAAACAAGGAAACAGAATAACTTGGCATAAGAGGTAAACTCAGGCCAGCCAGAGATCTGCTGTGGGAGAAGTGGTGCATTTGGCTTGAAAAGGGTAAACAGAAGAATTCTGCTCGAAGATTTCCATTTACAACTACTTTACTTTTCCCCTTCTTTCCTACTCTTATTCACATGGTTGAGAATTCTCTGGCTCTCTGAGATTTTAGAGCAATGTGCCATGTCCATTTTCACATTACACATTACACGTCACAGAAGTTACAAAAAAACTCTTGCCAAGAAACGGACAAAAGGGGGCCTACATGTTAGATCCCTATTCGAAGCTCTTCTCTCAAATAATCCTAATGCTTTCAGAGAAAGTACAGATGACCTGTTTGCCATTATGTTTTATGAACTCGGTTTAATAAGTTGGGAGAGCCTAGTGCAGATATAATGCGTGGGACATTATGACAAGACATAGCCTCAGACCCCCAGAGCAGCCGTCTTCTGTTCTGCCCCAGTCCTGGCCACTCCCTGCCATGAGCTCTCATTAGCACATCCCTGTTCTGAGCATATCCCCTCACCCCGGGTGCTCACAGCAGTGCCTATCCATCATCCTTGGGGCTTCCTGTTTTTAATGCTGTTCTAGCACTCGTATCCCAGCCTAACGATGCTACTTATGCTCTCCTTGCAACCTGATGATCTCCTAGGCAAGAGGGGTGGGGAGCAGGTGGGGCTGTTGCTGGGAAGGGGTGTGCCCAAAGCTCACGGATCTGCCTGGCTGCTTCTGGCCAGGCAGGAATGTAGTGACAGTCCTGTCCTGCCCTGGCTCCCCCATGGAGACTCCTGCTAGCAGCCTAGAGAGGTCTTGGCAGCAGGCAGCAGTTTGAAAAACACTCAGAAAAGGCCTCACAGTGCGTCCGGAAGACCTTCACCTTCATGGTAGGGAATCTTGCTCCACCAGGACCCCATCTTCTCTTGGCATACAGGGTCCAGCTAGGGTTCCAGCTGCCAGCCTTCCTTTATTCCCTGTTAGTCCTGCTTTGTAAACTGAGACTGACCTTTCAGAAGGGGACCAATGTCTGGTATGCCTCCTCCCCCAGTAGATGCCACCCAGCTTTTGTATTCTGGCTTCTGGACTACAGCTGGGTCACATGGAGCCTTTGTGAAAAGCAGCCCTTGCTCTGGGTGGGAGCAGCCCCAGGCTGGGGCTCACGCCTGTGGCACAGAGCTGGATTTATCTCCCGGCCCCCTTTCCGCCAGTGGTCGCTCTGCCAGGCTTCCAGCTAGCCCTCTTCAGTGTGGGGGCCATGAGTCAGCTGAGAGACACACCAGGTTTTAACCTTTTTGGAGGCGGTCATCTTTTGTCTCTTCTTCAACAATATTAGCATAGCCAGTAGCACATCTCCACCTGGATTTAGGGACATGCATCCAGCCTCACTAACCCAAGCATGCCGCCCCTCCCCTCTACTGCATCCCACACCCCTCCTACTGCTTTCCCTCCTCCCTCTGTTTTGAGCCACTGACATTGACTCGGCTTTACAAACTGGCCCGTTGTAACTCAAAGATTCATTTTAAAAAATATTCTTTGAATATAAAGCAGTTCTGATGGCAAAAGGCTTTACTTATTTTTGTGAAATTATTTTTGGGCTTACTGTCTTGTGCCCTTCCTTTCTCGTTGGACAGTTTTACCTTGTGGATATAAGAATAGGCAGTATACTATAAACTCCTTTAAGGAAGTCTATTACTTAAATTTTTATTTCTCCACAGACTCATTTAACAGGCCCATAGACGTATTGTAGGTCTTTACATTGTGTATATCCACAGCCTCGGGAATTGTCATGTAGAGAATGTTCTTTCTTATGGCTGAAAGCTATCTGCTTGGGAAATTCATCAGATGTAGTGTGATTATCTTAATTAATCCTTGGTTGTTTATTATTATTATCAGCAACTATTTATTAAGTGCCTAATGTGTGGTGGGCACTTTTATAGATTTTATTTCTCATCTTTCCAGTACTTCTGAAAGATGGGACTCTTTATCCAGGAAACTGAGGTGACCAACTTACTCAAGTTCACACAGGTAGCAAATGGTAGGATCAGAATTAAGACCCTGTTCTTGTGAGGTTTGGATGTCTGCACGCTTTTCATAACATCGGAGGTTCTTGGTTTTTTTCCACTGACGTTCTCCGAATGCAGAGGAAATCAATACATCCTGCCCAGGGTCTAGACCCTTTGTAGCTAGAAGTAGCCAGCGGCAAGCTCAAAATTTCTTTGAAGTCTCATGCTTTAATCTTTAAAATTTATGCAAATTAGCTTTCTACTCCATAATATGAAAGTATAAAAGTAATCCTTTAAACTACTTGACATAGAATAAAATTTAAGCTCCAGGAAGAGCTTCTGTTAACCCCTCTCGTGTCCCCTTCTGCCCTGCTGGGTGTCACTCCAGGGATCCGCACACCTCAGTTGGAGAAGGTCAGCATTGCACTGGTACGTCTCAGTTAAATTCTCCGAGAAACCTTCCAAGTACAGAGCAACCTGTCACTTGGCCAATTTTCAACCACAGAAGTCTTTCTAACGGAGAGTAGAATCCTTATTCCTTCTTAAACAAATCCTAGATTGGTCTTTGTTGATTCTTCACGGAGATCTTTGAGTGACATCTGTCTGGCTAGAAGTTCAGGGATTAGTCTTGTGATTTGTAAACTTTTATTTTTTAGAAGCAAAAGTCATCTTTCAGATGAAATTGCTCTTGGAACTCTAATTTATAAACCAGTTAGAAGGGAAGCCACTCTAGTTGCCATAGGGGCAGAGGTTCTGTGTACATGGTGCCCTGGCCTGAGGGTCCACCACGCAACCCAGTGTTCTGCCCAAGGAGCCCTGGACCTCATTCAGAGCACCCATTTTATGGATGAGGAGATTGAAGTCAGAGAGCTCAGGAGACTTGTCTGAGTTGACCCAGCTGACTAGGGACAAAGCTAGGAGTAGACCTTAAGAACAAAGCCTACCAAATTCTTCAAAGACCCTTGAACGCCCTTGTGGTTTTCTTGTCATGTGAACTAATTTCCTAACCACTCTAGAGGTCGTGGAGGGTTAGGGAGTGGGAATGGTGAAGAGGCCTCCAGCCAGGGGCCTTCCACAGTGAGGATAAGTGTCTGTGGCAGCTAAAGGCATATAGCTCTTTCCCAGGTACATATTGGTGATATTAAAAAGGTTGAGTGAGGCCATTTAAACTATCTATGTGTTAGGTTGCGTTGGGATCCAGTGAAGGGCTTTGCAGGGAGAGGTCAACCAGGGCCCCAGGGAGGACATGGTCAAGGGACTCAATCAGACCACTGCACACCCCCACAGCCAAGGTGTGGGAGGCATGTGGGAGTGATGTTTCATGGCGTAACCACCATGAAAATGTGCTGGGTCGACCCTGAAAATCTACTGACTCCGATTAAAGTTGGCCTTGTGCTGACTTTCATATGGGAGTCTTGGTGAATTCCTTTTAGTTTTATTCTGTTTCTCAGAAAGCTTGGAGTGGCTTTTAGACTTCGATGAAGATATGAACCGCTCCACAACCTAGGTTTACTAATACAATCCTCTCTCATTTTTCAATTCATCACTGTAGCACCAAAAAACACTATTACAAGGCAGCCCAGTATCCAGTCCCCCAACTCCCCGACTCTGGAGGATTTTATGGTCGAAGGGAATTATTCCCACCTCCATATGTTTAAGAGAGAAGGGCTGTCTGCTCACTCCATTGCCATCATCATTCCATGCTGCCGAGCCATCCACACTCTGATGATTGACACTGAACGTCACCGTGAGCCAGTGCCACCAGTCCAGCCCCAGGCAGGCCACCACAGTGGGTGATGGACAGGGACAACTAAATCTCTCTCCCCCTGTGATCCTCAGCCACCTAGATCTCTTCCCCAGAGGCAGTCTTTGTTACAACTGTCTTGTGTATGTGTCCAGAGATAGTCTATGCATTTACAAATCTTTATGAATATTCACATACACACGTTGATTCTTTTATCCCCACAGAGTGGTAGCCTACTCTACATACGGTGCGTGGTTTCCCTTTTTTTGAATTTCACAATATAGTGTGGAGATCGTTCTATGTCAGCAGGTAGTGCTGCTTCACTCACGGCTGCATAATAGTCCAACATCATCTCTTCATCAGGAAGTAGCCTGGATGCCATCTACTTGTGGCCATTTGAGATATTTCCTGTTTGATGTTGCTGTTGTTTTGTTCACTGTTACAGGCAGATACGCATGTTGGCATGTGTATGCAGGTATTTCAGGAACTCTAAGGGAGGTTCTTTGCTCAGTCAAAGGGAACAGACATTTAACGTGATGGGGAATACTTGCAAATTACCTTACACGGAGGTTGTCTCATTTTACACTTCCAGAAGCAATGTACGAGATAAACAGCTGTGTGTTAGTAAATTTTTGGAAACTTTGCCGGATCTGACAAGTGAGAAGTGACTTTGCACTATAGTTTTAATGTGCCTTTCTGTCATGAATGAGCTTCTGCATCTTTTCATATGATGTATTCTTTTATAGACTGCTTTTTAACTGGTGCTTGAAAGAGGAGATGCTGCCCAAAGATCAAGCAGTATGCAAGTTATTTAGGAATCCCAATTTTCTGATATAGGTTTTATTTCAGTTAGCTTATTTATCCTAATTAATATAGGGTGCTCTGTATGGTGCTACATAAGAAATCAATTTTCCTGTTTTAGTGCATGTTTTCTTAAAGAATGTCCCATCAATTTTAAAAGTTTGACTTTTTATATATAGGTATTAAAATTTTTTTTAAAAGACAGATTGATTGATTGATTTTAGAGAGACAGAAGGAGAGTGTGTGCATGTGCATATGTGCCCATGGTGGGGGAAGGGGCAGAGGACAGAGAGAATCTCAAGCAGACTCCCTGCTGAGCACAGAGCCCAACACAGAGCTCGATCCCACACCCCTGAGATCATGACCTAAGCTGAAATTAAGAGTCGGATGCTTAACCGACTGAGCCACTGAAGTGCCCCTATTTATAGGTATTAAAATTTCAACCCTGTTTTTGCAGTCTCCACTATACCAGAAGTTACTCTGCTGAAACCAATGTTGTCTTATTAAATAAAGTACTTTATAAAATTAAAGTATTTAATTAAATTCAGCAATGATATTTATGAAACAGAAATCTGAACATCAAATGGAAATTATGGAAATGTTACACTTCTTAGTTGTGATAGTGGTATTGTGGTTTTGTTTGGGGAAAAAAGAGTCTTTGCCTTTTAGAGATAACTACTGAAATATTTATGGAGTAATTCCGGAAAGGGCAGGTGGATAGGAGTGTAGAGGGAACAACATTTGGTCACGAGTTCATAATTTTTGAAGCTGGACGTTAGGTATGTGTTATTCTGTTTTTATACATGTTTGACCTTCTCCATAAAAATTGTAAAATTCAATAGGTAAGTATTAAGTTCATATTATGTGCAAGCCTTGGTGCTCTCTGCTGCAGAGATAGACACTTCCCAAGTGCAAAGGGCCTGTCTGCTTGTTCTCTGCAACGAGCCCAGTGCCTAGGACATTGCCGCACATAGTAGGTGTTCAGTATATACCTGTCCTAAAATCTGGCCCACCTTCTGCTTGCCCAAGGGCTGCTCTATTTTCTGTTCCCAGAACAGCAACCCTGATGCAGCGCTCCATCCACGAGGAACAGACCAATTGCTATGGCGCTAAAGAAAGGCAAAGGCCCATTCATTTAGGGGTCAGGGGGGTGCTCCTGTGGGGCTCATGGCCACTGGAATTGGGGTTCCTGAGACAAAGAACATCCGCCCCATCCAAAACATTTCCAAGCAAAGCAAAACTGCTCCTTTAATTTAACATAGGTTGTTTCTTTTAAGCGCCTGGTGTAAGGAGTTGCTAACAGTAAGAAGAAGAACTCAAAAGGCTGTAGGGGGTCAGGAAACCTTCTCAGAACACATCCCATTCCCCAGCTGCTTTCTACGAGCCTGTTTTGTTCAGAGTCCGGCATGACATCATGCCCAGTAATGTGCTTAATCAGTGCTCTCTAGTGAGCAAGAAGAGTAGCTGGTGTCATAGAAAGAAGAGAATCACAACTAGGAAGCTATCAAAGGAAATGTCAGGAATTCAGGGTAATAGATTAGTCCTGTGGGTATGTTTGAGTGATTAGTTAACTCAGAGGCAGAGAAAAAATTATGATTTTTAATGTTTGCATGCAGGTGTTAGTATAGTTGCCTCAGAATGAGAAGAAAAAAGGGTTAGGGAAAAAAAAGCTAGTCACATCTTGACTAGAAGGCTCTTTTAAGAAACCGTCAATGTTACATTACAAACACCATTCAAATCTACCGAATGGGCCAGATGTTTGCTCACACACTGCATGTCGCCAGCTGCCCATTGCTACAGATGAAGGCTTTTCTGCTGACGTCTGTGTAACCCGCAAGCACATTACAGAGCGTTGATTCTTTTGATGCCATTTAACATTTATGTGTCATAATTAGAAACCATAAATATACATGACACCATGCAATAAATAAAATTGCCTGTCTTTCATTCTAAGAGGGGAGGAGGCTGCATTTATTACCTGAGGAGACAGGATGTCTAATATCCATTTTGCATTCTTCGTAAACATCACCCCTGTCTCTGTGGAAGCTCTAGATGGCTTTATGCTCCCCAAGCCTCATCCCTTCAAAACAGCACAGACTTTGGAGGCTAATAGAGATCACTGAGCCCCAGGTTTTAAGGCAGGCCTGGACCAAAAGTCAGGGGGATACAATTCAGAGGAATCCAAATCGTTCTAAATGAAGTCACACCATTCTATTTGACAACAGACCAAAAGTTCTTTAGAGGTCATGTAACGGGCAGGTGTAAGTGTAAAAGGAACCAGTTAAATGGAAGCGAATCAGCTTCTTTCAAAACAGACATCTTCCAGAGATGCATTTCTTTTTCCTCTGAAAGAAAGCTGATTCAGTGCCATTTACCTATTAAGAAGGCAGCACAATTATTTGTATCTGCATCTATAAAAACCAAGTGTCTCTGCCTTCCACAAAAACCTGAGCATGTGTTTGCCGGAGTGAAAAGCAGGGCAGAGGTAGAAGGAGGGGGAAAACCCACACAATCGGGTTTGTCAGTCACAAATACCTAAATGAACTGGCTGGCGTATTACCCCCTCCTTGGGGAGGAACGGGGGCACCTCCAGTCTTATCCACCAAGACCCCTTACAACACAGCGTCTTTATTTCAGAGCACAGATCCCAGGCAGCACATTTCATGGCTTTGTAAATAGTAGAGTCAGATGCTTCCTGACACCCAACGTTTCTGCTTTTTAGCGTGTAAATAAACGAGTGCTCCAAGTGGGTAAATCTCTGTGCACTGAGTTTACAATCTTGTCTTTCAGAAATATCGACAGTACATGGCAGGACTTCTGGCTCCTCCTTATGGTGTTATGGAAACGGGCTCTAACAATGACAGTAAGTGAAAAATGTGAACATTTTGTATCTAAAAATTTGTCGTGCGGTATATGTTTTCGTGTGACAAATAATATGTCCTACACCAGCTTGACAGAGTAAGTCTCCAGACTCTTTTGTGGATAAACAGACCTGCCAGCCCACACTTGAGTTATTTTTAAAAATTGTTCACATGGTATTATTTTGTGGTCCTCGCTGATCGAGGGAGGGATGCTCTGGTACCAGTTGGAACTTCATACTTAAAATACTGTCTCAAAATCTCTTCATTTTATGGTGAAATCTAGTGTTTCTGTGCTCTTTTAAAAATGGGAGTTATGAATTGTATTTGTCTCAGTCGCATCCAGACGACTGTAAGCCCAACCTCTTGCTATTTTGCTGCTATTGGTCAAGGAGAGAAGCAGCGTGAGCCATTATTGATTCTTCACACATCATGGCCTCCTCTCACGCCAGGCCTTTTATGCGACCAGTCTCTCGCTGATCATAAAAGACAGGAAGTTTTCCTCTGGGATACCCCTTTCTCATGGCTGCCCACGCGATTCAGAGAAATCCTGTGTCCTGAGTCTGTCCGTCTGTTCACATATGTCGGGAGCATCTTTTTAGCGCTCCTGACTGGGAGTAGCTCGCTGATGAGTCCTGGTTTTGGGCTCTTGGACGTATACGGGTAGCAGGGTGCCCAGGGCTGAGTTTTTCGGAGCAGCTCGACAGCGCGATGAACCAACCAGGCAGTGCCTCCACGCCAGGGTCTTCTGAGCAAGAGTCCCCCTTCAGATCCTCTCTCTGGCTCCTCCAGTTCCCACTCACTGCCCAACTTGTCACTCCAGGGTGACCCTCCTCCCGGCAAGATCGTAAGTGAGCTTCCTCACATTCCCTGCCCTCCACATCATAGCTTTTGTGTAGCCTCTGCCCTCTCTCTCTGTTTCTCTTCTGTCCTTGGGCGGGGGGAGTGGGGACGGGTCTTCCTTTCCTTTCCCTTCCTTCCCTCCCATGTTCTTGATTTTTCTTTCCTGGCTGATGTAGGGATGACCAGCTCATGAAGAGTCCTTGAGTTGAAATCCCAGCTGTGCTGTCTCCTCTCTGTGTGACCTCAGGCAAGGCACTTAACTTCTCTGTGCCTTGGTTTCCTCACAAGATTGTTGTGAGGATTAAATGAAGCCAAACATGTCAAGTGTTTAGAGGGTGCCAGGCATGGAGTGAGCACCCCAGTGGTGTTAGCAATTATTTCCTCACCACTGGTCACTCTTAACCCCTCCAACTCTGGCTTCTGCCCTATACCTCTTGACTCAAACCATCTAAAGACTCCAGTTACCAACCAACCCCAGGCTCCATCATTGCTGTTCCCCATCTCTCTGACTTTGAGTAAGACTTTCCATGTTCAGACTCCATTCTTCCTGAGCTCCCAGGCTCCGCTGCCTTATCCTGGTTTTCTGGTATCTCTCTGGCCATGCGCGTTTGGTCTCTTCCACAAGTACCTCTTCCTGTCAGCCAGAAGTTTAGGTATTATCCAAGAATCCAGTCTTGGCTGTTATACTTTCCCCATGGCCATCCTTTCTTACAGTGGATACGAACTTCCTGAACCAATACCTCTGTTTGATTCTTCCCATGGGGGCCAAGGTTTCCAGAGGACTGCTAGTTCTCTCTCCACCCGGATGTTCTGCTGGTCTCTTAAACTCACAGTGTCAGCAACAGAACACGTCCTGATTCCCACAAAACCCATCCCTCGTCCTGAAAGCCACATTTTCACTCCTACCTAGACTGTTCTTCTCCCATACTGGCCTCTAAACCTCAACCATTTTATGTTTTTTTAAAGATCTTATTTCTTTATCTGTCAGAGAGAGAGAGAGAGGGAGTGAGAGAGCACAAACAGGGGGAGTGGCAGGAGAGAGGGAGAAGCAGGCTCCCCTCTGAGCAGGAGCCTGATGCAGGGCTCAATTCCAGGACCTCGGGATCATGACCTGAGCCAAAGGCAGATATTTAATCGACTGAGCCTCCCAGGCGCCCTTAAACCTTAACCATTTTAGAGTCCTCCCTTCTGTCACCCCCATGCACTGAGGTTAATCACCCATCCGGTCCTTTGCAGGGTTCATGTTTTTTCCTTTCTGTTCCCTCTGCAGCCACTTGGCCAAGGGCCTCATCACTCTTGACCTGAGGGCAAGAATGACTCAGCTGGCTCTAAGCCTTCAGTATCTCACCCTTGGTCTACCCTACACCTGGCTTATACCTGACTTACACAGAACTTTTTAAGTTTACTTTGTAATGTGAAAAATTTCAAGCATACAGAATGACATAGTTAACATCTGTGTCTTCATCACTTTAATTACCATTATTATTTTAATACTTAAATATGATTTGTTTACTAGTAGCAATATGCACTAACATTTTAATTTTAATATTTGCCTTATTTCCTTCTTCTACTCACGTACACACATTTCACCCCAAATATTTCGGCAGATAGTTTTGAAAATAAAGACTTTTCCATGCACAACCCCAACACCATTATCACACCTCATGTAACTGGTCTGACTTTCCTTAATCATATCATCTACGGAGTCCATACTCAGATTTTCCCCGCTGAATGTCTTTATAGCTCTGGGCTCAAACTGGACCTCAAGGACCATGCTCTTACATCTGATTTTTATGTTTTAAGGGTCTTTTCATTTTGAACAGACCCTTACCCCCCTTTTTCCTGGTCATATCACTCTGTCGCTCGAAACATCTTAACGATTGCCTGTTGCCTGCCATAGAAGGTGAAATTGCAATATTGCTAATGCCTTAGCCCAACATTCAAGTTCCTGCATGACCCCAAATCTTGTCTTTTTAGTGTTATTTCTCTACAGAAACCGTAATCTCCAGCCACTTACATATGGTGATTTGTGCTGCTATGCATTTATCTTACCGAAACTCCTAGAAAGGAAGCTTCTGTTACACCCCTGTATCTCCTCATACAACCAACTCCAGTCTTTTCAAATGGTTGTTGAACACATCGATGGAATAATGAATGGATGGCTGGGACTCAAAGTTTCAGAGTGCTGATATTAGGCCACCCTTACTGCTTCTTACAGATTTGGGAAATGATGGCAAACATGCCCATTAATATTCTCTCTGTCACCCTGCTTCCTGCCTAGGACGTTTATGTCCTGGGACTATCCCAGTGTGGGGGTCAGAGTTTAACTAGGGAATGTTTCCAGATAGTCTCTTGCATTCTTACCCTTTCTGTGTATTATACTGCTGCCTATTAAAATGGGCACTCAATTCTTTTAAAGCCAATACTATCCATCCTGTGTACCCCCTTATTAAACACAGAATGTGCTATTTACTCAGAATTTGGAGCTACTGTATTTTTATGTCATAAACCACCTTAAACTGCCCCAGGGGCGAGCCCCACATACAAACCACCTGTGGTTCCATCTCTCAATAGAAGGCCACTTGGGCCCACTGCACTGGAGGCATTCAGCTCTGCTGGGGCTGTGGGCCTTCCTGTGCGGCCGCCCTGATCATGTCCGTCAGAGTCAACAGCCCCAAAGGAAGTACAAAGGACCAGGGCCTGCCTATAACTCACAGAATGTTCGTAAATGAATGAACAAATGCATAAATGGATGAATGATGAACTTTCTCACTGAGAAAACTGGGACACCCCTGGAAACAGACACAGCCAGGCTCAGACCTGACTTCGGAGGCAGCAGGAATTTGCTTTGCCCCAAATGGAAGTTGTGTTCTGGTGGTTTTTATGTAGGACTTAAAACTAGGTTCGCAGCCTGGAGCATGGTGAGGTGGTCTGAAATGTAAAATATACAGTATGTGCCACTTAAGAGTTGACGTGTCTGTCCCAAATTCTGAGTGTTCTGTGCCCAGCAGAGAGGAATTAGTTGTTTGCATGGTATAAATGAATCAGAGATGGATTTTTACCTCTGGCAAAGTAAAGCATGTGGTAGAAATGCAAAATAAGCATGAGATTTTGTTTTCTGGCACACAGCCCTGCTCCTGATTCATTCATTTACTTATGTACAGATTTCGGTGGGTGCTGCTATTTTTCTAAGCAGCATTATGTAAGTTTTGATGGAAACACAAATTAGAAAACACCAGAATTTTACTTTGTTTGATTCAGCAAAGGATTTCAGTTTCATTTTACAGACTCATCTTACAATTCATGCTCTCTCTCTCTCTCTATTTTTCTTCTTCCAGGGATTCCTGACAAGGAGAACGTGAGTAGCACTCTCTCTGCCTAGCCTCTAAAAACTGTCCTAAGGTAAAAAAAAATAATAATAATAATCATGGTAACCGTACCAGCAAAGAGCTCTGCATCCACATTCAACAGAGCAATAAATATTTTTCTAATCTTATTCTGGCATCTTGGTGAGTCCCTTTGAAATATGAGGGGGGAGAAGGTCGATTGCTCTGACATGGTCATCACATGTCCTTGATATTAACTAGTCTGCAGAAAGGTTATTCTAGGAGCAAACAGTACAAATGCTAAGGGTTTTTCTTTTTCCCATGATGTATACAAGCAAGTGAGCAAATCATTGCTTTAATAACATACAAAAAAGTAGTTGTTTTTCCTTAGTGGGAATATAAAATATGAAATACAGGGTCAGTTGATTTTATAATTGTATCCAAGCTGCATGAAAGTCAGCATTTCTCTTGGAAGCTGAAAATAAGTAATGGCTCTAATTGTTAAGGGCAGTCAGGTAAGAGAGTAGGTGTAGGACAAACTTCTCACCAAGAACCAGTGCCGAGTGCAGATTCCAAGGACGGTAGTGGTGTAGTGGCATTGGCTTTGCATGCAAATAAGAATATGAATTATATATTAACCAGAATCTCAATTTATTCAACAACCTGGAAGGGTTAATGGTGAAAGAGTATATGGTGATTGATTAGAAGAGGTGCTTGGTGGCTCTCAGATGCATCCCCTTTCATTATGCTCCTCTATTGCTGTACCCAAGTGGCAACGTTACAGAACCATTACAGAACATTCTGCTTTCCTTTCTCTGCTTTTGGTCCTGTGTCTGTGGACAGAGATATCGTCTTCATTCAATTCAGATTATTTCTGTATCCCTTTCCAGAGATCTAACTCTAGCTTTCCTTAGGTCTTCTTTTCATAACGTTGGCTTCAAGGGCTGGTTGGGATTCTGGCCCATGGTTGTACAACCACAAATTTGGGTTCCAGAGCCAGCAATGTCACTTTGAATGTCACACCAGAATTTCCCTTGGCTTGGTTCAGCAGAGGATTTCAGTTCTTGGCTGTGGGCCTTCACAAGAGACTTGGCTTCTCGAAACATCCTTGCCTCATCTTTAAATGTGGAGGTTAGTCGTGACACCTAAGAGGCCATTATGAATATTGAATGGGATAATCTGTGGAAAGCATAGAGACTAGTCCAACAGAGCTTGTAAATGTTAAGACTATTACTGAAATTATTATCCTGTCAAGATTTGTATCATTTTCTCGAGATCTTTCCTCCTCTGAAAATGTCCTACCCTTTTATGAAGTAACTATCCTTTTGCCATTTATGGTTTTCTTCAAAATACCTTTCTTCAACAAACCTTTCCATTGATCTTTTGCCATTAAAAAAATATCTCTATATGTTGAGCAAAGCTCTAGATAATCAGGTTCCTGGAAAGCTAAGGCTTAAAGTCTATAGTAACAGACTCATCCTGCCACAATTTTGGATATGGATGTCCCAAAGCACTCCAAAACAAATAATACATCGGTCACTAGCCAAGTAAAGAGGATAAAAGAGCCTGGTGCTTCCTCATCAAGGAACCATCAGTGATGTGGAAGGCACACACAGAATGGCCAACCCCTAGGAGGTCTAAAATGTTCTAGGCTTCAAAAGGAAGCTCTGTCTCTCTTATGTCCCTCGTGACCTTTAGACTGGACCTCCCGGCAGAGAGACAACAGGCACAATGTTCTTAGCAGAGACCTACCAGCTGTCATCCTGAGCCTTACTTTGTAGCAAAATAGGAATTTGAAGTTTTCAGAAAGTTAGATACATTAACTTGTTAGCATGTTACCCTGTAAGATTTAGGGGGCGGGCTAGGCTGTCTCCCCTATATTATTCATAGTATATGTTCATTTGTATTTGTTTGGGTCATTCATTCTATGCGAAATTCTCTGTAGCAAACAGAAAAGCACCCCTTTTCTCTCTTGGCAAATAGCGTGGATGTAATGTCACCATAAGCTATTAGGAAGGCTCTCCAATGCTATCAGTCAAAGTAAAGCAAATGAGATGAAAGACATTCATGAATAGAGTTGAAGCTCTAGAAAGATAAAAAGAAGCCTAAGAGACTTAAAGTGGGTGTTAATTGGAATTTTTCTTTTATAAGAGACAAGTTGTGTTATGATGATTTCTTTTATCCCTTAGCTTCTTTAACTACATGCTGGGCAATCTTATATTCCCTTTATGTTTCTAAATAGCAATAATATCCCTGTGGACTGAAATAAAAGCACTTAGACTATTGTTTCAGTGTCCAAACAGCTTCTTTGTGGAGAGAATATATTCTCCTCTCCTGCTTCTACTCTTGATTTCGTTAATCACCATGTTTAACTTTTAACCAAATATGCAGGCATCAGTAAGTGGTGTTTTTAGCTGCCTTGCCAGCTCTATTTTATTTCCAGAGTCAGCCCCACCTTGCAAAAAAGGAATTTTATTTCTTGTCATAAATAGCGCTTGCATAAAAACAAATGGGTTGGCAGTTAACTTGCTACATTATTTTGTTTACTACTTACTGTAATTGATAGAGACATCATTTAACTTGATATGACACAGGATACTGGAACCTATAAACTAATGGGTAAGATATTAGAAAAATGACCATTGTGCCAATAAAGCAAGTAGACTATTTTGAGAGGTTATGAGTGGGGCTGTTGGTTGTACAAATAAATTATTCTCTTTGGTCTGTTCAAGTTCTATTTTTTCCATCTTCAGTATATGCCCTATTGGATGACCATGTTTAACACAGAAGCTAAAAATCACAATTACAAGAAAGCTTCATAGTTGAATGTTACAGTGGCCCTTTGGCGGCATGAGCTTGTCTATAATTTTCTGCTACTTATGTAGATTTTGTCCCTTGTCATGCTCCATCCTTTTGACAGACGATTGCTGTGGAGTTACATAGTTTTAAAAGTTTATCCTTTTCTTCCTCAGTGTAGAAGGAGCCAGAGAATAGGCTCAGGAAGATATTACAAAATAATCCCATTTCCTTATTTATAAACATCTAGTTTCCAAAAGGATCATTTGCAATCCCCATTTTTTAAGGTAGTTATAGTATTGACAGTGTGATTAGTGAGCTTCCTACCAAATGTGGAAGAGTACTTTCCTATTATGAAACAGTAGTTGATTCAGTAATTCAATCAGTTATGGAAAAAGCCCAAGTGTTGATGGACTGATGAATGCATCAAGATGTGATGTGTGTGTACACACACACACACACACACACACACACACACACACGCTGGAGTATTACTCAGCCATAAAAGGGAATGAAATCTTGCCATTTGCAACATGGTTGGAGCTAGAGAGTATAATACTAAGTAAAATAAGTCAGTCAGAGAAAGTCAAATGCGATTTCACTCGTATGTGGAATTTAAAAAACAAAAGAAATAAAGGGAACGAGAGAGAGAGATAGAGAGAGAGAGAGAACCAAAAAAACAGACTCTTAACTTACAGAGAAAAACTAATGGTTCCCAGAGGGGAGGTGGGGGGGAGGATGGGTGGAAGAGGTGATTGGGGTTGAGGAGGGCATGGGCTGTGATGAGCACCGGATGTTCTGTGGCAGTGTTGAATCCCTATTATGTACTCCAGAAACTAACATTACACTGCATGTTAACTAACTGGAATTTGAGTAAAAAACTTACAATCAATTCAGAGCTCAGATGTTTCCTAAGCACTAGAAGACCTGGGTGCTACCAATTAGTAATGAGCAAGCTTGGGAGTCTTTTCTTTCTTTTTTTTTTTTTTATTTATTTGACAGAGAGAGAGAGAGAGAGAGAGATCACAAGCAGGCAGAGAGGCAGGCAGAGAGAGAAGGGGAAGCAGGCTCCCCACCGAGCAGAGAGCCCGATGCGGGACTCAATCCCAGGACCCTGAGATCACGACCTGAGCCGAAGGCAGAGGCCCAGCCCACTGAGCCACCCAGGCGCCCTAAGCTTGGGAGTCTTATAAAACTATTTGGTAGGCCTTATTTTAAGATGACTTAAATCAGCAGTTTGTCAAACTTTAAAAAATCATGGGTCATTTATATAAAGAATAATTTTTAGAAATTATTATAAAGACACAGATTTTAAATGGCAGATGGGGAGGAAATAATTTACACAGCTTGAAAGTTCTCATTAAGGAAAGGACAATAGAATAATAAGAAGAAAATAACTATTAAGGTCAAAAGGTTAGGAACAGGGGCGCCTGGGTGGCTCAGTGGGTTAGGGCCTCTGCCTTCGGCTCGGATCATGATCTCAGGGTCCTGGGATCGAGCTCCGCATCGGGCTCTCTGCTCAGCAGGGAGCCTGCTTCCTCCTCTCTCTCTGCCTGCCTCTCTGCCTACTTGTGATCTCTCTCACTGTCAAATAAATAAATAAAATCTTTAAAAAAAAAAAAGGTTAGGAACATTAGGCATTTTTAGGGAATATAATAACATTTATTGCTGCTCTTTTTTAAGGTTAAAGAAAACAAATTAAAATATTTCCCACCTATTAAATAACAACCTCTTATTTTACCATTGTGCACTGGCTATGATTCTGGGCCAGATGAAGGAAACGGAAATTGTGTGTCCTCAAACAAACTTAAAATATAAAAAACTTAGCGAAACCCATAAAAAAAACCCTGTAAAACCTTTTAACTCCAACTTTAGAACACCTACTGAATTCAAACCAACAGTTTCTGCGAAACAGTTCTTAAAATCCTGGTTTTAAAACATGACTGATACACGTCCAGAGCTTATCAAGACATCTTGGCCGGAGTTCACAGGCTTATGCCCAGGGCCGAGCCCCTGTGCTCCAGGGCAAGACCGGTTAGCTAGGAGCGCCGTCCCCACCAGGCAACCACGGGGGTGTAAGCGGCCGAAGGCGAATCTCAACAGACAAGGGCAAATCAACCAAAGGCGAAGGACAGAAAATCCTAAGCCTGCTCATTTTGTTTTTAAAGGACACACTGCTTACGGCCCAGGTGAAGATTAGATTTGGCAGTGTTGCTGGCTCGGTCCCTCCCGGGGTGTGTAGAGTGTAAACATTCATTTCTTGAGCCGGCCTATGGGAACTCGTAGTTGGGTGAGCCCACATGTAGTCCGCCCCACCTCCTGGAGAACACCAGCCACTTAATGTCAAAGGTGCCGAGGACAACATCAGCTCTTGGTCTCTGAAGAAATGTTTGTTTTTGTGTTTGTGAGTTACGTATTTTATGGGGCAGAATGCCCTTGCTGAATCTCTTCCTGCTTTTTACTCCGTCTGTTCCTCTGCTTTGTTATAAAAGCTCACGGTGCCATCTCTCTGTCTCTCTCTCTCTCTCTTTCTCTCTCTCTAGCTCCTGCAGTGGTATAGTGCTTGAATTTTTAAGATGATACATAGTTGCCCTTAATCTAAATCGTGAATAGTAAATGCGGGTAACAGTCTAAAAACCTGATCCCTCTGGTGTCAGTTAAGCCGTGTGTTTGTTGCCTGTAAATGTTCTTGGCAATGTTCCCAAGACCTGCTTACCGCGAGTTTGCTTCGTGATGGGGCACAGATTGAGCTGTATTGGGGTGGTGGTTCGTTAGTATGTTTTAGAACTACTTTCATAAGATTATGAATTACACTTGCTGATTATTTCAGTGCTCTCCTTTTGGTTTCTTTACAGTTTTTAGGTTTTTTGTTTTTTTTTTAATGGAGTGGAACTTTTTATTGTTGCAATGCTGATGGTTTTCTAGGGTTGCATGAGTTTTTCCCCATTTTACCCAGCTGGGCGTCCATACGTCCTCTCAGGCTTCTGTGTAATCAGAATTTGACTCACGCCAAGATACCACGGAGAACATGGGAGTGTTTAATTGTTAAAAATAGTGATAGTAGAAGAAACAGATTCCCCAGTCTCTCTAGCCAACAGCTTCTCCCCCGCTCTCAGTTGAAAAAATGACACGGCCTTGAGATGAGGCCGCTCAGTACGGGGCCCTGCTGCTGAGAATTAGTTCCACTAGGTAGCAGGGGCAAAGAACACAATGTCATGTTAATGGTAATGTACGAGAGTGCTGATTTCAAAGTCATGGGAGAGTAGATTGCTGTCTCCAGAAATATTTTATCCTGTGCTGCAGGCAATTATGTTCATCACCAGTAACTTTGGGCTGCTGGCACGTTATCTCAATTGACGGTGAGAATAAGTTAGATGGTATCATTTGTGTTTGATGTATCTGAATTTTTATTGTTCTTGTTTTGAGAAATTGGAACCAAATTATTTGCAAAGTATGTCTTCTGTTTAGGAGAGTGATCTGTAGTGTTCTCAGATTGGATAAATTAATATAGTGACTTCATGTCATTTAAGATTTGGTTTCTTTTCTAATAAGAGTTCTGTGTCAGCCTCCCCTGAGTCCATAGATATTAAAATATTCTGTAGTCATTCTCTTTACCTTTCGATAAAATTACTTTGAAGATAGATGAGTGATAGATGCACATATACACATACATATATAAGCACAGATATATCTACATACGTAGGCATACATATTTAACTGTTTTCATTCTTTAAAATCTCCAGAAAATGAAATGATAAAACCACCTTTGCTAATATGATCTGGCATTGTTCAGAATTCTTATTCCCAGTTTTTTTTTTTAAATATTTTATTTATTTATTTGACAGAGAGAGAGATCACAGGTAGGCAGAGAGGCAGGCAGAGAGAGAGGGGGAAGCAGGCTCCCCGCTGAGCAGAGAGCCCGATGCGGGGCTTGATCCCAGGACCCTGAGATCATGACCTGAGCCGAAGGCAGAGGCTTTAACCCACTGAGCCACCCAGGCGCCCCTCCCAGTTTTTATAAATGTTTAAATTCTGTTCATTTGAACTTAGTTTTAATTTTCATTTTCCTTCAAAGAATGACTCAGAAATACCCACAGAATAAAAAAAAAAAAAAAGAAAAAAAAAGAAATACCCACAGAATGTGCCATCTGTTTGGTTGAAAATCTTTAATTTAACAAACATGTAGTGATCGATCCCAAGCCCATGTAGGGCCACGAAAATAAAGAAAGCGTGGTCACTTCCTTCAGGGAGTTAGAGCCACTGGACAGAGGCAGACATGTGAATGCAAGTGTGTAAGGACAAGTCATGGGCACCCGTGGTCGGGAGAGTGTGGCACAAGGAGGTGAGCTTAGGAGTTCTTCAGTCTTGAGTTACAGTCCCAACTCTGCCACTTACTCACCATGTGAAGGTGGACACAGTAGTTAAGCTTACTCCTCCGTTTCCCTCTACAGAGCGGAAGTAATAGTAGTGTCTTACCCCAGGGGGCTTCCGGAAGGACTAATGAAAAGATTTATCCCAAGTGCTTAGCCAGTGCTAAGTACCTGGTATGTGCTCTGAGGAGACACATGGGGAGGAGGGTCTGTGCAGCTCTCCTTGGGGAGATGGGGAGGGGTTCAGAGCAGGCCTCGCAGAGGAAGAAATGCCTGTGTGCACTCCTGATGGGAAGGAGATGTTACCCAGGTGGAAGGGAAAGAATATTCCTGGCCAAGAGCATTGCATAAATAAAGGAACAGAGTACCAGAATTTCTCTTTCGAGGCTAATTTCATCAGATCTAAAATAAAAAAACTTTTCATTATTTTAAAAACTATACTTGTAGGATCCCTTTCAAGGTTTTCAAAACCTGGCTTCCAAGCTCCAGGTATTTTGGGGACCCAACAAGACATCGTATTTTTTTTTAACTCTAAAATCTGATCTTTTTTAAAATGTAGATGGGGAATCGGTTTGAATTTCCCCCTATTTGTACCTCCCAATACTGTGCCTTCTTTTTTAAAAATGACAGATCTAGATTGCTAATGTCTTTAGAGCCCATTGTTCACCCGGATCTCCAGCTCCTTTTCTGCTGTAATTGCCCAGTCAGTGCTTTCGCATTTCTGTCTACCACCCACCCCCCCACCCCCCGCCCCCTGCCTCATACACACACACCCTTCTCTTGAGTGGATCACTCTGCAAGGCTTGCTTTCTTTCTTTCTTTCTTTCTTTCTTTTAAAGATTTTATTTATTTATTTGACAGAGAG
>CM052883.1:119739028-119810952 GCA_028534135.1 Potos flavus
AAGGCTTGCTTTCTTTCTTTCTTTCTTTCTTTCTTTTAAAGATTTTATTTATTTATTTGACAGAGAGGGAGAGATCACAAGTAGGCAGAGAGGCAGGCAGAGAGAGGGGGAAGCAGGCTCCCTGCTGAGCAGAGAGCCCGATGTGGGGCTTGATCCCAGGACCTTGAGATCGTGACCTGAGCCAAAGGCAGAGGCTTTAACCCACTGAGTCACCCAGGCACCCCTGCAAGTCTTTCTATTGAATTTTGTCCTTTTACCTTTTTCACTTGTTGAAGTCATTTTAAATTTTATTCCACTTCTCCTAAGGGCCAGACATCCCCACCCAGTTGGGTATCATTGTCAAATTTATTAAGAATGCTTTTGAGTCCGTATTCAAGGCATTAATAATCATGTTAAATCTAACAGCATTCACCAGAGGACCTAACCTTGTGGAATTTAATTTGTTTGTGCTAATTTATTTGCATACATCATAAAATTATCCCATCTGGACATGAAAAAATAACTTAGGAAAGCATACCATGAAAATACTGGGTAAAACAAGTGCTAAGTCACTAAATTAATGTGATGCCTTTCACTCATTTGTAATGTGAGGGAAAAGGAAGGTGATAATTTTCTATCTCAGAAGACATTGGAATGACTGAATTAGTATTTAGTCATTGTTATAGTCCATGTTCCCAGAAATGCATCAGTTTCTGTCCCTGACACTTGATAGCTCGCGACATGACACAAGTACGTCCCATACCTCCATGACCTGTTTCCTCATCAAGAACATGGTGATCCCTGACCTACCACAATAAAAGAAATCAAATAAGATAAGGCAGGCGGAAAATTCCAAAAAAAATTCCAAACTCCATAGAGCTCAAAACTAAAACAGATTAAGTTTCCCTGGAGTTTTGTTCTAAACAAGATCACACCCTTGTCTATAGTCTCAGCCCTCATCTCTTCAACCTGGATAGGGGATCCCTGAGGTTGGCCAGTGGGTTCTGGCTTGTTTTTGTTTTGTTTTTAAAGATTTTATTTGTTTACATATTCCTTCATTCACTTATTTATTTAGAGAGTGCAACAGGGGAGGGGCAGAGGGAGAGGGAGAGAGAGGATCCCAGGCAAACTCCGCCCTGAGCATAGAGCTCCAAGAGGGGCTCCATCTCACGACCCTGAGATCATGACCCAAGCTGAAATCACTAGTGGGACGCCCAACCAACTGAGCTACCCAGGGGAGCTTAGGTTCTGGGGAAGCATTATAGAGGTCCTCTTGAATCCTGTTAGGACTTAGCCCAATGCTCAGTTCTAGGAAGACTTCAGGATGCCAAATGGAAAGTCATTCATCTTAATGTCCATATCATTTGGCTCAGCCAGGAGAATGAAAAATCCCCATGTCACACCAAGTGCTCACTCGGTGCTGTAATTTGATAGCCTGGTTCCAAACAAAGTGAGGAAACCACACCCAGAGTTGACTACAAAGATGGACCGGAATAGACTAAGAACAGGAAAATGAAGATAAGCTGGAGAAGAGGTCTGACTTGTTTTGGGAGCACAGCAGAGCATCATGGATGTTTTCATGACTGCCTATCCTGGACCTTCTAGTTTTAGGGTATGTGAGGTTTTTAAATATGTTTCACCAGTTCTTCTGCTAAAAGTGCCAAAGCATTGCAATGTGTGACTGCCTTGTAAAGGAATTTGTAATATAAATGCAAAAATAGCTCTGTCATTCAAAAGGAAATTCTTTTAAGTGACTGAAACAGGTAATGGTGGGCCTTCTGGTGCCCACCCCCCCTCCTTCCTTTAGGTTTTGTGTTTTCTCTCAGGGCTGTCTGGGTTATTCAGAAAAACACTTGGGCTCCCTCTGGTGGCCATCCCGGTGTTTCTGCACGTCTAACCTGAGAGCCGAAGTTTCAGTTGCATGGCATGAAATGTTTGGATGAAAGTGGAAGTGGAAATATTAATAGTAAATGTTATTTTCTTTTGTAAGATGACTAGCACTTGGAAGCCTCCAAATTAGTCGGAGTATCCAATTCATTCATTCATCCATTTATGTCTCCTCATCTAATATGTTATGTTGTTGATAGTTGATTTTCTTGAAAGAAGGGGTAGCTGGTCTGCAAATCCATAGAAAGATAGTGAGTTCCAATCCTGTACGTCAAACAGATTTTCCCAAGAAGTGATTCTATTAAGTAGCAAGTTTTTATAGAATGCTTACTGTGTATTAGACCAGAGTTAGGCTTTGTGGGAGCCAATTTGCTACTCACCATTTTTAAAAACTATGAGCACACTCTTCTTTAGCAGTTAGCAATACTATATTATTTCTTTTTCTCCTTTGAATCATATTCCCGTTCTATTTGCCCCACAGAATTTTATCCTATTGTAATGTATTTTTTTTCCAGACCAGGCTACCTTTTAATTGTCTCAATGTGTTAATTAATATACAGATTCAACCATGGTAACAAAGGCTCACGTGTAATAGTGTCTTAAAACAAGAAGATAATTTTTCTTCATGTTAACTGTCCCAGTGTGAGCTGTCCAGGGTTAAATGGCACCTCCATGTTGTAATGTATTTTTATGACTGAAAGTCTCTTATTGATTACCCTCTTATACTTTCATGTATCAAGAAGAAGTATATACATTTAAATTTTAGTGTTTTGAAATTTCTTATGACTCTAATTGTCTATTAAAATTTTTCTTCTGGCTTGAGTTATGACAGTAGTTGTACACAACTGCCCAAACTAAATAGTTTATATATTTTATAAACAATTATTAAATATTAAATTAATTTATTATTGGAAATGCTTCATTGAATGACTTGGATGCTTTTTAAGAAATGAATTCATTATCTATCTGCAATGAGTTTAACATCAATTCTTTTTTTTTTTTTTTACATCAATTCTGTTCTTCTTCTTGGATATTATATACATAAGCGCTGGGAAAGCTCATTCACATAAATCAGTAGATGAGAAGGAAATAATTTTACATAGCGAGGTCACTGAATTTTTTGACTCCTAGGCACCTAGTGTGGTACCTCCTGGAGAGAGAGAGGTGGTGGGGTAGTCACAGGAGGGGTGTGGGAAGTGTTGCATTCTGGATGGATTTTGAAAATAAGAGTGACGGATGAAATGTGAGGTGAGAGAGAGGGAGTGGAGTTAAGGATGACTTCCGGGTTTAGGGTCTGACCATGTGGAAGTATGCAGTTGCCAACAACTCCAAAAGGGAAAGCTGAGAAAAGGGGAGCTTGGAGACCCAGTTTGAAAGTCATGTCACTAGAAAGCATCCAGGATTATAGTTAGGCTTTTGTTGTGTCCCTCTGTCCAGTCAATAGTTAATAATAGTAAACATCAGAGAGTGAAAATGAGATTAGATGTTGGGTATTTATACTGAGTAACATGTGCCTGGGGCATGAATAAAATTAGAATGTATCTTAAAGAAATGAAAGTAATGAGACAAAAATTAGCAAGGGTTTTATTAAGTTCCTCTTCCCCCTTCTGTTATATTTTGTAGATTTTAAGAGAATTTATGTGTGTAAGTAAGCTCTGTGTACAACAGCAGATATCACCTTTCAAATTAATAAAAGGTTGATTTATGGGCTATATCAAGTACAAATAGTAAATGAATCAAGCTAACAAAGCATTGCTTAATAGACATCCTCAGGGACCTAATATAATGAATAGGTAGAGGGATGTTATTTGTAACTGAGCCCACAAATTATTTCTATATGAATCAGTGATTTTAAATGGCTATGGCCTGCTTGAAACAATTTGTTTTCTTAATTAGTTTAATCATTCTCTTTTTATAGTTTCTTATACTCCTAAACGAGTTAATAACCCCCTTTTTCTTAAATAAATTAATCTTTCCAGCCTAGCCACAAATATCCAATTAATAAAGCTTGAGGGATTGAAATAATGCCATAATAGGAGGAAAATGATCATATTTTATGTAATCCTTTTAAAATCAACTAACATTTAGCAAGTGCCTACTATGTGCCGTGTAGGTACATGCTTTGGCTCAAGAGAAGTGAAGTCCAATAAAACTAATTCTTGACTTCAAAGACCAAAATAGCCCAACAGCCTAAACAGCTTAGGAGACAAATAGGCAAACATATAATTATATTAGAATGCAGTACTGAGAGAGATGGGAGTTAAGGGCTAAAATTCTCTGTGCATTCTAAGAGCCATGTCACTGGAACACAAAGGATTTCCACGAAAATGTTTCATTATTCACCCCCAAACATTCTCCCTCTTCACAAGAATGTAGTTACTAAATTACCGTATAACTCCAGACTAGGTAAACTGCAGGTGACAGAAATCCACATCAAGCCACCTCAAAAGCAAACAAGAGGACAAGTTGAGGACTCACATCCCCAGTCCACGGGAGGAGCAAGTGTGGAACTGGCCCTCTGCTAGTAGAAGCCAAAGGCTCTACTTCTTTCTGCTTCTCCCCAAGCCTGGAAACATAGCTTCCACTGGTCCCTAGTTCTTCCCCAGCAGCTACAGTTAGAAAACCTTGGGGAAAGACACTGACTGATCCAGTGTGGGTAAGGTGGCCCCGCCACCCCAACTCTGAGCCAGTGTGGGTGAGATACCACTGTGGGCTCAGGTCTGAAGATGGGGAGAAGGTCTATGCCCAGAAGAAGGGGAAACAGGAAATAGTAGCTGTTCACCTCTCCTCCTCAGGGAGGCCCATTCAGCTGACTGCTAAAAAATCAGTCCCCTTCCTCTAGTGTACTCAGATAACAACATAATGCAATCAATATCTCATTTGGGGTTAGTCTTCATCCCTTGTTTATGAAGAAATAGGACAGAAGCACTTACGAGAATAATGTTGACATCACATTTTGCAATAGCTTTGATTGCAATAAGCATTGTGCTTTAGAAATTCCATGCATTCCATTCAGTCAGAAGCATAATTTCTTTTTCACTGTCTTCTTAACATGTATGATGTGGAAATTAACAAGATTTGATCTCGTTAAGTCTTTTGAGCTACTTAGATGTGGGTTCTGAACCAGTAGATGACATAAGCAATCCCATTTGTCCTAGAATATTACAGAGATTCTTCTTTTTTTTATCTATTTGATTTTAAGTCTTTAAACCCTATGAGCCAAATTTACATTCAGATGAGTCATTGAAGCTTATATTGTGTGCATAAAAGGAAATGTTTATGCCAAGAGTCTCAAATGAAGTCTAGTGAGACAGTGAATTTTTTAAATAATGGTTATCTTTCACTGATCATAAATGTAATAATGCTTATGTTGAATATTTGGAAACATAAAAGTATTTTTAAAAATCTCCCATAGATGCCACCAGTCAGAGCTCTGTGTGTTTCTATATTTAACATACAGAAACAAATATACATATAGAAACAAAATTTAGTTCATACTGCATAGTTTCGTAGTCTACCTTTTTTAACCAAGTTTTTTAAACAAATTTTATTATCTAACATTGTCTCAACCATATTGGGAATGAATTTACTCTGCAATGATTTTTTTCCAATTTCTATATCTTGTCAAGGTCAGGTTTCACACCATCCCCTTCCCATTTCTGGAATTATTTTTAGTTATCTTGCTGTTGTTCTTCCTTCATTTTTGATGTTCTAAGATTCCCTCTGGTATTATTTCCCTTCCGTCTGAAGAACTTCCTTTAGAAATTACTGTAGAGCAGGTCTGCTGGATACGAATTCTCCTAAATTTTCCTTCATCTGAGAATGTCTTTATTTTTCCTTAATTCCTAAAGGATATTTTCAATGGATAGGGAATTATGGGTTGACAGTTTTTAATCTTTCAGCATTTTTTAATGAACCAATATTGTTATATTAACATTAACTGAAGTCCATTGTTTACATATCTCCTTTTTTGTTTTTTGTTTTTTTTTTAAGATTTTATTTACTTATTTGACAGAGAGAGAGACAGCAAGAGAAGGAACACAAGCAGAGGGAGGGGGAGAAGGAGAAGCAGGCTTCCCACTGAGCAGGGAGCCCGATGTGGGGCTCAGTCCCAGGACCCTGGGATCATGATCTGAGCCAAAGGCAGACGCATAACTGACTGAGTCACCAAGGCGCCCCTCTCCTTTGTTTTTGTGTGGTGTCTTCTTTCTGTTTCAGGATCCCATCCCAGATACCACTTTACATTTAGTGATTATGTCTCCTTAGGCTTTTTTTGGCTGCTATGTTCTCTCGGATTTTCCTTGCTGTTGATGACTCTGACAGATTTGAGGGATAATGATCAGGTATTTTAGAGAATGTCCCTCAGTTGGGATTTGTCTGATATTTTTTTTCAAGATTAGACTCAGATTATGGATTTTTGGGGAAAGGCCACAGAAGTATAGTCCATTTTCATCACATCATATTAAGAATACATGCTATCAATTTGATTTACCATTGACTTTGATTACCTGGTTAAAGTGGTATTTTCCAAATTTCTCCACTGTAAAGTCACTCTCCCCCCACTCCCATTTCCATACTGAACTTTTCTGAAGGAAATCATCATGCACAGCCCATACTGTAGTGTAAGGAATTATACCCTACCTCCTTGATAGTAAATACCTACATCAATTTTTTGGCATTGTTCTGCATGGAAGTGTTGTTTCTCCTCTCACATTAATTAATTCAGTCAGTCAGTCATTTTTATTTATATCAGTGTGACCTCCTGAGTATCTGTTTTATACTTTGGGTTATAATCCATTACTACTATATTTCTATACTTATTTTGTTTCTCAGATTGCTTCAGTTTTGGCTATTGGGAGATCTTTCGGTTGGCTCCTGTGTTTCCTTGACATACTCCCAAGACTGCGTTTTGTTTTGTTTTGTTTTGTGTTTTTAGACACTTCCTTACTTTCTGACACAACTAGATGCTTGTATATTCCCTGCCCCATCTTAGCAACCACCATTGTGTCAAAGATTCTTGGTTCCTTTTATTGAAGAATGGTATTAGAAACCAAGATCTGGGTGGCAGGTGTGTTATTGCTACTGAGATGTCATTGCTTTTACACCCCTTCAGCTAAGACAGCAAAGAAATATATGTGAGTATACTAACCTGTGCATATACACAAATGTATAAATATTTGTGTATATATCTACATCTAGCTACTTATGAGGTCACACTCATTTCTCTAACTCTAATCCATTAGCACATAGATCAGTCCAGCCTCATCTCCTTGTTTTTCTGTAACTTCCCACTCCAACAGTGAGAAATTCAACTCGCACTATCTGCCATCTATTTGTCTAATTCTAGTATATATGTATAGTGGTTTCAGACTGATTACCTGTAACCCATGAAAAACATACTTTATTAACTAGAATAGAGTGCTCAAGTACAGGGTATTTTGCCTTTAGTTTTACATAATCCAGTCATTTTGAAATTATTTAAGTCGACACCTTCCCCACCTCCCTCACCCCACTCCCTTCAGTGAGATTATTTCATTTGTACGGTAGTCAAATTCTTTTTGTCACAGTCTGCATTCTGTCCTGGGATTCCTAACTTCCTAATGATTTTTTTTACTCTACATATATTGTTTTACTCCTTGTGCTGTAAAGTTCTGTGGGTTTTGACAAATACATAGTGTCATGTATCCTACAGAATAGTTTCCCTGTCCTAAAAAATTTCCCATGCTTCACCTGTCCATCACTCCATATCTGAAGTCCTGGCTATCACTAATTTGTTTATTCTCTCTATAATTTTACCTTTTTCAAAGTCAAATAAATGGTAAGATATAGTAGGTAGCCTTTTCAGACTGGCCTCTTTCACTTAGCAGTATACATTTAAGATTCCATATTTTTGCATGGTTTGATAGTTCATTTCAGCAAGTGTTTCACACTTACATCCGAAGTCAGACTAGCCACGTTTCAAGGGCTCGGTGGTGACCTCTAGGACCAGCTCACAGCTCTACCAGCACCTAATAGTGGGCCTGGTACATCTTGCTGAGATTGAACAATGAGGAATTCAGGAAAAGAGAAGAGAATGCATGTTAAAGGCAGAGAGAATGGATTGGGCAAAACCTCCAAAATGGAAGAGTTTGGTGTATTTGAGTGATTGGAAAACATTCTCAGCAACTGGAGCAAGGGGGAGAATGGTGGAAATGAGGCTGGAGAGGTAGGCAAGAGGCAAAAGTATGAAGAGGCTTTTAAACAGCATTAGGAAGTCTGGATTTGTTCCAAGAAGAATGGGGAGCCATTACATGTTTTAAACAGAAAAGCAACATGATCAAGATTGGCTCTTTTTAAAAATCACCATACTTCACAGGGCAGATGGGCAGGGGCATTTCCCCCACAAGACAGGATAGGGTGGTGGCTAACCAGAAGGTTCATGTACCAGAGCTGCCACCTGCTGGCCATATAACCTTAGCCTCAGTTTCATTATCTGTGAAATGAGAATGTTAAGAATACCTTCTTCTAAGGGTCATTGTGAGTATTCCATAAGATAACTCATGTGACTGACTTATTTTACATAGCCTAATACTCTCTAGCTCCATCCCTGTTGATGCAATTGGCAAGATTTCATAAGGCAGTCAGAGAAAGACAATACCACGTGATTTCACTCATATGTGGAATTTAAGAAACAAAACAGCAAGCAAAGGGGGAAAAAAGAAAGAGAGAGGCAAACCAAGAAACAGATACTTAGCTATAGAGAACAAACTGATGGCTACCAGAGGAGAGGTGCGTGGGGAGATGGGTAACAACTTAAAAAACAAACAAACAAACAAACATACTATTACCATATGACCTCCCCCCCAAAAAAGGTAATTCACGTAAGGCATTTAGCACATAGGATTCAATAAATACTTATTCTTATCCTCCACTGAGATTGGAATAGTCTCTTGTAGGATGAAGCCACAAACCTTCCTTCTTTCTCTTCTTTACTATGCTCCTATTCTGGAGGACCCTAAGCAGATGAGAAGAGAAAAGAATGGAACGGTTTTCCTCACCCTACAACCCCAAGTCAGAAAAGAAACCCACTTTCACTATCTTGTCCTTCACCCCAGTTTGTGACTACTTTTATATCCCGAGAACAATTTGCATACAAACTGTACAGTCTCAGCGTTTTCTCCGCTCTATACCTTCATGAAGATTTCCTATGGGCTCCTTCTTTAAAAATACTGTAAGATCACCGAGGTTTAAACTCCTAATGATAATTAGAAGTAATTCTCAGAATGGCTATCTAAGTAAGAAAAAGCAATGATACTACCAACTAATAACAGATCAATTATTTATGGTGTGTTCAGGCATAGCGAACCACCCAGGACATTTGACTTACAAGTTTTGAAATAAGATAATTTAGTACAGGATTAAATCACACGCAGAGTGTTTCCCTCAATTCTAGCCAAAACATGTGACCAGCTGAGGCTGTCCCCTTCCTTCCCTCCTTCCCTTTCCTGCTACTACACCCTCCTCTACGATCTGGGGGGAACCCCACTGTGTAAAAAGAATGAAACTTTCCGTCTTTACTCAAGAGATTTACTTTAAAAGGCAGTCTACCAGGGCACCTGGGTGGGCTCAGTCAGTTAAGTGTCCGGCTCTTGATTTTGGCTCAGGTCATGATCTCAGGGTCTGAGATCAAGCCCCTATAGGCTCCCTGCTCAGCAGGAAGACTGCTTGAGATTCTCTCTCTCCCTCTTTCTCCCCCTCTGCCCTTCCCTGCCCCGCACTCTCTCTAAAATAAATAAATCTTTAAAATGCAGCCTACCATTTCTTTCATTGTAAGCTGCACCGGGCAGAGATTTGTAGTGTTTCTAATGCCAGGTAGAGGTTGAGACAAGAAAGCAGGTAGGCAGTGGAGCCCTCTCTTACTGTCTTGGGTGGGTGCCAAGAGCAGGCCTGTGTTTCCCCCTACAGCTAGTCGTGACCACATTCCCACACTTTAGGCTGTTCTAGTTCATGACTGCAAACAACCCTTCCAGAATGTGGAGCCTCATGTACGGGAAGCAGATGGGAATGAGCTCCTTGATGTTTTCTCTAAAAACAGCCTGTTAATCACCAGATCTTATACTGATTAACCCCAGTCTGGCTGAAAGCTTTAATCAAGGGGCTATAATAGCTTTGCTATGTGCAACCGAACATTTCACCTTACAAGAGATACTGTGAAAATATGTCCAGAGGGGAGCTAGAATCCTCATCTTACTTCCCCCTCCCCAAAAAAAGTATGTCCCCAGTTTAAGTTTCTAGTCAATAAAAGAACACAATAACATTTGATTCCTTCTCATTGTACTTGCAGATGTTTCAAGTATTTCTAAAGCCTTTCAAATTACTTTGAATAAAAAGCTGCCGACCCTGAGGTAGAAATGGCAGGTTTCTAAAGTATGATTAAGCCTCCATAAGCTTATTACTTCTCCAGTCATAGTAAGGCTTTAAAATTTGGGTTTCTTCTTCTTATGCACTCTCTAGAAAATTAGAAAAATACAGAAAGGGAAAGGAAGAAAAATATGAGTGTAATGAAATGTTAAAAGTTTCATATATTACACTACTTATTTCTTTGGCCTTTTAAGATGTACAGTTTGTGTATTTCATTGACACCATCATCTGCACTCGTGCAACTTGATGATTAAAAGAGAAAAAGGAAGAAGACTGTTTAGGGGAACCTGGCTTATAAGCCAGCTGTGAAATGAACTGGTATCTTAACGTAGTATGTGTGCTTTCCTGGATTGTTTTCATATTTTACAGGATAGGCTTTTCAGGACTTTGATGGTTTTTGTTTTGATGAGCTTTGTAAAGGCTCAAAGGTTTCTTGAAAACATTAATAGGTTTTTGCTATTCCAGGAATTTCGCATAACATAAATCAGAGGTACTGCTGCTATCAGGTTCCTGAGTCCTTAAAGATGATCAAAATCATTTGTATGTTCCTGGCCTGTATGGGTACGAAAATTGTGTTTATTATAGCTTTACCCTACTGGGTTCCTTGAGACAGAAAAAGAAATCTCTTAAAATTTCCAATCAATACCGACAAACACACCTACATGCAGAAGGCTGTTTAAAAGTCAATTTAGTGCATAATTTTCAATTCCAAGTGTAGGACAAAGAACTCTTATTTTTTTTCATGGTAATTATTTTACTTTTCCCAACTGGGAGTTACTATGCTATTAAAATAATGGCTTGGGGCATTTTGCAAAGCCTGCATTTAAAAGCCAGGAAAAGTGTTTGTGTTTTCCTGTTGGAAATTTTTGTCTTAATTGATTAATTTGTTCCACATTAATATTTATTAGTTTTAATACAGAAACCAATGGCTATATTCATATTTCTAGGACAAACTGCTTTCTAGACCTTCCTTGATGTAAAGGAAATACAAAGGTCAACTTGAATATTTCTTCCTTCCAACCTGAAATACCTTACTTTAGATTTTGAACCGAAGAGAAATGTTAATCCCAGGAAGGAAGAAGCAAAAGGAAAATGGTCCATCAGTTGATTGCCAACAGCCAATAATGTTATTAGCCTTTCCGTGTCTAACCCTGAAGAGCAAAACCAGAATTTGAGAAATAAAAAGAAGAAAAATTCTTTTCCATTCTTTTCATACCACCGCCAGGTGAAAGCTCCGCAGAGATTTCTCCCCATAGTAATCAAATAAATATTTAATGAATAATCTCTATGAACAAAGCACCACAGGGATTCGAAGATAACAAGGACACGATTTTTTATGTTAAGGAGCTCATGTTGTACTTGGAGAAACAGATATGTACATCACTTGGTACTAGCAGTTGGACGTTTGCAGTAATGGGGATTCGGGACGTGCATAGCGGCCCAAAGATCAACTCAGGACACAGCTGACGTCTGCAGGAAAGATACTCCATAGAGTCCCTCAAAATCAAGACATTCAGGAACACTTTGACCTGATCCCGAATCCCCCCAGATGGTCATTGAATTTGTTTCATCTAACACATTGATTATAAATCTTCAAAGCACAAAGAATGAGAAAAATCACCTGTAGTGGGCTCATTTTTTTTTTAAGTGGTTTTTGTAGCTTCTTAGATTGTATCACAGGGTGTCTCGAATTGGGCCAATCTCATTTTTAAAAACATTTTATAGTCCAAACCTAGCATTATAACGAAACTTAGCATAATTTACCGGACTAATTCCCTCTGGATTCTAATGCATCACCTTAGCACAGTACAGAGGACATTCTCAAATATCCATGGAGTAAATGGATATTTACATGTTTTTATTCAAAATGGAAATACATAATGTGGTAGTTCATTACATTATATATTATTATAAGTGTTATTATATTACATCATTTTAAGGATTATTTTATACTAAATGGGTTTGTAAGACTTATTGTTTGAAAACAGTTCCAAATTTTTAAGAGATGGGAGTTTTGCCTTTTTTTCAGGATAAGTAAGATAGATGTAATTTTGTTTATATGTTATATAAACATACATGTTCATATATATAAATCTTTTCCCTACATTTAGGTTTTAACAACCCAGGTTAGTAGCCATTTTCCTGGGGCTTTTTTTTTTTTTTTTTTTTGCTGCTTTTGGCTTTGGTTTTTTTTTGTTTTTTTTTTTTTGGTGAGAAGAGGATGCAAACTTTGGAGTTTATCAAAGTTCAGTTTTTAGAAGTTTCATACCACAAATTGAAGCTCAAGCATGTGACCCAAACTCTGCCAGTCTTTGCAGAATCCTTTTCTTTTGTGGAGGGTAGCAGGGGAAAGTCCGGGTCTTAGGGTGAGTGGCAGAGTTTCTGGGATCCACTGTGTATACTTGGTGAGTCTATGATGCCCCATGGCAGAAACCATGAGGCTGGGCCGAGGGAATGTGCGGTGTGGTTTGGGTTCCTGGTTTGTGGTCTGGTTCCTGGCGGGGTCACCTCTCAGCTTGTCTTTTGGGTCTTCCAGAGAGTCTCTGAATTTTTTACTATCCCTTAATAAATTCCTTTTCTGCCTCAGCCATCTAGAATAAGGACTGAGACTAAGCTACACAGCAAATTCTGAAACTACTTTATGCCACTGATATTTAGATTCATATTGTAAACATTCCTTCATTTTCAAATACTAATTTCATAAACATTGAATGAGATTACTTTTCACCTTATTCCCTGAGGAGGATAATAAAAGGATTATGTTGGGTTACACCTATGCTTGGAAACCTTATTAAGTGTTTATGTAATGAATTTGGTTGAGATGAGTTATTCGTAATCTAGAAATTTTAAAGTCTGTTATTTGTGAATGTTAAGTATATTATTCAAATACCCCTAGAGACCAGATGCATTTTCTTTAATAAGTTGTAAGCATTTAATTTTCTTGGAAGGTCCGTGAGTATTTAAAAAAATAAATAAAAGTGGTTTGGAAATTATTCCCTTTAACTAGAAAATATACTGATTTATTTGGTAATATAAATGTTGTTAGAATTATGGCCTTATGATTGCATCAAGTTGGCCCAATCTTTAGGAAGCACTCATAACATTTTATAAGGGATTATGACATTGTGGATTCAAAGGGTGCTACTGGTAGTCATCTAATTCCCGGATGCTCTATGTGTGGTTTGCAGCCCAGTAGCATCAACATCATTTGGCAGAAATGGAGAATTTCAGGTCATACCCCAAACCAATGGAATTAAAGTCTTCATTTTAATGAGACCCTCATGTGATTCATACAGATATTAAAATTTGAGAAGCACTGATTTTTGTCCTCATTTTATCAGACACAAAACCCAGCCCATCGAAAAAACTGAAGACAGGGGGAGAGAGGCATAAGTTAATAGTCCTCTCCATCAGGAAGTTTCTACTCAATTGCAAGTCCTTGAACCCACTTCTTCACGCCACAGTGGCAAAGGAAGCAGTCAGTCATTTTCTTCTCAACACTCCTTCGTATAACTGAACATATAAGTTACCCTTTACCAGCGCCTTGCAAACCCCCCACATGAACATAAATTACCCCTTCCCATCTCTCAGAGTTTTCTTTTCACTCACCTATAAACGAAATCTGCTGGAAAGAATGAATCAATGAGGAAATTCTTCCATTCACTCAACAAATACTTGTCGAGGAACTGCCAAGAGCTGGGGGATAGAACAGTGGGCAAAACCAAGTTCTTGTCCTTATGGAGCTAACATTTCAGTGGAGAAGGCACACAAGAAACAAGTATGTAGAATGCCGAATGTGATAAGTGCTGTAGGAATAGGGACAAAGAGTGCCAGATGTGGGGTGGGATGCTGCATACTATAGGACGGGCAGAGCGTGGCAAGATGTGCCAGCCTCATCTTACCCATTTCCTGCCCCTGGAATCAGCCATTTCTCCCAGGAAGACTTGATTTCCAAACTCAGGATGTTCATTGTTATTGGTTTGGCCATTGTTTTGAAGCCTAACATATCTCTTTTCTTCCCCAGTGAGAATTCTGGGTTTTCAAGGACACAGGGTTGATAAATTTAGATATCTCATAATTTCTTTTGTGTTTTATCCTTCATTATGCATACAGTAGATTCAGGTTAACAAGGCTACATGTCTATCAATAAATGATCATTAAATAAATTATCTAACATATGTATGCAATGGCATATCCAAAAATGCATGGAGGAACACCAAAAAAAGGGTGAGGTAGCTTTTTGTGCTCTGATGTGAAAAGATCTTTAAGACCCATTAAGTGAAAAAAAAAACAGGGTCAGACCAATGTGTATACCATTTGTGTGGAAGAGGAGTAGGGGACAGAATATATATTTATTGGCTTGTATTTGACAATTAATTGAGCATCTTCGGTACAAGAGATTTTTCTGAAATGTGTCATGAAAACTTTTCTCCTGCTTTTGGACTGTACCCAGCAAGATCCTGACTCCCTGGCTTCAGGGAAAGTAGAGTTTCAATCATAGCATTTCTATATCATTCTTTTTTTTTTTAGGGGTGGGGAGGGGCAGAGGGAGAGGGAGCAAGAGGATCTTAGGCAGGCTGCATGTCCAGCGCAGAGTCTGATGCGGGGCTTAATCTTACAATCCTGAGATCATGATCTGAGCTGAAATCAAGAGTCAGATGCTTAACCGACTGAGCCACCTAGGGCACCCCTATATTCATTCTATTTTAAACTATTAAATAAATGTTAACTTCCAGTACACACCATGCCCAGATTTAAATTTGAGGTTATAAAGGGAAAGGTCAGGGTGTTCTAGATCTTTTATTAACGAGCACTAATCCCATAAAAGTTTTGAGAGTTGAACCATGTCTCTAAATCTTACATTCACTTTGTTTCCCCAAAGTGCTCAACATTCTATTCCCAAATTTGGAATAGGCAGCTAGGCAGTGCTTAATTCTGACTTTAGTGGCAGAGTTTCTTGTAATGGAAGAGAGGGCAAATGATGAACAAGGCTTAAATTTGCAAAAAGAGGAGGAAAAGGAAGTGTAATACCCCAGAAGTTTATATTTTCATGAAAATCACAGTTGTGGGGGTAAACAGGACCCAATGGACAGTGACCTTTGTGGAATAGTATGGTTGACTTATTTTGCATCTCTTTGCTCCTATTACTGAAATGGAGATTTACTAGTAATATGTTGGTATTATCATTGTAAGAAAATCTGGGCCTAATCAGGTCAATTCATAAGGAAAAAAATGACCACTCTCTGTATGATCTCAAAGAGAACAATTCCAACTGATAAAAATGGGTGCCTCTCCAGAAAGTTCGCATTTCATTTTTTGCCTCCAAATACCTGGCTTAGGAGTATCTAATAGACATGTAGGCACACCTCCTAGAAAGCAAACACTCAGAAGATCCTCTATATGAAAAGAAAGATTAGTAGCTAATTGAGTTCTCTCCCACTACTAGAAGAAATTAGAGACAATTCTTATTGTAGATTAGGGCTTGACAGAATCATTCTAAAAACATGTCATCTTGCCGCCTTGCATTAGGATATGCTGGAGAGAAACTTGAACCATTTGCTAGCAGCTGCTAGAGAAGAGCACTCCCAGATTAGTTAACACAACAAGCATCTGGGCAACCTTTTCCTGTAGGCGCTTCTTCACTCCAGTTTCACGGACTCGCCACGCAGCCTTCAGTACACTCAAAGTCTCTTCTGATCTATAAACCTGACCAAATAGACTACAACCTGAGGCTAAACTATAGACTTCACTTTCCACAATTTAAAAGACACTTTTTAAAAACATGAATATGCATATTGATTTGGTTGGATTGAGGAGTCTCACCTCAGTGAGATATACACATGAAATATTCCCCTCTCTCCAATAACCACGCTTAGCTGTTGAGTGGCACACTTTCTTTCCCACTGGTACTTGGCAACCATAAAAATACCTCAATCTTAATCCATAAATTCTCTTATTTCTTTGGTCCCTAAAAATATTATTTCAGTTATTATGCATTAGTCATGTCCATTTTTTATATTAAGACCTTATTCTTTAGAGCAGTTTAAGGTTCACAGAAAAATTGAGGAAGAGGCACAGAGATTTACCATATACCCTCTGCTTCTACACATGCATTACCGCCCCCATTATCAACATTCCTCACCAGAGTGGTACATTTGTTGTAACTGATGAAACCTGCATTGACACATTATAATCACCCAAAGTCCAGAGCATGTATTATGGTTCACACTTGGTGTTGTACATTCTTTTTTTTTTTTTTTTTTTAAAGAATTTATTTATTTATTTGTCAGAGAGAGAGCGAGAGAGAGATCACAAGTAGGCAGAGAGGCAGGCAGAGGCAGAGGGAGAAGCAGGCTCCCTGCTGAGCAAGGAGCCCGATGTGGGACTCGATCCCAGGACCCTGGGATCATGACCTGAGCCGAAGGCAGCCGCTTAACCAACTGAGCCACCCAGGCGTCCCTTGGTGTTGTACATTCTAATGGGTGTACCATTAGAACATTTGAACCCATCGATATATAGAGATATATAGATAGTTAATGGCATACATCTATCATTATGGTATCAAAGTATTTTCACTGCCCAAAAATCCTGTGCTTGCCTATCATCCCTTCCCCCAATCCCTGACAACCACCGATCTTTTTTTATTTTTATTTTTTTAATTAATCTCTACACTCAACATGGGGCTTGAACTCACAACCCTGAGATCAAGAATTGCATGCGCTATCCACTGGGAAAGTCAGGCACTCCTGATATTTTTAACATAATCTCCATGGTTTTGCCTTTTCCAGAATGTCATATAGTTGGGATAATATATCATATGGCCTTTTCAGATGGCTTATTTCACTTTTTTTGTGTGTGGACATTAGCTTTCAATTCCTTTGGGTTCTTATCAAGGAGCATGACTGCTAGATCACGTGATAAGAGTATGTTTAGTTGTGTAAGAAGATGTCAAATTTTGAAGTGGCTTTCAAAGTCTTTCAAAGTGGCTACACCATTCTGCACTCCTACCAGCAGAGAATGCGAGTTCCTGTCACTCCACATCCTTGATGGCATTTGGTGTTGTCAGTGTTCTGGATGTTGTCCATTCTAATAGGTATGTAGTGATAGCTCATTGTTGTTTTAATCTGCATTTCCCTGATGACATCTGATGAGGAACACCTTTTCTTATGCCTATTTGTTATCCGTATATCTTCTTCAGTGAGGTTTCTGTTAAAGTCTTCAGTACATTTTTAAATCAGGTTGTTTGTTTTCTTAGTATTCAGTTTTAAGAGTTCTTTGTATACCTTGGATTATAGTCCTTTATCAGATATGTCTCTTGGAAATATTTTCTCCCAGTCTGTGGCTTGTCTTCTCATTCTCGACATTGTCTTTCACAGAGCAAAAGTTTTTAATTTTAATGAATCCAGTTTGTCAATTATTTTTCTCGTTATTCTGCCTTTGGGGTATCCAAAAAGTCATCACCATACCCGAGGTCACCTAGGTTTTCTACTGTGTTACCTTCTGGGAGATTTATAGTTTTGCATTTTACATTCAGATCTGTGATCCATTTTGAGTTACTTTTTACGCAGGGTGTAAGGTCTGTATCCACATTCTTTTTTTTTGCATGTGGATGTCCATTTGTTCCAGCACCTTTTGTTGAAAAGACTGTCTTTGCTCCATTGTATTGCCTTTGCTCCTTTGTCAAAGATCAGTTGACTACATTTATGTGGATCTACTTCTGAGCTAACTATTCTTGTTCCACCGAGCTCTTTGTCTGTTGTTTTGTTAACACCACACTATCTTGATTACAGTCCTCTAACTTTTGTTCCTCTTCTTCAATATTGTGTTGGCTGAGTTTTTTGCCTTCCCACATGAACTTTAATATCAGTTTGTGAATATCTACAAAATAACTTACTGGATTCATTTTTAAAACTTCTAGCTTTTGTCAACATCTAGTCTCTGAAGAAACGTGACTGGTGGGTAGAGAGGTGTGGTCGGCTTTCTCCCACATCTGCCCCTTTCTGCTCTGCCTTCTCTGTGCTGGTCTATGGAGGAAGAAGGAAGGAAGACCTTTCTTTCTTGGAGTTTCTGTCTCTCTGTTTACATACCCAATCCATTACTGCATATTGTCTACTTTTTTATTAGTATTATTAATTAGTATTATTAGTAGTATTTTATTAGTATTATTAATTAATAATATTATTAATAGTATTTATTAGTATTATTAATTTTATTAGTATTATTAATACTATTAGTATTAGTATTATTAATAAGTATTATTATTACTAATACATTGTTAATATATTAGTCATAGTTAATTTAAAATTTCTGTTTGACAATTCTAAAGCCTGCATCATATTTGAGTCCAGCTCTGATGCTTACCTTGTCTCTTCAGACTCTGTTTTTCCTTACCTTTAGTATGCCTTGTAATTTTTGATTGAAAGCCAGAAGTGATATACTGAGTAATAGGAATTGAGATAAATAGGTCACTAATGTGAAGTTTTATGTTAATCTAGCTAGAAGCTGGGCATTGTTTAATGTTTGTTGTAGCTATAGATACCAAAGTCTTCGAATTCCTTGCTTTTGTCTCTGTTGTGTTTGGGCTTCCCTAAGAACTCCCTCCTTAGATAGGGTCTGCAAGTTGTAACTCCTCTGGCTGTGGTCCACTGTTTTTATACTGGTATGTTGGGAGCCTGTGGGGGAAGGGGAGTGTCCCGTAATGTTATCATTAAGTCTCAGTCACTTAGTAGGTCTGTGTCTCTCCACTGTGACCTTCACGACTGTTTCCCAGCTTTTTTTTTTTCCTCCTTAGGTGAGAGAAGAAGACTAGAGGGGGCTAGAGTCAGAGAAATGCCCTTCCCCCAAGTGAGATAAGACTCTGGCGAAGTCTTCTCCCTGGAGACTAGGCCTTTGTTATGGAGAATGCGCTGGTGTATTTCACAGTGCTCTTCCCTTCTCCTGCCAGAGCCCCTAGGAGATCTTTTTTGGCTCTTCATCCAGAGAACCTGGTGGAGTTCCAGGAGGTAAAACTCACAAAAGTGTGGGGGCCCACCTAAGACACGCCTCCCCCCAGGAGTTTCTCACTCTCAAGTCACTTCAGCAGTTCATCAAAATTACCCCTCTTAAGACATAAACTGAGGCATGCTAAAAGGGTTTTTTTGAGCAAAAATTGATTTGAATCTGGCAGCACCAAACTGATGCTCAGGAGTGTTCCACTGAGAGGATCTCAGGGAGATACTTTGATAAGAAAAGGTGGAAGCAAAGTAAGGAAATTATTGACTCACTATGGCTCCAAACCTAGTTGGCTATTTGATTGCTTGTGCCTAGGTTTCAGTCTTGTAACCTGGAGGCATTTATAGGCTTAGATTTTGGTTTGCTTAAGTAAGCAAGCTGTCTTGGCATCAGAGCCACATCAGTCTAAAGCTTTCTCTTCTAACTGAACATCATTTGAGGATTCCTACCAGTCTGTGCCTTCTGTTCCAGGTGGTCAAATCTCAAGTTTGACCCTGGATTCCCTTTTCTCTCCAGATTGGGGGCAGCAGTTTGCCCTGCGATCTCCATTCTCTGATGGGCCCAACAAAAGTCATTTTCACCTTGTTTAGCTTTTTCTTGTTGTAGGGACAGGAGTAGCAGCTTTCTATCTTTGCACATGTAGAAGCTGAAACTGGAAATCTATAACCCAATTTTGAACTAAGAACTTTATTTATTTATTTTTTAATTTTATTTATACACTTGACAGAGAGAGAGAGCATAAGTAGGCAGAGAGGCAGGCAGAGAGAGAGGGGGAAGCAGGCTCCCTGCTGAGTAAAGAGCCCTATGCTATTCGGGCTCAGTGCTGGGATTGAGATCATGACCTGAGCCGAAGGCAGAGGCTTTAACCCACTGAGCCATCCAGGCGCCCCTGAACTAAGAACTTTAAGAAAGACTTTAAAAAAAAAAAATAAATGGCCTACAGATGGAAGCCAAAGACCTCTATAGATGATTTTTCCATTATTCAACAAGTGGAAAAACTTACATAGTTATTTCAGAGTGGTGAAATCTGTTTATAAGTCTGACTTAGTTCTTTCTTTAATTTTGTCTAGTCAGCCAAAGAGTGCTGACACAGATGATAATTATTATAAGAATGAGATGTACCTTTCTAAGGGGCCTTAGTTGTATTATTCCAAAATGCCAAGGAATATAACTCTTAAGAGTATATCGTTTTCACTAAAAAATTGAGTATCATTTCCCCCAGCTCCTGAAGCTTTCCTCATTTGAAATTGGAAAGGGGAATTTGAAATCCAGAATGTTGTTGGTTTTATTCGTTGACTTATATTGCCTCCCTCATTGTTTAACCCACAGAAGTTTTGCTTCCCATCAAGGTCAAGAGCCCATTCAGACTCAGTACTTTATCAGCCTCTACTTTAACCTCGCCTGTTGCTCCTCACACAACACACCTCAGTAAATACTTGGCATTAAATTGGACATAGACTTATGTGACTTTTTACTGCATTGGGTTACCAGAGTTTGCCATGAGCTTTGTGTTCCAATCTAGCTTGTTATTCTTATCTCTTGGCTTAAAATGTTGTGCCTTACAAAAGGCTTCTGTGAGCAAACATTCGAGTAAAATGAATTACCCCCTTTCAAAAGGGCCTGAATATGGTTTTTCACAAGACCTATTACCATGCCTTATACTTCATTATAATCTACTGGGGAGTTATTGTGCATTTTGAAATGGAGGCTAAATTCCTATTTTTTATCACCTGATTAGTATTTCTGAATTGGCTCTGGTGCCAAAAGGAATATTTTCCCTTACTGTTTCTCCTTTTCAGTAGTAATATAAATATAATAAAAAGCAGTAGAATGCATCCCCTCTCCAGAAACAAACAAAAACCAATTACGGTCAATCCTGAGGGAAGTCTTCGGTGGAGAAAGCCAAGAAAAGCAGAGAGAAAGCTGAATACCTCTGCCTTTATCTGTTCTCTCTGCCTAGCTTTTTAGGATCATATTTTCACAGACCAATTTGGATTCTTTCATGCCCAGGTGGGGAAGCAGAATTTTTATCCTGAACACATGATTGATGTGTTGAAATGTATGCAATTTAATCGGAGAGGGGTCCGTTCTTTTTAGGGCTTATTTGTGATGTGTGTTTTCTGGCTATAGGACAAAACACTGGGCAGCCCTAGGAAACAGACCAAGGAGCCTTAATGAAGGCTCAGCCTGCTAGCTCACGGTCCACATTCCTTGCCTGTGGGCCGACAGGAAGAGTGACTGGGAGGATATGGAAACGCGGAAGGGTGATTCCCTGTCCCCGCTCTGTGGCCACTGCCACCACCCTGCTCTGCACGTCCTGGGTCCGCCTGTCCTTAAAGCAGTTCTTGTCCTTCCTGCACTCAGCTGTGCATTACGAGGAAGGCAACTTCTGCAGAGAGCGTATCCCAGGCTCCTCTGCCACGGTTTTGCTTTTAGGGCTGGTTTTCTTGCGTTGATCACCTCACTAATACCACCGGGCTACTTCTTTCCCTCTTCTGTGACACCTAATCAGTTAGAAATGGCATTCTTTTCCTTCTTTCTCTGGCTTCTGGCTGGAGGGAGATGGAAGGCAGGGGGCCTCTTGCTTCCCTCTTGGCACCGGGAGGCAGGGCAGCATCTCTAGCAATGGCTCTCCCGCCAGGACGTGGGGGCACCCCCGAGGGTTCCAGCTTCACCAGGATACCCGACTCAGGCTCTGGTCCCTCTGTCCCCCCACTGGAGGGCTTCCTGCTTTGCTGACGTCTGGTTTTAGCTTTGCAGTCGCCTGTTTACCCTCGCAACTCCTGCATCATCATAAAGCCAGTTCCTAGCACTGAATTCCCTCTGTGGGAGATCCTGAGTGGTTTCATTATCCTGCTTACCCTTTGACTGCTACCCATGTCCCTGGTATATTTGTCCTAGCCCTGGGAGGACGGCTCCTCGATGCCACATGTTTTATTGTCACAAACATGCTTTTTAGAAACTTCATTCAAACCAAGCACCATGTGTTAATGCTAATGTGTCATCTCAGTGGGTCACTGTGAATACTTATTGCTAAAAACTCATAAGGTCAAGTGTGATATCTGATCACTTAGAAGGGCTTAGATGCACTTTTCTCAATGGACTGGAGTCAAGCAGAACATTAACTCTTCAAAGGATGAGCAAAGATGTCTCTCAATGAAAAGTGAGGGTGGGATCGGGTCATCGTACCTGCAGCACAGACACGGGAGTGTTAGACCTGGATCCCACCCCCAGATCTTCCAGGTCTTAGCTGAGTGAGCCCAGTCCCTATGTGTCTCTGGCCTTAGCGTTCTTGAGGGAAAATGAGATAGCGCAGATAGAGGGACACACATGGACAGCACGTGTAAAAAGCCTGGCATAGGAAATGCTTGGTCTTGCCTTTAGGGCTGCTTTTCTTGTTTTGATTCTCACTAATATTACCATGCTGCTTCTTTCCCTCTCCTATTTAACCTAATCATTTATAAAATGAAATTCCTTTCCTCATTTCTCTAAAGCACAGCTAAGGTGAAATTCTTAAAAAGAACTTTACTTGAAAGCCAAGGGAAACCAAAAAGGAAGTGAGCGGATCCAAAAGCAATAAAGCCACGCTCATAATGGAGGGGTTCCTGAAAGGCATTGGCCAGTGATTTTGTTTCTCAGGGACCCGGACTGCCTGTCGCAGATGCCCTCTGTCTCACCAGCTCTGGCTGCTAGGCACAGAATATGGATTCTCATCTACTGAATATGGTGTCCCCTTTCAAAGACAAATTTTTATTCCCCCAAAATAAAACTTTCCCTGCTTTCACCCTGCATGGATTCCTTAGAGGTTTTATTTAAATAAAAGGACTGTCCCCTTCTCAAAGCATCCATTCATTGTGTTACCCCTAAACCTACAATCTTTGAGCCAGAAAAGGTTCTGAGAACGCTGCCTTTCAACAGATTAAACAGCCTCTGGGTCCTGGAATGGGTACTAGGATTATCAGGCTGAATGGCAACCTTGCGTACATTTTTACCTCTTTAGAAGTTGCGAATCAAAGGAACAATTCTGGTTGAAGCCTGATGCCTCCCTTGCTTTCGTAATACTCTCTTTTGAGGGTTCCAAGGAATCAAAACGGGAGCTATAGAAATTAACTAACCGAGGGACCTCTTTTAGCATTTTGTTCAAATATAGCCACTTCTATAGACACAAATGAAAAGATTCAATCTTCAAATATGTTTTCTTGCACTTACCAAAAAATAAATATTCATCAGTAATCCTCAAGTATGGGCATCATCTTCTCTCTCCCAGCCAGCCTCTCAAATACTACTGCAAAGGAAAGTTAACTTTTTCCTAGGAAAGAAAAGGTTACCTCAGAAGCTAATCCTGCATCCCTCTACTCTAGAGCACATCTACCTGCACCTCTTTCTTCTAAGACAAGAAGAAGAAATGGGTTTCTATTATCTTCAAGAATAACCAGAAGTGGGGTACTTGGGTGGCTCAGTGGGTTAAGCCTCTGCCTTTGGCTCAGGTCATGATCTCAGGGTCCTGGGATCGAGCCCTGCATCGGGCTCTCTGCTCAGCAGGGAGCCTGCTTCCCCCTCTCTCTCTGCCTGCCTCTCTGCCTACTTGTGATCTCTCTCTCTGTCAAATTAATAAAATAAAATCTTAAAAAAAAAAAAAAAGAATAACCAGAAGCTTCCACAACTTACCTACATAACCAGGCATAGTCCTAGACATAGAAACCAACCTGTGTAATATAAAGAAGTGGGATACATGACTACTGGGAACTCACAACTCGGAAATGATCAGCATGTTTTAACTGCACACATTTCCAGAGCCCTGGTGCATGCTGGTCTGGCGCTTTTGAACATTTTTTCAGGTGACTTGGGATCACACAACTCCGTCTTCTTTGAGGAAGTAGTACAAATACAGGGCATCGTCGCTCTCCCAGCTGAAGGTCTGCCCTAAGGGAATGTGGGCGATTCGTGGGCAGTCAGTCTCTGTTTAAAGTACCTGTCGAATTGAACCAGATCGACATTGCTTGGTTGTGCTGGTTGTAAACAGCGTGCTGCTGAAATACTATAGCATTGCTTGACACCTGTGCTTTAGTGATTTCAAGAGGAGGAAAGTCTCCTTGATGCCAGGGAGGGGATGGAAATGTTTAAGTAAGTCAGTGAGATTTCCATCATTCGGAGTAAATCTGCATCTCATCTATGCTCTTAAAGCTTTGTATTCTGTCCCTGTTTCCTTAATTCTATTATAATTTTAAAGCAGCAACTCATCTGAAATTTGCTGTTGATAAAAAGAAAGGCGTACATTTATACATGTATATTTGTATTTATGTACATAAAGTATTTTAAATTAATATTGACTTTTATTTCCTTCATTGATTCTATTTTTTTTAAATTAGGACTAGAGGGAAAATCCACCAATTCATTTTCAGTGTAATGGCTTGAATTTGCAAGAAGTAGGGTTCTTAGTATAATGTGTAATAATGTCTGGATTACGGGTTTTTTGTTTGTTTGTTTACTGCTATAACGAATTACCACAAGCTTAGTGGCTTAAAACAACACAAATTAATAATTCTACAGTACTGTAGGTTGGAAGTCTGAAATGGGTCTCACTGGGTTAAAAATAAAGGGGTTAGCAGCCAATTCCTTCTGGAGGTTCTAGTTGAGAAATCATATACTGCTTCACCTTTTCCATCTTCCAGAGGCTGCCTTCCTTCCTTGGCTCTTGGCCTCTTCCATCAGCAAAACCATCAAAATCAGGCCAAGTCTGACTCACGCTGCTGTCTCCCTCTGATAACGCTTTTGCTTCCCTCTTCCATCTTCTAAGAGCCCATATGATCACAGTGGACCCACCAGGAAACACCAGGATCATCTCCCTATTTTGAGCCTTAACTTAATCACATCTACAGAGTCTCTTTTGTCACGTAATCTAATATATCTACAGGTTCTGGAGATAAGGCTGTGGACATCTGGGGGGGGGCATTATTCTGCCTGTCACAATCTCATAACTAAATGTGCCATCATCTCGTACCTTCTAGAAGTAGCATAAACCACATATTGATGGTTCTACCACCATCTTTTGACTACACATATCTTTCCCCTCCATTTGGAAATGCCATTGCCAGATATTACAGACAACTAAGGGAGGGGTTTGGTAGGACTAATGGACTGACCTATGTAGCTGTGTACCAAGGGATTTTCCTGGGACCCTAATTCAGTAGCTTCATCTGAAAAATGTAGATAATGGTGGGAGCTTCATGTAGATCCTAGAGCTGTTCTGATAGTCACAGAATCCTGAAAACTGTACACCACTTTCCAAAAGAAAGGGACAGTACAGTAGCTGTCCCAGAGCGTTCTAGGAACTTGAGTACATAAAACCACCAAGAAGGATCATTTAGAAATTAAGTCTTTTTTTTCCAAAAATACAAATTACAAAAAAAGAATCTTAACTACATGACAGAGGATGAAATCACTCATTTCCATTCTAAATCAATACTTTATCCCTATCCCTTGAGATCGGTCATTTTAATCTCCATACATGTTTATCTTGTTTCGCTTTTTCTTCTGCTCTGATGTTTGTTATGCTTTGAGTAGATATTGATTCCCTTCTCATTAAGCCTGCAAACATCTAATCATTCCTATCTGTTTGGTTTTTTCATTTTTAATAATTTATATTTAAATCTCGGCAAATTGAAGGTCTAATTTTGCCCTTTGAATGCCTCTGCATTCAAGTTATTCAGGCAGATTTTATCTCTTGTTTTTTTAATTCTATTTTGAGTTTTATAAAAATGGATATTTCTTATTATCCCCAACCCATAATTTTCTTTAGCGAACTTTTTGTTTAATTTTCTTTTGCCTTAACATTTTATTTTTCAGACACCTCTCATTGAACCTCACGTTCCTCTTCGTCCTGCTAACACCATTAGCAAGGTAATGGGATATAGGTGGGTTGATGAGCCATCAGAGCTAGCTTCTTAAGTAACCACTGGAGGTGGTCAATATGTCAGAGCGTCATATCAGGAAAACTCGTCTAGACACAATAAATATTCAGTGTGTTTCAGTTTTTAAGTAAAACAGTGACATGTCAGACAAGTGAACAATGTAAATGTGTGAATGAGTTGTATTTGTTCAAGCCAGAGTCAGAAAGTGATTTAAGTATTCATCTAATTTGTTTTCCTTCTATAAATTCTCCTTCTTCCTCTTCCTCTCCTTTCACCTGATTAAAATCCAGGTCCCTTCAGAAAAGATCCTCAGGGCTGGAAAAATTTTACGAAATGCCATTCTCTCTCGAGCACCTCACATGATAAGAGATAGAAAATACCACCTGAAGACATACAGGTATGTGCAATAACCTTAAAGCCCCGGCCCCTCCAGATTCATGTCCAATGAAATTGGAACAAACTTCCCTTTTCTTGTTTTCCATCCATGGGCAGATTGTTGTATAATCCTCCAGGTTCTGGAACATCTAAGCTTGTCTTTGATCCTTGCTTAACTTTAATTATCCTTCATATTCCCAGCAGTTACTCCTAAACTAATTTGCTTGGGCATTGGTTTAATTGTAATAAACAAAGAGAAGAAAAAATTTTTTTATTTATGATTGCTAATTTTTTTTAGAGAAGCCATTAGATTTAGGTGAGATTCAACTAACATTTACTGAACATTTATTTGCTCTTGAAGCCCTCTGCCGGGGCAGTTTCCATACGTTATCTTATTTCACTCTTACCACAACCCTGCTGGGTAGGTGTTAGGCCATTTTTCAGATGATAAAACTCAGGCTCAGGGAGATTAAATGGTTTTCCTTGTCCAAGTCACAAGTCTAGTGAGTGGTAGAGCCAGGATTTAAACTGACCAACCTTGGTTGATTTCCAAGTGCAGTGATCTTTTCAGTTCCTTCTATCATTCATTCATTCCATAAATGTATTAAGTACCTACTGGGCACCAGACGCTATTGTGTTCTAAGCCCCAAGGATACAGGAGTTAACAAAATTATACAATGTTTTTTACGGGGTTTACTTTCTACTGTAGGGTTTCATTCTAGTATAAACATAGTGAGATATGCAGCTCTGTATCACATCTATAATCATTTAGAATAAGGACTCATTATAGCTGTCACTGGAGTTAACACATTATTTAGCTGAATCTTCTGGGATGACTGAAGAGTGGAGGTCAACTGAAGATTCATGTCCGATCTTTGGCTTTTGATTTTTTTTTCAATTCAAGGATTTAGGAACTGGAATGGCCCATGTATGGCACACAAGCCTTCACTCTCTCCTTGCACCCATGGATCACCCTCATAACCCTCTCTCAGCAATCACTCAATTCTCCCATTTAGCCCAGACATGACCTCAGAACCCATCAGACCTGGCATGAGTCAAAACCCATTTGATTCACATGAACCAAATTCATAAGTCACACAGAAAAGCTAGATTACAAATTTTAAAGTTATCATGAAGGATATATATCTTTCTAGTGACTATCAACTATGATAGAACCTGTAAAATTAGACCTGATTCCTCTGTAGTGAACCTTCGAATACATATGCCTCAAGATCCAGTCACTTTCTCAAGGACGGAGATAGAAAAACATGGCAAACTCTTCCCCTTTGGATCACTTTTTCTGTACTCCATGCAAGTAAATGCTCTTCAGCTTGTACTTGTCATGAATATGTTTACAAGACCCAAACTGACAGTATATTTATTACATTTATTGGCCTCTTCTTGGATAGAATTTTGAAAATGAGATAAGATTTGAGAAACACTTTAGTCTTATCAACAGACACATTCCATTTCTTAGGACAGATTGTTCATTTAGCCCTTTTAATGTTGATATTTACCAGCTACCATTTTGGATGACTGCATTTAGAACTCCAACCCTAGAGGTTCATTCTTTTGGGAGTCTGTGGTCTCTACACACTGCTATAATTTTAAGAGAAGTAAAGGTTAAAAAAAAAAAAATCATGTGTCACATGTTCCCAAAGAGAGTTGGAACACCTTAACTCATTAAGTGAATCTCAAAATCTCATATGGCTAAAGGACCTTTTTCTTTTTAAGTCTTTATTATTTTTCCCCTGACTTAAGATGTGACTATGCTTTTCCAAGTGTTGACTTGCATTAGGGAAATTCCATTAAAATATGTCATCTTTGTGACAAAATGGAAACTAGGAGTCAGAAACCATAAACTCTTTCTTGCTCCATAGTACTAACATTTTAAATCCCCGAAATATAGGTGTCATGTCTATTCCACACCCTATGACACAAATTAATGATCTGTTGGTAATAACCCATGGACTCAACTGAAAGCCGAAGGGATGATTTCTTTTTTCTGTATCCCAGTTTGAGTTCCTTGCCCCACACCTTGTACTTCCCAGTTCCATCTCTCTGCTTCCTACTCCCCACCCCCTCACGTCACTGCTGCAGTATTAGAGCGTTGGAAGTTTCCCCGGCTGCAGTGTCATCCCCAGTGATCACCATGCTAAGGTCTGCTGTCGATTCTAAAGTGGCTAGAGATCATTAATGGAGAGGAAACCCATTGCAGTGATTCCATCAGCTGCAAGTGGCAAGGCTATGTGTCTTTGTTCTGTATTCTGACCGTAGGATTCTCATACCCTGTACAAGGGCCCATGTGTTCTGGAATCATCGCAAATCCTTTTAGTGAAGATAATCATTGAATTAAAAGCCACATGAAATTAATTTTTCATTCTTTTATATGACTTTTCCCATTAAGAAATTCTCAAATTAGAAGAGGCATGGTTTTATAGGTCATATGTTCGGAATGTATAGTAACTAGGTGCCCCCTTTGCTCACTGAAGTTCTTTATGGAGGTATAGGCTATTTTCAGAGCAGCCCTGGAAACCTAATGGCCTTCTCAGTACATCTTCCTTGTGAAATATTCCAGGGTCGGACCTGAATCCGGGCATCCCAGGAGCTTGGATAGATTCTCAGAGTGCCTAGGATATTAGAACTGGAAGTGGCCTTAGAGGCCATCTTTTCCTCCTTGTTTTTTTTACAGACGAGAAAACCCAAGAACCAGAGAGTTTAAACGATATGGCCACAGTCACATAGCTACTAACTAGCAGACCCGCTGCCGTATCTCATGACCCCTCCCAGGCTAAGTGCACGGCACTTCCTAAAGTTCACGGCACCGGGAAATTCCCCCAGTTTAAACTAGAGAGGAGCTCCCTAAGCTCCACCCCAAAGATGGTGCCATCCTTAGCTGGGGAGGGGAGGCCACCAGTGACACAGACCCACCTGCTCTGTGACTTCCTGTGTTGTCCCTTGGGATCCGTTCCTAAGGCTTCAAGATTCCATTTCCACCTTTGAACCATCATGTCCCAAGCACCTGCCCTTCTCTCTCACCCCACCTCAGTGTTCCCTCGTATGTGTGTGTGTGTGTGTGTGTGTGTGTAATTATATGTTTCCTAACTAATGCATGTAGTTTGCCCATCCCGACGAACTTACCACGGAGGGGCAACTTGGGGGTGGAATGTGTGACTATTACAGAAAGCGTGTGGAGCCCCTCAGATGACAGGCTCTGCCACAGTGCTGATGCTCATTACATAGGACTTTTTTCAAAGAGATTTGCATCGCTAATTGCTTGTTTCTCCCAACACCCCTCTGAGGAAGATCAGTAGTATTACTTGAAAATATAAAGTGCTATATAATTTTGCACTTATACAGCGCCTTTCATGGAGCACCTCCAAGTGCCTCACAAACATTAACTCTTTCCTCGCAAGGCTCAGGTGAAGGAAGTCAGAATTCCGTTTTGCCTTCCTTTTACACTGAGATTTTCTGGGACCCGCTCAGGACGAAAGAGTTTCGGTCTCTGGGATTGGCTTGCTAGATAATGTTCCCCATCTCCTGGCCCTTCAGTCTCCCCTGGAGCTGCAGTTTGTAATGCTCTTTCATTGCCTGGAAGGTTCCCTCGTGAGCTGAGTGGTTTCACTGTTTTGTACGAAAGTTTGAGAACCAGAGGCCACACCATGCCATGCTTTGTTGGCAGTAAGACCTCTTATGGTGGAAGAGCACAAGCATTTCGGGAAGGTCTTTCCAAAGCCACCTCCCAGCCTTCATCTGCAAGGGGGTGACTTCCCACCCTTTGTTTCCCCCCTCTCCCTAGGCAGTGCTGTGTGGGGACCGAGTTGGTGGACTGGATGCTGCAGCAGACTTCATGCGTGCACTCCCGAACTCAGGCTGTGGGCATGTGGCAGGTGCTGGTGGAGGACAGCGTTCTCAACCATGGTAAGACGAGCCACAGTCCCCGGAAAACCCTCTGGAAGTGCTAAGTGCATTTCCCCGGTGAGTTGTTGCTACACTCCCACGTGGGCAAGAAAGAACTATGATCCCTTCAGGGGCCCGCAGAGCCAGCGTCTTCATTTAGCAACACGAATGCAGCGAGCAGAGGCTATCGGTTGCTCTGTTCCCCCATGTGCCTTCCTAACTTGGGAGAATGTATGAAGGGAAAATGAAACTGCAGCCCGAGTGCATCAGCTCCAATTATGTTTATTAGTTTACATTCGCGGTTCATTGATCGTGTGATTATACCCTGAGCACAGCAATCCTGATGCAGGGGCAGAATGAAGAGCAACGAAATGTGTGGCTGGGCTGACGGCGTGAAAGAAAGTAATGAATTCCGAAGCTGCCTTTTAATGGTGGTGTCATCTGGGAGAGCCAATTTGTATACACACAGGATGACCATATTGCTCGAATGCAGATTCTGATTCAGCAGCTTTGGGATGGGTCTTGAGGGTCCGTATTTCCAACCCGCTTCTACATGATGCCGATGCTGTGGTCTGGGATCATATTTTGAGCAGCAAGAATCTACTCCTTCCCTTCACCTTTCAGCAGTGTTGGTGCTCCATCCTGAAAGGGGGTTAGAAGCCTTAAGATATAGAAATGAGAGATTCTGAGCCAAGTTCACTGACTGTCCTACCGAGATCTAAAACTTTTTCTTTAAAAGGAACAAGAGAGAAAAAAAAAACTTAAAATCACAACTGTTCCTTCTAGGGTTATACGACCTAGAAGCTTGGTCTAGTCAGTTTTGTTCAAACAATTAATTTTACTCTAACTTTTTTTTTTTCAGCGCAGACAGACACGTTTACAAACAGCACACACAGAAAGGCATGAATCCTGATCCCTATAAAGTAGGGTTGTTTGAAGTCTGGGCTCAAAAACCTGTATAGAGCATCATCTGGCAATTGGTTATTTTCCTGCTGGGGGCACATGGCCCACATGCTAGAAAATGTCACCAGGGCAATTTTTGCGGGCCAGAGTGCTCATCTTCGAAAAGTTGGCAGGCTCTCATCAGACAGGGGCAGGGCGAGCTGGAGCCGGGCGGGACCGAGAGGGCGGCGAGGTGCCTGGCCACGGCGTGGGAGGTCACGTCTTCCGGCTGCACGGCCCTGGGCGAGTGGGAGGGAGTGCGCTGCGGAGGCTCACCACTTCGCTGTCGCTTGGCTCCCGTGCCCGACGCCGTCCCTTTGCTTCTGGTAAACGCGGCTGGGAGGCCGAGGGACACCGGCTGACTCCTGCCTTCATGTTTCGCGTAGTGGACCAGGAGCACCACTTCCAAGACAAATATTTATTTTATCGATTTCTGGATGACGAGCACGAGGATGCCCCCTTGCCTACTGAGGAGGAGAAGAAGGAGTGTGATGAGGAGCTGCAGGACACCATGCTGCTGCTGTCGCAGATGGGCCCTGACGCCCACATGAGGATGATCCTCCGCAAACCGTGAGTGAGATCGCGGCGGCGCCCCCTGCAGGTCCCCGGGGCCATGGCGGGTGCGAAAAGCAACGCTCACCCGTGGCCGTGGCTGTGGCCGTAGGGAACCAGGCTGATTTCAAAAGTCCTGGCCTTCACCCAGGGCCCAAGGAGAGGCTCTGAAGGAGCGACACAGTAGCGTTTGTCCCCCTTCTATTTTATTTTTGAGTTAGATAATTCAATCTCCCTTCTGCATAAGTTAAAACTGTACAGATTTTTAGAGGTTGGTTCAGGATGTCAACACCGAGTCCACCTATTAAACGACCTTTGGGCAATGACAAACAGAAACTCCTCGGTTTCTGTGCCAGACTGAGACAGCCCCTTTCTTTCTAATGCAAGAGGACGGAGGTCATCAGAACCGTGGACGTCATGCCTATGCTTGTGTGCATTCTTTCATTCAACACATCCTTTCCTGCGGTTCTGAACCTTCTGCTCTTCAGCTTAAAGACGCGTTCCTAAGAGAATACCGCTGCTGCATGAGCGCTTCCAGGCCTCCTTCCTACCCGGGCCGTGCTCTCCCCCTTCCTTCTCAGCCGAAATCTCTCCCCCTTCAGTAACAACCCACCAGCTATGCTGGAGGATTCTGAAGTGTTTCCTCAGGTGGATTCAGAAAGAACTTACCGAGCCCCTCTTTGGCTCAGGGATCTCTCCCGATTGCTCTGGGGCACACAGAGAAGCATATGCCACGGCCCCAAGCTCACAGAAAACTTTTCAGTAAGGGATGACTTGGCACTTGGTTCTGAGGCCACCACACACAGGCTTATATTTTTCTTCTGCGAATAAAATGGCCCTCCACCCTGCGACCAGGGCCAGCAGCCGTGGTCCACTCTGAGTCACCGGCTTGGCCAGCCTCCATTTATGAGCGGGCCTCGACAAGAACATTGAATTTTACATGTCTTGTGTGTCCACTGGGCACTTTCCAAAAGTGCCAGTTCCCTCAGACCAACTTCCCCACATCTGCCCCTTAGACCAACTTACGGTACTTCTCAGTGCTTGTTTCCTTCAACGTATTTTATTTTTTGCCATGTTATGTCCCCTTGGTCAAAACTTTCTCTTGGGTCTTCATGTCTACCACCATGTGTATCAATGGCCCGCCCTGATCCCAGTTAGCACCATCATTTTTAGCTCTAGAACATGGATTCTAGTTCGGTTCCTTTAGCCTCAAAACCCTTCCTTCAAACAAAAAATTTTATGAAAAAATCCAAACTATCAAACAAATGCTAGCACTTCACTGACCTAATATGAGTAGCATCCGAGAACCTTGGCCAGCCAGTGTGTGCTCTGTCTGCCCTGAAGGATCATGGGTGTGGGTGGCTAAGGGGGCACAAGAGAATCGTCAGGGCATGGAGAACTCAGATGAACACCATGCTAACCCGTGCTTTCTTTCACATCAGCCTGCTTCCCTTCCCCACATGCCTTTGTCCCATTGTCTGGATCCATCCACTTCTTGCTGCCACTTTCATTCACGCCAACACCATATAGAGGTTCTGAAACAAAAGTGGGACAGCTCCTAAGGGGCATTTGGAAATGGGGGAGGGTGTTTTGGTTTCGTCAGTGCATGAGGGAGCACACTTCTGCCATTCACCCAGCAGTGGCTAGGACCAAGGGTTGGTAAACACACCCAACAAGACCTAGGACCCTACACAATAAGGAGCCATCCTGAAACTAATGCTCCTGTTGAGAAACATTGCTATAAGCTGTAAGTTTCTGAAAGGCAAGGACACATCTCATTTTACTTCATTTATTCATTCATTCAGCCAATATTTGATAAACACCTATTTTGTTCTAGAAACTATGTTAGTTGCTAAGGCTAAAGCATCAAACAAGAGGGTTGCATCTCCTTGCTGGAGTTTTCTGCCTAGTCCAAGAGATAGACCTTGAACAGTTATGCAAAGAATCATTTTATCATAGCTGTAGTACATGCTACAAAGGAAAATATAGTGTATATTAATAGAGTATAATACGGAAAGGGGGATTTAATCTGGCATAGAAGTTAGAGAAAGCCATATTCCTAGCTCTGTGCATTCCACCCGACAGACTGTCATTAACATTTGCTGGGTGAATGAATAGTCAAACAAATACATAGTCCCAGCTAATGTGCCCTCAGCTCTTAGTTGCTTCCAGGGAAGCAGAAATGCCATTCAATTCACAAAGATTTTTGAGCATGGGCCGAAGAGGTTGTGTGTGTGTGTGTGTGTGTGTTTATTAATAAAATGGTTCCTGCCTTTGGAAATTTTATAATCCATTAGAGGAAGCACTCCCAAATTAGATTCTGATGCGACAAATATTTATCGAGTGCTTGCTGTGTGCCAGAAACATTCATGCTAATTGCTTGATTCACCCCCACAAGAGCCTGAGAGCTGGTTTCATGAGTGACCCTTAGAAATAGGAGCCTTGTTCTTGCGCTTTTCTTCACTGAATTGCATGATCCTTGGCAGCCCAAAGAGTCTTCAGAGAAAACTACATTCCGAAGGTTGGATTTTTCCAGTCAATCACTGGAAAGTACAGGTTTCACCAGTATTCCAAGACACATCATTTGGGTGCCCTTTGGAGTTTCCCTGTCTTTCCATGTTCTGTGAAACTACAAAATTGGAATCTTCTGACTCAGGACTCCTTTTCTTTCTGTTGGAAAGACAGCCCCCAAGAGATGAGATGGGAAAGTGAGAAAGAAGGAATCTCAGGGGACAGACTTTCAAACCCTACACACACACACACTTTGGGGGGGGGATTGGAGGGGAGTCTAATAATGACTTGTGGAGCTTCTGTTTTATTTTATCTAAATAAAATAAAAATTTTTTATTTTAATTTTAATTTAATTTAATTTTTATTTTTATTTTTATAGTGGAAAGGAAATATGCTTAGTTGACCAAGAATTGCCAGTATCACTGCTACCCTTAAAGAGACCAGCTGAGCACTTTGCTCCTAGAAACTTAAGGGCATGTTCAAAGGTCCTGGAAGTGTTGACTTTTTACTGCCCAGACAACCAAGTCATTAGGAAATGTGGAGGCATGAGATGCATTGGCTCCATATAGACCGGGGCAGGACCCCCAATTTTTTTTTAACTCAGCACAGCTGCATTTTATGATAGTCACCACTGCCGGAGGGGCTGCAGAACTCTGATAATTACTGGGAAAGAAGTAACACAATATTCTTTGATGAGAAGATTACTTTGAGAATTTGATTGTATAATGAAGATGTTGCTTTGAAAGGTACTTCCCATTGTTCTGAATCTGAGACTCGCTAGCAAAAAAAAAAAAAAAGTGTCACTTGTTTTGACAGGCTACTTAGAAAAATTCTCTGTTTATTACATTAACTGCAGCATTTTAACTGTCAGACTATGAAAGAATGTTCTGTAGTTTAAAAAACAGAATAGAGCTTCAGGGGAAATTTTTGGCATACTCTTGTTGCTATTGGTATTGGAAAAAAAAAACATACATTCTGAATGTGAAATTAGCTTTTTGTGTGGTGGCAGGCGGAGTGACTCACAATGCCCATCCTGGTTTCACAGGTGCAGACCTGGATGGCACTGGGGGGCAAGTACTACAGAACAGTGACAGTTTGATGGTGCTGTTGTCGCAGCTCGCAGACAGGGCCATCAAACCTCAGATGAGCTCTTAGAGCTAATTGTTTTGATTTTGCTTTGTTTATAAGTCTAAAAACAAGAGGTTACCCTACAGCAAGTAGATACAGTGGAGCCCCTTGCCAGTAGAAACATTCCTTCTGCTTACCTTTGATCAGACTTTGGCTAGGAGGCCACGGGCAAAAAGATGTACTGTGACCAGGTAAGCAGGATTTATAAGCTCGGGGGCCCACTGGATAAAAAGAGGCTTCAGGGCCACAAAGAGGGCTTTGGTCGTACCTATATGCCTCTCAACCTCTTCTTCCAAGAAAAGTGAAATATGATGTCCCACTCTATAGCATGGTCTGTCTGAAACCAGCCTAAAGTTGGGAAGGAAATGAAGTAGATGCCATTCGCCAAATCTTGTTCTAGGTAGGTCTGCAGTTCTGAAATTCCCTACAAGCCTAGAAGCTTAACTAGTTGAGAAAGGGATAAGTTAGTTGGCCTGAGCAAAAGTGGGGGGGGGGGAATATATATACATATTTATATATATATATAAAACAAAGAAATGATATATAAACACATAAAATATGTGTAACAAGGATATATGAATACACACACACACACACACACACACACAGAATTCTTGGCAGATTCTGGAATCTTCCAAATGGGCCAGAAACTCAGAAAGTTGAGTTCCTTTATTCCATGTGATCAATTCATATTTTCTGACGTATGCTATAGGGCATAAGTTTAAAAGGAAACAATTTAGATGATTAAATGATATGAGAAAATACAAGGTGGGAGTGGGGATGTTAATCGGGTCAGTTGGCTGCATTAAGGCAACCCCCACCTCCTGTTCCGCACACTTGCTCTAGAGGGCATTTGAGAGGCTGTGTATTTTCTCTAAATTAGTAGAGCCTCTTTTAATAGGGTCTTTATCTGTCCAAACTGTTTTTGAGGGTGTGAAATTTGAAATCCTGATAATTACAGGGAAATTTGCTTCCTCAGGGGAGCCCAGATTAGCAAGCCTAAAAGCAGTGGTGCCTAGGGTTTTGATTTCTGTTGGGCTATGCCAAGAAATGTTCAAAGTTATGAAATTCATCCTCAGATGCAAAGCAGATGAAAAGCGAAACATGACTTAAAGACCCTAATCTTTATGAACTAAGAAAGTCACTGTGAATCTTTTCTTTCACTGCATGACAAACTTTGCCTTTTTTTTTTTTTTTTTTCTGGAGAGATTGCTGTGCCTTAAGTGAAAGCTTGTAGAATTTACCAGAAGAAATTATTGCATTAAGTGGGTCATTTCTTGGATTTGGATTTGTTGCCTCTCTCCTATGAAGGCAATTTTCTACTTAACCCTCATGTTTATGTGCCCAAGCAGCCAACCACTGGCTTACTGCCATTGAGATTCAGACTTGGGAGAGGGGAAGATGGGTGTAGGTGCCCATTTACAGTGTGGGGCTCATTATAAGATTACCTCAAGATTTTAATGACTTTTTATTGTTAAAGTCAATGTGTTCATTGTAGAAAATTTGGAAGCGACCGAAAAGAGTTAAAGAAAAATTAATAACACCTGCAATCACATCTCCCAGAGATAATTATCAGCATTTTGGTGCATGTCCCTCTGGTTATTTTTCAATTCCTAACTTTTTGCCCTTAATAATAAATTGTGGTATTCTCCCTTAACCTTAAATATTCTTCCAGGATAGGATTTTTAATAGGTGCATAGTAGTCGACTCTCTGAATGTGCCTAATACATTGAGTTAGTCCTTATTGGAAGTTAGGCTCATTCTCAAGCCCTTTCTTAACAGCAGCAAAAAATAATATTTTAGTGCTCTTTTTCCCAGAACAAAGAAAGAACTCCTAGCCTGACAGGAGTGCAGGGGTGGGAATGGGGCCAGAAAGATGTCAGGAAAGTTCCAGCAGGGAACAATAAGCTGTTTCACAATGAATGAATGCCCAGACCAAGAGTGCTAGTAAATGTGACTGGAGAATTAGGCCCAGGTCAGATTGAGGGGGAGGGGGAATTTGCTATGCACCCTATGTGCGCTGGATATTATTTTATAGCCATTCTGGGCACCGCTGCAGAGCCTTAAAGGGAGGTGTGGATGGTCAGCTTGGCAGTAGGTAGGTTTCTCTGCTATCTATGGAGAGTGCTGAAACTAAAGACCCGATGCCAGTTACTGAGTTCTTTGAGCTTAAAAAATAATTCTATTATGAGAATTTAAGGATAGCATGTGAGATACATGCATTTGACCCACGAGACTGCTAAGTAAAGTGAAGGTAAGACGGAGCTCCAGAGCCCTGGATTCTAGTCTTACCAAATCACTAGTAAGTACCCAACATCTCCAGATTACAAATCCCTTAAATTATAAAGGGAGTTTAATAATACCTGCTTACCCTCTCTCAACCTCACAGATTGTAAACAGAAAAGGAAATGCAATTGTATTCAATCACAGCCAACCTTTATTGAACACACATATGCTAGGCACTGTGCTCAACAATGATCTAATTCAATTTTTCAACACAACTGTGAGGTAGTTATTAATATCATCTCCATTTTATGGATTAGGAAACGGGCATAGGTTAAATTACTTGCCTGTGTTAGACTCAGGATTTGGTCCAGGTCTGTCTGGCTCCGGAATCTGTGTTCTTTACTGTGGTCTGCCATCTTTCTCGGACCAAAAAGGATTCAAAATGGCCTCCTGGGTTTATTCTTAGAGCATTGATGAGGAAAGATGTCATGGGTACTTGATTTAAAAATAATTATTTTAGACTAACCTCATCTTACTCAATTATTACCTTATAGACCTGAATGGAATACAAGTGTTATCATCTACTTAGAAAAATATTCACATCAACTCACTAACCAGGATTACAAACATTACAAACAGGATTACAAAACTTAATAATTAATAGATAAATCACACTACATAGTTTATATAGTGACCTTATATACCTCTCATCCTTGAACCTCAAAACAACTTTATGAAAGAACAGGACTTATGTTATTATCCACCATTTACATGTGAAGAAATTGAGCTTAGTAGATGTCAAGTGCTTTCCCTGACATCACGCAGAAGTATATGTGGCTGAACTAGGTACCGAGTCCACATGTCTTCTTACTCCAAATCCAGTTTCATTCCATTTTTTTTCCATGAAGAATATTCTTTCCTCTATTAGGTTGCTTCAACTTCATCCTCTCTAGTGTGTTTACTGAATGAGGAGTGAAATCCAAAGAAATACTCATAATCCCTCTGTCCCTGATTACTTAAGAATCAGTTTTTGCAAGGAAAAAGTAATACTGCATCTACACAGTAGCTCCCCAAAAAACGTTTGTATTTTCTATCTGCCATACATATACATCATACACAAAGGCAAGCAAGTAGCTATCCTATCTGACGCCATCCAGATTTGTTTTTCTCAACTTGCTGCTTAGGTGTTCTAAAGGAAAATATCTCTACTTGCATCTTTTCAGAGGTTTGATATTAAACTTCTAGCGTGCCCCTGTAGTAACTGCTTTTGCTGGAAGAATGTTGGGCATATTCAGTTTCTTTTTGAGGGGGGGAGCGTATTCAGTTTCTAAACGTGAAAAACCTTAAATTATATTGTCCTAAAAACACTTAGCACTCAGGGGCTTTAATTATGGAAACTTAACCCGTACCCTGATGGGAATGACTTCATTTCTCAGAAATATTCATAAAGCATCTGCCCTTGATGCAGTGGTAGACTGTATTCACTTCTAACCTCACAAAGAAGCTAATCCCCATGTTCCCAGGCATTGCTATCAGAACTAAAAAATGCCTACTTTCATCGGAAGTAAACTTAAAATGTTCTTTTCTGAGTGAAAGATAAGTCAAAAAGGCAGTGGTGTGGCAGGGAAGTGAGCAGACAGAGCAGGGCAGGACACTTTAAATGTCCAGTCCCCAGGTTCCCGGAATGGCTTCAACACTGAAGATCTAAGTCTTAAGAAGCGAGGGTCCTGGGAGGTGAAGAAAAGAAGCCTGTTTTGTTGGTTTATTCGACAAGAGGGTGGGAATTGACCCCAAACTTCCTTTACAGGAAGTGGAAGAGGTGAGATCTTAAGAGTGTTGGAAAATGATCCAAGTTTGAGAAAGGACGTACAAGCTGGACAGTTAGGTGGGACGAGGTGGAGTGTTGCAAGAAAAATTAAGCATTCCCACCCCACCCCTCAGGAAAAAAAATAATAAATAAACCATTTCCTTTATTTTGAAGCATGACCATGGCTTATTAGATATTTATAACATTGACTTTTCTCCCACGCACCAAGGACAAAGCCTACTAGACAACAGGTCTAGAAGAATGGGGTTATTTACTTTCTCGCCAGAATATTTTACCACTGGCCACGCCAACGTGCTGCGTGGTGTGTGGACGAATCCCTCATTTTATTCACGTTCCAATAACCGAGGAGCTCCATCTCTGACCTTGATAAATTCCTTGATAAAACTGTATTTACCAGCAGCTCCCAATATCACCTGAGCCCTCCCACCCTTTAATGTCTAAACTGCTTCTCCATCCATCCCCGTTTATTATCTTGTCTGTAACTAGACATCGCTGGCAGAATGCATCCCCTGCAGAAACTAGGCCTTTCCACAGCAGGATCCGACAAATCCACATCAATGTGGCACCACGCAGATTTGTAAAGAAGCAGGGATGCCTAATATCTCTGCCTGTGACATCTGGAGAAGGACAAGTAAAGACCAGGTACATTCACCGGCCGCCACTCAGAGCAGTCAGAGAGTCAATTCACTTCCCCAGCCTCATAGGTTACTCTGTGAAGGTGCTTGGGAGTTCCCTCCTCCTGCTTGGGGCACGGTGTTCCCTTGACTCTTGAAAGCCAAATTGCCTTCAGTCCTTGGGACCCTTTCATTACTGTTTGAACAGGCTGGGGTCTGATTTGCAGGATCTCTTCTCCATTTTTTTTTTTCCCTGTCACCCCCGTAAAGACCAAAGCAGGAGAGGTGCTTCATTGCCACTGTTTGCCATGAGTAACCGGCTTTTAAAATGTGACTTTGTGCAGTGATTGTGGTGGGGAAGGCTCACTCGTAGTTGTTATCAGGTGCCCTTTGGTGGGGTGGGGGCTGGGGAGGGCTGCAGATCAAGATCAAGGGTAGAGAGGTGAGTCTTTCCTGAGACACTAGATGGCACAGCAGCTCTGAGCTGGCGGCCTTGGGAGAGGCTGGGCTGGCTCTCCGTCGTAGCAGCCACAAACCCGAAGATCCACCAGGGGTGGGAGAGGGACTCTCAGTGTGATTCACTCCCGTGGGCAGAGGTTGGCCGCTTGTGCTCCAGCTGACCTCCTCCCCGGGACTTCCCTCCACTTTCAGTCCTAACGATAGGCTGATGCCCCAGGAACATCAGTGAGTTTGCTCGCGGCCAACCTCTCACAAATGCTTTTGTGGCTTTGCTAACCGGGAATACACTCATTTTTTAGAGTTAAGTCCGCTCGCAACTTGCAGTCCTGACTTCTGTCACCTCATTAAAACATTTGCTGTAAACAGGACTGGAAAGTTCACTGCTACCTGGGTGGATGGCCAAATGACAGTGGCTTGCCCTGTGATTACACTGACCACGTTAGACTACGGGGTTGTATCTTTCTTTCTTTTTTTTTTTTTTTTTCCTTTTTCCCTTTTATGTTGAATGTTATTTAGGACTCAGAGACTAAACTGTTGTTAGGCTTTGTTCCATTCTGTTTCAAATAGCTGCCGTGGGTTTCTCCACAGCACCCAGCAAGTTCCCGTGGAAGCGTTTGCTTCTCTGGAGTGCTTATTGATGAATGGAGGACCAGGGGGGCAGAAAAAGCCGCCACAGGGATTTCTGTGCAGGTGTGGACTGCATTCCCCACAGAGCCGCCCCTGGAGGCAGCAGAGACCATGTTTCCTGGCAGGCTTTGCTTTATGAGAGGCACGTGGGGGAGCAGGCCGGCCGAAGCCACCTCCCTTCTGCACATTAGTTGCCAGACTAAGGAGGATTTCCCGGGAATGGAGCCTTTCTGGGTATTTCGCTCCTGGGAGAGCTGCTTCTTTCTCTGTGCCTGGCGGGAGGTCCCAGGGCTTCTCTCTCAGACTCGTCCCTTGGCATTTGTCTTCGAAAGCAGGTCTCAAGTTGTAGCCTGGCTGGAAACTCTGCACTGCCTCCCATGGGGAGTGGGAAAGATGGCCGACTGCCCGCTGACCTGAGAGAAGCCGTCTTTTGGTGAACCACTCTGACCCTCCCCTGCCCTTGTCTTGTCTGTTGTCTTCCTCCCGTGGTAGTTTCTGTGAGGGTGGAGCTGTGGCAGCTTCCAGTCATTTCTCAGACATTTTCTCCCTCTCTGCTTTCTGTCACCCAAGAATTCCTAAAACTCTCTGGTCTGCCCATAGTACTATTTTGTGGTTTGTGGTAATGGTGATGCATGTTTTCGGTGCTGTTTTGGATTTTAAAATACCTTTCCCCTCGGACTGTTCGTATGGCAGATAAAAATATGGCCAAAAAAGGGCTGAGCCCCACAAGTGCTGCTTGGTCTGCAATGGTCACCTCCCTCGAGGCTACCGCTGATCTTGATTTAGTTAGACTGAGTGACTTTCACTGGTCTAACGTGGTAATTTCCTTCTCACAAGTGGATGAATAAAATCTATACTCCCATAGAAAATATGTCTTTTGTATAATTTTATGGGATTTGAAGTAAGAGGTGAGGTCTGATATTCTCATCCTGTCTCCTTCCTCCATTATTAATTAACCTATCTGCCATGACAAAAACACGTGCCATGTCAAAAGTGAATTGTGTCATGGGCACCTCATCTGACTTGACCTTCATTAGGAAAGACAGCAGAGCACAAGCCCCCATTTCCCTCAGGCCACAGAACAAGAACTGGTCCAGAGTACTGCTACCTTCTTCCTTGGGCAGACCCTGAATTCAGCATGAATTGTAAGAACATGTGTGTTCATTCATCTGATGAGCTGGTAATAATGCTTTCCTGCACTTGGGCTGTATTTCCAATGTATCGATACTTTGTATATATTAACTCCTTCGATCTTTATGACAGCCCTGTTTATTATTCCCATTTTATAGAGGCAGAAACAAGGCATTACACTAATCACGTACCTAGGAAGTTCCCGATTCACTCCAATCCGGTGCCCTTTGCATGACCAGATGATGCTTCTCTTGAGAAGAGCAGACTAGAGTAACGGATATTTAAGCATTCTTGACAGTATGTTGTAATTACCACAGCAGCAGGACCGTGTGTCACGGACGAATGAGGGTTGGAGAACCAATTTTAGCTAGGAGAAATGATATCTGAGTTGGGCTTGCAGCAGAACAAAATATAGCAAAGAGAGGAGCATGCGGAAAGTCTTGGAGGCACGAAAAAGCCTCACATGTCGGATAATGCAGAGGTGTCTGGTATGGCTGAAGCAGAGAGCAGAGCCGTGAGGGAAGGAAGGGGTGAAGAGAAGGGAGACAGAGGAGTCAGGAGAAGTAGATTGAGATCTGCCTGCACAGAGCCTTGTGCGATGATGAGGGAGAGCCTTTCTGGACCGACCAAGCTCGAGGTATCTGCGGCTTATCTGGGAGGAGATGGCCAGGAAGCTCTTGGAGCTCAGGAACAACTTCTGTTTGGAGACAAAGATTTAGGTCTCAGCATTACACAGATGAAAATTGGGGTTTTTCCCCAGGGAGAGAAGGGAGAACACACTGAGCACAGAGCTGACAGCAGAAGCTTGGGGCGTGAACAAAAGAACAACAGAGCAGAAAAGGCACAAGAAGAAACATGTAGGAAGGCAGGAGAGAGCAGGAAGGCAGCGGCATGGGGGAGAAGGGAGCTCCAGGCAGCGCTTAGCAGCATGGGGCAGCAGGGACTTGAAGAGACTGCAAAAATTCCTTACATTCTTTACCATCTTCACCTCTCCTCTCCCACACTCCGGGGAAGGTCCTAGGATGACCCAGAGTGGCTCAACGGCAGCCTTGAACCACTGTATCAAGTGCTGCGTTGAGAATCTGACCGCGTTCATTCTAGGTTGTAACTCTTGGACAAAATAGAACCATTTTCATTTTATTTTTTATTGAAGTATAGTATGAACAGTATAGAACTGAAATATCAGTTCTAATATGATGGAATTTATAGATTCTAAGGCAGCACTTTTTTTTTCTTTATCAATAAGAGTTGATCAGTATGGAGCTCACATCGATACTATTGTAAACACTCCTCTTCAACTCAGAGATCTGCTCCCCAAGCTTTGAAGCTGTCAAGATTTTAGAGCTAAATTCCAACCTTTTCTTTCCCCAGCTGAGTTTTCATCCTCCCCATGGAGGTGAGAATGAGGATTGGCACCTGTTTTCCCTTTCAGCCAGGCTTCTAGGAGGGTCCAAGCTATTTGCCGCTGATGTCAAGTAGCAGGAACAGCAGGGCTGCTCCTCGTGCTCAAGAGCCATAATCCTATTACGTCCACCTGAGACTTTCACATTAGCTGCCCCCGTCGTGGTAGATGGGCTGAGGTGACTCAATTGACTTTTAAATCCCCGAGGGTCCCAGTTTCAAAATCCCCAGGTCTAAGTCAAGTAGTAGCTTAAGCCCCTTACTGACAAGGGCTGGCTCCCTGAGAGCCCCCAAGGCCTTAGCTTTCTCTTCCGTGTCTTTGGGTCCCATACTTCCTGAGTTCCATCCGTAAGCACCAGATTGGTACACGGTTGTGTCCTTCAGTGGTGACCCTTCACAGGAGGCGAAGCTGCCTGGCATCCCCCTGGGTCATGGATTGAATACCTGTCCCTTTGAATAGTCAGGATTAGGAAATATATCCTCTGTTGATGCTAGAAAAGAAAGATCCTATTCTTTTGTTCACATCAAAGCTGCCCTTGAGGAGGTAATGTGTGAGGTATGCAAAGAGCTTTTCTTCGTCCAGTTAGCCACACTTGATCTGTCAAGTCTCTCCTATTATATAGAATATGGTTGCAAGATTATTTAACCCAGTCAATTATTTTAGAATATTTACAACTCGGTTTTGATTGCTCAGACTACTTATCCAATAACTCACGAAGTTTCAGATGTAAATTGCTGGCCCAAATTTCGTACTTTATCTGTAAGTTTGTTTAACTTCTTAAGCAAGGGTTTGAACTTTGAATATCACTTTGCTGTTTGTTTTTGGTTTTTTTTTTTCACTTAAATATGCAGGTACTTTCACATTCACTGCTTCTGTAGCTCTCACGCCTCTCTCAGGAAGGTATTGTCCTTAATTTACAGATGAGACTGACACTAATGTCACATGGCTGGTGAGTGGTTGCACTGAGGTTAAAACTTGATCTTTGGACTCAAAATCCAGTGCTCTGCTCAATACACCCACATCCCCAAATTTATTTGAACAAGGAACACTTTTTAAAATGTAACATAATTAAGGATGACACACCATCAGTACCTCATTAAGGTTTAAATGTTTAACATACAGTGACATTGAGGAATATAATAAATTGTTGAAATTTTAGAACAAAATACATAAAATAGGCTGATGGTTATATAATAGGTTACATATATGACCACACCAATTAGCTGAGAATAAATATTGCCTGTCCGTCCACATAGCACTTTAAGAATTAATAACCCATTTGTTTGTTTTTTAAGTTTCAAAAACATATTCGCCAAGGTTTCCTCTATTGCAGAGATCAGTAAAAAACCCAAATTATTGACCAATCATATCAATTATCATTGGTGTGTAATTAAAAACTATTTGTGGTTCCAGAATAATCACAGACACGAAGGATGACTAGGAATCCACTCAATCCTCCCTTGCCAAAATGTCCGTAACACTCTCGTATCCTATCCTTAGAGGAAGGTGATTAGATATTAGTTTTATAATAATTTATAGAAAAAAAACTTTGGATACAACACCGACTGACATCTCATGGAAGACTGGTCATCCACAGAACAGATTTTGGGAAATGAGAGTGTATACCTTCCTTCTCTCCCTTTCTTTACTAAACCCAGACATGACTATTTGCCTTCTGCTCATCTCCTGCCCTCACTTCCTCAGGGACAGGTGAGAAAATGCTGACTCTGTATTAACCCTCTGTTTGAGCCTCGTGCTAGAAGCATATTACATAACCCAAAACAACAGCGAAAGGAGCATTATTCTGTTAGGCTAAGACATCACACAGGATCCAAAAGAATTTGGATCAATCATCCCGTTGATGGAATCAATTGTTCCTAGTTGTGTTAAAAAACAAGTTTTGTAGTTATTGATTCAGATAGTAATGAAAAGCGATTTTTTAGAGCAACCATCGCAAAGTGAGAGATAAGTTAGCTGATTATAATGTGAGAAGAGATGTTCCTCCCTCAGATTGGAAGGGAAGGGTACTATGTGCATCTCCTTCCATCAAGGAACACATTCATTTCAAAAATCCCTCTAGGGATTATAATGGCTTGATTTTCCCTTTGTCAATATCTTTTTGCAGAGATTGCTCCTAAGAAATCCCCTAAACACATTACTGATCCCTGAATCCATTTCTATATTTCAAGCTTTTGCGATAACTTTTTTCTCATTGTTTTCTTTTTACTTTTTCTCTTTGTAGACCTGGCCAGAGGACCGTGGATGACCTAGAGATTATCTATGAAGAGCTCATTCACATTAAGGCCTTATCCCATCTGTCTACCACAGTAGGTTGTCTCCTGGTTGAGCATTGTCTGGGAGGCGGGGTGGTAAATGCACTGTTAGCAGTGGAGAAGAGTATTATGGTATGGGGGTGGTGGTGAAGGAATGCCTGAATGCTACCTCATAAATCACCCCCACTATCCCTCATGAGATGCTAAGGAAGTTATACCCAAGAACAATCCCAAAATGGGATCAAGTATTATCGTCTTGTTAGTAGTTGTCCATGTGCCCTAAACCCTAAAGCGGCATGAGTGAGTAGGACTGAAGAACGTACTTCATCCTTCTAAACCTGAATCTTGGTTAGACAAGAGAGCTAGGCCTTAAGAGGAGCTCTGAGACCGTTCCATGAAATAGAGAGCCAGAAGGAGGAAAGAGAGACATCAAGATGGCCTGTCTTGGCCCACGGGGCCAGCTTTGCCCAGGTTTGCTGCCCTATTGAAAGGAAGCAGAATGTTCGAGAGGACATTGCTTCAGATGTGTTAGAGCCCAGCAGCAGTACCCACTAGTGAAAAATGGCCTCAATGCTATATCAGACTCTGAACATTTACATAATCAGGTTATTTAGGAAGGTAGTGGACAGAAATTTGGCCTCTGAATAGAGACAGAAACACCTCCTCCCATAGAAGGAATAGAGGAATGTGTTTTCCAGGTAACACAAGTCTCCTATATGCTAGTAATTCAATAACAATAGTAAACAGAAATTGTTTCAATATTCGCAGATCACATTCTAAGGCCCCTCAGCGATATCTCCATGCCTAATTTGCCTTTCATTCCCAGCTCACTAGATGGTGTTATGCCATCACTTGGTTGCCATGCCTGTGGTCCTTGGGTGGGGCAGGAGTGGAGATGTCAGGTCTCCTGAGAGCAGTGAGGAACTTGCTTTGCCACAGCTCCAAGCAAAGGGCTCCAACCCTTCCCCCTTCAGCGCAGAAGGAGCTGCCTTCCCATTCCTCTCCTGCTGCACTACTGGGAGTCTAGAAGCTTGCTTATCTACCTACCTAGGATACTCAGGGGTGTGGTCTAGCCCAGCAGCCCTTCCCCCACACCATTGATTGCCCTTGTCATCCTCACTCTGTCCATTAGGGTGGGGATAGGTCTAATGCCTGGGCGCCTCAGCTGGGGTAGTAGGCATCATGAGTTCATGCTGTAGAGGGAAGTGAGGGGAGACTCCTTTTCCCTACCTGTGCTCCACGTTCCCAGCATGCTCCTGCTGTGACTTGCCCAGCTTGGTGGAACTGAGAGGACTGTGGGGAGTCTCCTCCTCCAGCTCAAACCCCGGGGACCCAGGCACTGTGGGAAATTCTCAGGTCACTTCGTTCTTAGGGAGACACAGTATGTGTGATGAAAAGCAGAGCTTCTCACAGCAGCAGAGTCCTATGATATCACAGACGCTCTCACCTTCTCACCCAAGACGGACGACTGGCAGAGAAGCCGGCTAGTTCCTACATGTGAAGCCGTGTTTTACATGGCTTCTGGGGAGATTGTCTTGTATGAGGTAGCCTACAAAATCGCTCTTGTCAGAGACTTAAGAATCTGGTGGCAAATTTAGTGAAAGTGGTTCTACATGAGAGTAGCTGCCAGCAAAGTGGGGGACGGCTGTGTGGGCAGAAGGGTACGGTCAGCACTGCTTGGAAGGAGAACAAGTCCCACCCCACCCCCCAAATCTGCCCGTTCCAAATTCTTTCTCTTTTTCTTCTAGGTGAAACGCGAGTTAGCAGGTGTCCTCATTTTTGAGTCTCATGCCAAAGGAGGAACTGTGTGTAAGTAAACGTAATGAACATTGTGCCTGGCGGGCCTCTCGCGAGCACAGGCCAGGGGAGCCATACTGCAAATGCTTTCCTTTTTTGGGCCCAGGTCAGACTTAGCACAATGTCACTTGGCGGTTTGGTTTCTCCGGGACCTGCCTTTGTTCTCAGTGTGCGTCCATTCCGCTGCTGCCTGGGGGTTTTCCGGTACTAGCTTGGTAGCTCTTGCTGGCCTGAGTCCCCACCTGCTCGCTGCTAACTTGAGGCAGTGTTTAATGGCGGGGGTGGGGTGGGGTGGTTTGCAGTGACTTCATCAGGAAAGGACCCTACGCAAGACCTTTTCACAATGACTTCACTCCAGTTTGGTTTTCGGAGAACAAATCTGTCTCTCAAGATCCCTAGTTAGATCGATCAGTGACCCTGCTTGCTCTGTCTTCTCTCGCTTCCACTCTCAGCTCTGAGCCTGAGAGAATGTCTTTGCCCCATATACTAATGCAGTGCTAGTATATCATTATCTCTCCAGAACCCAAGTTGTTTAGTTCTGTGCTGATATTTGGAAGCAAGAAACTGAAATTTGATATTAATAAATGTGAACAAATTTGTTTAGGCCATCACTTTCCCCAAGTTCTCCAAAATCACTCTTGAGAAACATGGTTCGTGGTCTGCTCAAGTCAGGAAATGCCACCTTCTCTAATCTCCCGAGGAGAATCAGAAAACACATCAGGACGCTAAGGTTCTCAGATGTTTTGCAATAAAGAAAAATGTTCGCTCCATTTAAACTGACGCTTTTTGAACTTAGTGACACGTAGGACACCTTTTTAAATGGACACCTGTTAACTTTTCAAGAGATGTTCTTTGGAAAACCTTGCCCTTTCTTCAGACCATGTTAGTCAAATAAGCAGGAACATGAATCATAAAAGCAAAAAGTTATAAAAGCTACATTTCAAAATGTTTTACTTTCAGTCATCAAAAGTGGTATTCCTAACATGGATATTTATTTTAGTAAGAATGCTTTTTCTTTGCATTTTAAAAGTTCATTTGAATATTTTTTATTTTTATCATCCCTGATGACTTACAACTTCTCATTGATTTTTTTCATTCAAAACCTTAATTGTTTTCACTTTATTAAAAATAAAATATTTAAGTATGGCGTCTGGGTAGCTCAGTTGGTTGTGTGTCCAACTCTTGGTTTTGGCTCAGGTCATGATCTCAGGGTGATGAAATCAAACCCCGCATCAGACTCCACACTCAGCATAGAGACTGCTTGAGATTCTCTCTCTTCTTCTCCCTATGCCCCTCCCCCTGCTCTCTCTCTCTCTCTCTCCCTCAAATAAATAAAATCTTTAAAAAGAATAGAGATTATTACAAGCACCTTTTTCATCTTCATCAAATCTAACATTATCCCATTTTTTCATGTGTTCTAAAGAGTGAAATTATAGAAACAATTGAAGGCCCCTTGTTCCCTCCTTTATCTCATTCTCTTCTTCCCTCTCCAAAGTAACTCCTACCTTATATGTAGTAGGTATCATTCCAACCTATTTTTAAATAATATGTAGATATGTATCCATAAACAATATGTAGTGCTGATTTGCATGTTTTCAAACTTCACACTTTAGCCAGATTATTTTTAAAAACTATTTTCTATAGCATCGTAAGTTTTGATGAATAGTGGGGGAAAGTATATTTATTGTTTTAAGAAACGGATTGCTGGCACATTGGTCTCTAGTAAACTCATATCTTTTAAAGCATAGCAAGTAGCACAGTATTTCTGTTCCTTTCATGTTCTATAGCAAAGGAGATACTGTTCCACCTGAATAAGTTAGTATTTGCCAGTAATTTTTTTTTCCTTCTGGAATAAATGCATAATTCTGGGGACTTAAAAATGATGATTTGATAAGTTGTAATTTATATTGATGTGCTTCTATTCTTGTCATAAGTCTTTTCATCTTTTTCTATCTAGTGTTTAACCAGGGGGAAGAAGGCACCTCCTGGTACATTATTCTAAAAGGATCAGTGAATGTAGTCATTTACGGCAAGGTAATATATCTTTTTCTTTTTGAAACTTTATTATGCTCCATTTACTAGTGTGGCTCTAAGTATTAACAATGCAGTACTACAACTACATTTGCAACAACATTGTTACTCAACCTAGAAAAGACATTATAGCATCTCTAATCATAGATTATCTAAATTATACTCAGTAGAATTGAACTTTCTGGGGCTCATCTCCTCAGAGTTGTATACATTTAAAATAAATACATAAAATGTATACATTTAAGTTAGGCCATAACCCATGTTACTCAATGAAAAAAAAATAAAACATTATAATGTAATTATATAACTCTCCTTGACATTCCTGGGTGCAGCCCATTTATATATACAGTGTGTGGGGGAAAGGGGGTCTTGTAGTGTGAGGTTGAGTGGGTGTTTGCTCCGATCCGGGGACCCTCTTCATCAGAACGTTCTGCTCCCTCCAGGGTGTGGTCTGTACCCTGCATGAGGGGGATGACTTTGGCAAGTTAGCACTGGTCAACGATGCCCCAAGAGCTGCTTCTATCGTCTTGAGAGAAGATAATTGCCACTTCTTAAGAGTAGACAAGGAGGATTTCAACCGGATCCTGAGGGTGAGTCCCAGGCAAAGTGTGGCCGAGGGGCGTCTCCTTTTTCCTTTTGCCAGATGAGCAAAGATTGGAGTGCGGTGTTCATTGAGCAGTACTGTAACTGCTGAATGCTCTAGGAACAAACAGCCTTGGTTATAGACCTGGTGTGGTCACTGTCCTGGCGTACGCTCTGGGACCCAATGGGGGTATTCCAGCAAAGCTGCAAATGTAGCGTGCGTGCTGGACCAGATAATTGCACACACCCCTAGTGGCCCCTGAGAATTAAAGAAAAATAAGGATTGCCTTGGCCAAATGTCCAAGTCTGAGACATATCTCTTTGGCAATTCTAGCTTTGCCATTTTATGTCCTTCCCCCACCTCACTCTCCAGCTCTTTCTCCATCCTAGAACTCCTTAGTCTCCACCTCCTGTCTCTTCCCAAATTTGAAACTTTCCCGTATCATCACACCCTCTCCTGATTTATTGAGTGATTACATGTTAGTGGGAATTACCATCAGTCATGGTTACTCCAAGTGTTTTCATTTCAAGTGCTTTATGTGAAATTGATTCCTACTACAGGAATTTCAGACTTTGGGGTGATGGAGACATGAAATCGTACTTAGGGTTGGCTCTGCAGATGGGCTTAATCTAAACTTGTTAAAGTAGTTGTGAGCATGGGTGATGTTGAGAAGAGATGGTCCCTGGTCTTCCCCACTCCCTATACACACACACACGCACGCACACACGCACACACAACCCCTGGTCCCTTAGGAGGGATGATGTAGCTTTGGCTGGTAGCCTGACTATGGCCTGCTGGGGATGATGGTGATTTTCTACCACCCTTGGCCTCTCAGGTGACCTGCAGTCCATCCCGCCCCAGCTTGAGTTCGCGCTGAGAGACTGTTCCCTCTAGGATCACTTTGCTCTTCTCCCTCCCTGCCTCTCCCAGCCTCAGCATCTTCCTCTATCCTACCCTGAAGTCCTAAATGCAGTTTCCGTGGTGTCTGGTACATTTGACATTACCTCATGATGATTTACCATGTCATTCTCCATTCCTTATGTAGGAACACTTATTCGTACACAGCCTTAAGCATTTGCCTTTGGTGGCAAAATTTCTAACAACATAGTTTGTCTTAGGAATGCATTCTTTTAATGCAAAGAAAGTTAAATTTAAAATTATACCATCAAATAATATAGAGGAAAATGCCTCATGGAATTTGACATGGTTCGTAACCAATTTCTTTTAAAATGGGGACCAAATGATGAGAAAAAGCACATTCTGATTTTTAATTTAATTGTTTAAATGACATTGAAATTTAGAGGTAAACTTTCGTGACTCTTTGAAGTTTACACACACAAAATTTCCACTCAGCCAAAAATAATTCTTTCAAAGAATCAGATTGGGATCATTATGGATACAGTTTACAAAATTGGCCAAAATAACCGAAAAATGTTTTTAATACATTTCAAACAGATTTTTTTAGAAAGTGAACAGAGCCTTTTGATGAGAGAGAAAAGGTGCAAACTCGTGAAAATGATACACATTCAGAAGAAAGTCAGAATACAAAACCCACCACCTATTTTTGTAGGGATGAGTACCCTCATTCCCCTGTCTTCCCACAATGCCACCCTCTCCGAAAGGTTTCTCAGAACATAGCCCCACTCCTCTCTCCTCGGCTATTTTTCTGAATCTGGGGTAAAAGCAGAGCTTTAAAGCCACATGCCGCAAACCTCATCTGGTTCTCTCCCTGACCGTTCCAGCCCTGACTTTGAAAATGACTTAATTTGTAGATGCAACAATTAGCATCACAAGCACCAAATGAGTTTCCGAAGCGTTTGAAATTTTTTTCATTGTCTGAGAAAACAGCAGCATCTGTATGTGGTGTAATTTGTATTTACAGGACGTTGAGGCGAATACAGTCAGACTTAAAGAACATGACCAAGATGTCTTGGTGCTGGAGAAGGTCCCAGCAGGGAACAGGGCTTCTAATCAAGGAAACTCACAGCCTCAGCAAAAGTAGGTTTGCATCCAACACTGCAATTGCCAGACTATGATTAACCTTTTCACATGGTATCATCATTTCTACAATAGCATGCTCTCCTTTTTTGTGGAAGACGGCAGTGTGTGTGACTTTCTTCTCTCTATTGACTAATCACACATCTTGTGGAGTATAATGTATCCATTTCTGGCACTGCGTGGAGCGTGGTGCTGCCTGGAGTAATTCAGAGGAGACGGTTCCCCTACCCTACAGACGCTCTCTGTCTACGGGGTTCATCTGTAATAGCTTTGGAACAGAAGACAGGGAGAACAATGGAAATAGGCATGCCAGACAGTGCGAAGGATAGGAAGGCCCCGAGGTGATGAGAACCTTTGGTATTTGAATTTCATGTGTAGGATTTCCCGAGAAGCGTTTTCATCTTATCGGAATGAGCATCTTGGCCGGAAACCCAGACTTCAGATATAAGACAGTCCATTGATTGCAGCCCAGAAACATCCATTTAGCCTTATCAATACTCAGTCCTGCTAACATCAAAAGGAGGTTTGCTCCCCATGTCTCAGGTTCCCTGTCTAACTTAAATCTTTTTCAGCTGTCTATGCTCAGTTCCATCTTTTGTTTCAACTTCTCGTGTGAGGCTGTTTCCCCCATCAAACGTGCCAACGCTCAACTAGGAAGACAGGAGAGCAAGGAAGTGTAGCTTTAAGAAATGGTAGAAGATTGCAGAATCTTGTTTTTAAAGTAGAGATTAATCTTCAGTCTTGGAATAATAAAAACACCCATTCTGTAGCTAAAGAAGTATCACCAAATATGTTGAAAAAGAATGCCTCCCAAGTAATTTTCCTTTGTTTGCAACAAAAATGGGGTGTTCCCTTTAATCAGGCTACTCACAGTAACTGATGAATTTTTACTGTTTAGACTAAAAAAGCCCAAAGCTCAGACATTTTCATCTGGATGAATCAACATATTTTCAAAGAAGGTGGGAAAAAATAGAATAATATTGGATAGCCATAATGTATTTTGCATGTTTTGCATAATCCTTACAACAAACCCCTGTTAACAGATGGGGAAAAACTTAGGCTCAGAGAAGCAAGTTCCTTGCCCAAGATTACAAAGCTTGTAATGGCAGAGCTGGTACCGGCTCCGGCTTGACCAGTTTAAATGCTTTTGTGCCTTCAGCCAGGAAGTTTACTATAGCCAAATACAGTATGTAAATACTCTGTCCTCAACACTATCACCTAAACATTGCAGACCAATATATTTCAAAAGGGCTGACATAAAACAGCTTTATAAAAAACTACCCTTTCACTTACAAACCTATAAATTGCCATCCAGAGTTCTTTATTATTATTATTTTTTTATATTTCACTACTATCCATTCTTGAGAATGTTCTTACATAAATGGTTTCAACAGTCATCCTTTCAGCCCACAGGGGATGAGAATGAAAACATTTTTTATGTGAAGGTTAGGCCCCTCGCCGTTGATTTTCCTTAGGGTGCTTAAATATAGCTAGACCATTTTATAGTGGTAATCTGCATTCTTTAATAATGCCTCCAATGTCTCAGGAAAAGTTTGCTACCGGAAAAAGGAAGCCTTGAAAATTCTCCTTAACCTTGAAACATTTGACCAAGAAGTCCCCTGGAGTCCCGCTTCCTTCACCTCTTCATACCACGGGGGAATGATCAAAAGCATTTGCTTGTTACAACATAGTCCATTCAGAGCGCTTTCCAAATATAGATTTTTTTTTTTTTTTTATGAAATCAAACTAAAGGGAACAGAAGAGGAGAAGCCCATGTATTCAATTTATTTTAGGCCCGGATCTGATTTCTGTTATATCTCCTTTTTTGTGTTCTGTAGACCAATCCAGATTTCTTATATAATTCAAAAACGTGTGCATGTTCATAGAAAACCATTTAAGAAATATCAGTCAGCACAAAATAATGCACTAGGCAAGATCAGCTCCCTGAAGAGGAAGAAGCCATTCTCTCAAGGGGTCGTTTCCCACGTTGGGCTTTCTGAAGCCAGACCAGAGTTAAAAGGGGGCAGGCACCATGTGAGGGAATTTTGGCCTGAGGTTCTGGATAACTTTGATAATATGCCAACAATGATGTCTCTGGATGGACTTAAAATTTACGGACTTTGAGGGCCTCTGTCTTTTCAGAAATCATCCTTTTTGAGCTCAAAGGGGGTCACCACACTGGTGCTGATAGTAATGTTATTTTTCTGACTCGCTTTTCCCCTGAGAAATCCAGAACACTTTTTTATGTATACATTTTAAACTTTCAAAACTGCCTGACTGCCCAAGCCACTCAACTCTGAGGGTGATATTAAAACATCAACAGCAGAACAGTGTGTCTCGTGATGAATAAACTCTCTGAGGCTCTCGAACATTTACCATTGTGGGTATCTTCTGCTCTGTGGTTACGTGAGTTTAGGAGAAAAGAGAGATTTCGAAGTGACTATTCCTGTTTTAGTTACCGTGTTGCTTTTTCCTGAGATTATCAGTTGCTCAGCTCCATCCTGTTTGTGGAAAGATAGTCTCTTCTAGGCTCTCCTCCCTCCCCATCTTTTATTGTTGTTGTTCTAAGTGCAGAGAGAAGTGTCCTCATTTCCAGACTTGGCATTTGGGAAAGATTTTCTGTCACAGGCTTCAAAGCCCACAGCTTGGATAATGTAACCAACTGGGGTTCTCTTTAACTTGGACTAGAGGAGCTCCTTCATGCAATAAACCGAAGAGAGACATGCTGTCTGGTGTTCAAGTCCCTCATTTAAACAGAGGTCAAGCAGAGGGTGTCTGGCAGTGTCCAGCGTAAAACAAAGCAACGACGTGATGTTTCAGCCAAGCCCAGAGCTGCGAGATCACAGATGGCTACATCTGGCCAGGAGCTCTTTGGCCCTCTCTCTCGAGAGTTCCCTGCCCTAAGAGAGTGTCCACACCTGCGCTGCCCTCTGTGGAGCTGGGGAGGGAGAGGATGGGCGATGGCAGACCCCAGCTGTTACCACTAGAGGGAGCCATTGGTAGCAAAAACAAGATCCCGTGGCGTCTGAGATCCACTAGGTGGACAGTTAGAGATGTTGCTTCTCTCTAATGAGGTGATAGTTTCCTATCTCGGCTTGCCCCCCATGTCTATTCTTCTTGGCCAGACATAATACTCCAGCTAAGGGATGTCCAAACCAAAAACACCAGAATGGGAAGCCAACCTGGCAGAGTTTCAACTTCAGAGGCGGGAACGAACGTTCAACCAATGTATCCATTCCCTAGTGAGTTTTACAGCCCGCAGCCCCCTAGCAATAGTTGCCCAGTGCCCCGTCCAATCCACGTAACTGGTGTTTGACCGAATGTATTTATACTCTTAATTAAATAAAACTTGTTTTCAGAAACAAACAAGCTCCCGTTCAGAATGAGCGGCAGGTACCTAGACATAGCCTCGACCCCGAGCATCCTGGTACCCAGACGGAGCGACACCACGAGACGCACACCTGTGCTCCAAAGCTAGCCCAGGCTCACAGCAGAGATCTAGCCCTTAGTAACTGACCACAGGTCTGCTGCCTCCCCTGGCGGAGCAGCTTCTCCATCTGCAGAGTGACGATCATATCCAGCTAGCAGGAATAAGCATGATGACGTTGTTCAGTGCCCACCCAGCTGTTTGGGGCACAGGAAACACTCCACAGAGGCTGATGCCCTCTCCAACCCCGTTCCTTATTAATGTGGTCAGATGCCCCTCATCTCCCAGCTCGTCTGGTGAGCATGACCCAAGAATCGTGTCATTTCAGGAATTATGGAAGGACCTCAGTAATTTTCTCCATTTATGTGTCCAAGTCTTTATAGATATACCCTCTCTTTTCCTCAAATAGGCACCGCCTACAAGAGGAAAAACCCTTGTCTTTTGCTTTGTTTATTTTGAGAAAGGAGTGACACTTTTGAGATTAAAATCGATTATTTTTCTATTCCCCCTTTCCTCCTCCAGACTCCAAAGCCAGGTTTCCTCAAAGATGTAACTCTTCAGCTCCTTTCTGGTCCTGAGTGCACGCATACACTTGCAGGCACACGCAGGATAGTCTTGACTAATGGTCACCTTACCTTCCAGGGAGCCTGCATTTGCTACCTCGTTCAGTCCCAGGCTCGTGCCGCTCAGTCTGTGTTTTCTCGTGCACAGGGTTATAGGTTGTCTTGCTTCTTTTATACTCCTTCAGGCGGGAGGTAAAGACCTTGACAATTAATATGTCACAGATATTCTTGGGATCTCAACACACTTCCTGCAAGGTCTCAGACAGGCAAGGAAAGGGTGTTGGTGAAGAGAAAAAGAAATCTGGGTTTTCCTGGAGCTGAATTATACCACTGCTTTCTGAACATATGCAAGTTTTAGTTTCGTTGTTGTTTTTCTTCTCGTCATTTTATTTTAAGTGAAATCCCAAGCAGAAAAGCAAAGTCTGAGTTTTAGAATAGGATCACTCAGACCATCTTAATGTATTTTGCCTATAGCTTTCATTCACTGTTTTGTTGCTGTCTTTAATATGACTTCGAAATAACCCATATTCAGTTTAAAACGTAAGTCCTGTCCTGTGGATTGATGAAACCCATGGATGGATCTTCTGAAATAATGACTAAAAAAACCCCACCCCCAAAATTATAGATATTTGACAGTAAAAGAAATTCTGTGGATTCTCTACCGTTGATTTATTCTTATTGCGATGCTACTGGAGTTTGTTTGCTCATTGGTGTTTAGGGTTTTGTTTTCCTTTCTCTTGTTTTATTCTTAGCTGTGTTTCCAAAGCACATACCAGTGTACAGTTGGGAAAGACAGAGCATTCCAGAAATAGGCAGGGGAATCCAATGTGGGACTGAGATTTTCTTACAAATAACCCATATATGGATAACCTAGTTTACTGTCACTTCCCCTCTCCATCTCCCCCTGCCTGACCTGAACTGCCCTGTGATTTACATGTTCCTTTCCATTCCCCTTGGAGCAAGGCTGAAGTTTCTCAATTCCCAGCCTGCGAGAGCCACTTTCCAAGTTTTCTTTAGTTCCATGTAGGGAAAAAAGAATAATCTTTTAGTAACTACTTCGATTTGTGGGAGTTTTCTTCATTGCCTTCCCATGTGGCTTTGGCGAGGTACATGGTCTCTCTTACCATAAGGAGAATATGGGTCATAAGTTAAGTGGTTATGGTTCTCTGGGACTCCAAACATGAACAAATACATGAAAACAAAATAAGATAGAAAACACAAAAACCTTAGATATGTAAAAAGTTATTCATTAGTGATTTGCCCACTTCTGAAAAACTAATGATGTTTTTATTTCTTATCCAGGTATACTGTGATGTCAGGAACACCTGAAAAAATTTTAGAGCATTTTCTAGAAACAATACGCCTTGAGCCAGCTTTAAATGAAGCAACAGGTAAACACCGAGGACAGTTTTGTGTGTCCATTAAATCCATGCAGGGCACTGTAAAAAAAAAAAAAGAAGAAGAAGAAGAAGAAGAAGAAAGTCCTGAATTCATTCTCAGTGTGCGTAGCCACATAGTTTCAGAGGGGAGTGAGAGAGCCTTCCTGTGTGGCCAAGTCAGGGAGCGGTCCTTCTGACCCTCCTCTGCCCGGTCCAGTTCTGGCTGTCCTTTGTAGATGGTACAGACTTCTTCATGCATTTTAGGAATAGCCTTCCATAAACATCCATTAGGTTATCATTTAAATCCTATGTATTTCCATAAAGGATTCGAAGCTGTCTCACTTGTTCCAGCTGAGGGTAAAATGGTTCTGTCTGTGGCTGCAGGTTCTCAGGCTGCCCCAGGGTGTCCCTGAACACCCCCGCCTGTGGTATTCTGCTAGGGCTGTCATAACACAGGACCGCAAACTGGGTGGCTTAAACAACAGAGGTGTATTGTCTGCGAGTGCCGGAGGCTAAAAGTCCAGGATCAAGGTGACAGCAGGGTTGGCTTCTTCTGATGGCTGCAGGGGAGAATCTGTTCATGCCACTTTCCTAGCTTCTCATGGCTTGCCAGCAACCCTTGGCATTCCTCGTTCTGTAGCTGCTTCACTTAGGTCTCTGCCTTCATGTTCACATGGCATTTCCCCTGCCTTTGCACATAGCCTTCCCTCTGTACATCTGCCTCTGTGTCCAAATTTCCCCTTTTCATAAAGGATACCAGTCATATTGGATTAGAATACCACTCATATTGGATTAGGGCTCAAGCTGATGACCTCTTCTTAACTACATCTGCAAAGACCCTATTTCCAAATAAGATCACATTCTTAGGTAGTGAGGGTTACGATTTCAACTTATCTTTTCAGGGGTAAGCATTCCACTCATAACACTGCCTAACAGTGAGTTAGTCCTCTTGACTAAGACTCAGAGGTTTGAGGATGAATGAGACGAATCTCACCACTGAACTATATGTTCAGAGTTATGATATTGTTCTCCATTTCAGTTACTATCTTGTACATGACTTTGGAATGCACGTATTCAACTTTAAAAAAAAAAATCCTACATCACTGGCCTGTCTCAGAATACTAGGTTACTATTTTAAGCCCGCCGAGCCCATAGATGAACATCTATCACTAAAAGAAGTTCAAAGATTTATGTCAAATACTTAGTGATAGTTCAAAGCCCAGTTTTGTCACCTTTGCATATACTCAAGGTAATGTCATCATTGTTATTATATACCTCCGAAAAGTATTTTGCCACTGATTTACTTCTTATTTTATCTCCTCATTCCAGCTTCTCATTTTATAAACAGGTTATCGGATTTGTTTTCATGCAGCAAATTAATGGGGGAGTAGTCTATATAAAAGCCAGGATCTCTGACCCTAGAGCAGTCATTTTTGGTTCAGTATTTGTTGGGTATCCTGTAGGGCAGACACAAAGCTGGGTGCTTTGGACTAGGCAAGGCGAACCAAAAAGACCACCCTTCTGTCCTCAGGAAGTTTATAACCTGCTAAAGGACTTAAAGGGATGCACAAATAACTTGAACATAAGGCAGAATGTGGTCAGTGCTTCAGGAGGGGACTAGGTGAGGGAACCCGGCAAAGTGTCATGGAGAATGTAGCCTTTGGAGTGGCCCTCAGGAAGACGGGAGGCTGGTAATGAGAGACTGGGGACTAAGCCTGACATACTGAAGGACAACGTTAGTACTGACCTAGAAATGGGCAAGGAGGACCAAGGGGTCTGGTTCTTCCTGACTATCATATATATAAGTGGGAGGAGGAAGGTAAGGTCTAAGAATTTGACGACAGATTTTACAGCGTCTTCAGTGCAAAGCTAAGGAAGCATTAGGGAATGGTCAACAATGTCTGAGTGAGAAGAATGTGAGAAAAACTTTTCCTGAGAAAGGAAACCCTCAATGGACCCATTAGAAGGGGAGTCTTTGCTTCTTAGAGACATACATAACCCCAAATAAACCAAATTTCTAGAACCTGGTATCAGGAAAAATATAACTGATCTTTCCCCTCTGATTAACTATTTGCTCAGAATGTGTGATTGCCTAGTGTAAGAAACAGCATATTCTATAAAGTGAATATTGATTGAAAGGAAGATTCTGGTACATAAGAGACCATGGCATCTAAGGAAAGATCTGTAAGATCTTTACTACCCATGAAGAACAAATATATCCTTCCTTTTAAAGTCACCTCTGAAAGAGGTGGGGACTAGATTATTGCTTCTTCAAAAATCGAAGCCTAGAAATCAGTGCATTCTGTGGCTGGCATGGAAAATGTGATTCCCGACCCTTCCATTATTTTTATTAGAACTAGGTCAACATCGTAATTTAATATCAAACTTCATTCTCTGCATTTTTTTCTGATTCTGTTTTTCTTACAAGTAACGTTCATGGCTTGGCGATAAAGAACAAATCAGTATCTTTCTCATCATCAGAAATGTGAATGTTCCACACAGTCATCCTGGACACTCAAATAACCGTAGCACAGGCCCACGAAACATGGATGCTGTAGAGTGGGAGACCTTGACATTTTTGGGTTTCTAATACAGTGAGAAATGTCCGCGTTAACAGCGAAACTGGTTTTCATCAAAGAAATGTACATCCCTGGGTCTGACAGTACAGTCTCTTAATTTACCAAAACATCTGTTTTCTGCCTAAGACCTATTAGTTTCCAAAACTTTTTGCTTCTGTGACCAGCATTAGTCATTGAGTGACTTGAGAAATTATTTTCTGGTAGGCAATGATTTTTTAAGTCATCTCTCAAGAGGTACTGCCTATGAGCAGAGAACGAGAAAGCCACGTTGAAATGTGGCTGGTTACCGTGCAAGGTGACCAGCTTGCCGGCCTTTGAGTCCCCTCCTCAAATCTCTGCTTTAGCAGAATTTAAACTACTATGTAGCATAGTTCTTTTGGGACTCTTATAAGCAAGCATTACCTGCCTATCTTCAGAGAATATCTAAAATTCATACAAAGGTGACCCTAGAGGTTAAACTTAGACAAAGCCAAAGTCCTTTTGTACTTAAGGGGAAAAGTTCCATAGAGCTTGTCTGGCACCTTCTCTGCTTCTTCTCTGGGACTGAATAATGGGACTAAAATAGCTGGTAACACCCAGTATGGGATTACACTCATCAGTTATATGTAAATGAGTCAAATGGCGTCATATGACTCGATAGGGGTGTTAGCAAACAGGACATTGGTGATCCTATTGCCACATAGAAATATATCCAATCAACACATTGTACACCTTAAATTTCCACAATGTTACATATCAGTTATATCTCACTTTTTAAAATATAAGTTCATTTAAAACATAGACTTTGGAAATCTAATATATTCGATTAAAATTTTTACATTTCTTACCATTTTCTATTTGAAAAGTGACATGAATGTCACAAAATCTCAGCTACTGTCTTAATGTACCAGAGAGCTTTTGTTTTGTTTTGCTTCAGTTACTGCTCCTAGCCTTTATCTTGTCCTTTTTTTTTTTTTCCTGCTTTTGTTTCCCTCACCAACTTTCTGTTCTTATCACCTCCTTCTTCTAGAATTCCATTGTCCACTCATCTTTCATTGCTCCCTATGGAAACAAGGGGTGGAAAAGACATAAAGGAAAACAGATGTTGACAAAAGTTATGGTGTAAGGTACAAAGAAATGACCATATGTGAATCCTGCACACGTAGAAATGCCCGTGGGTAGCTCTTTAATTATAGGTATTTTTTAATATACATTGTGGCTAAGGCAACCAGCGCTGTTCGTAAAGGCTGTCTCTTTAAAATACTGTACTTTTTGTTCACTGTCCTAATACGTTGAGTTTTGATCTCAAGCTTGTGAACGTTATTATTTTTAGATGTAGTACCTCTATGTACAGTCAAACCCCAAACCCCCAAGCCAATGCAGAAGAACCATCGACCAAGAACAAATGAATAGATACTCTCGCTTTTCTAAAGCTTTCTGCAAAAACCTAATTTCTTTTTCTGCTCTGCTTTTCTGCAGATTCCGTTTTAAATGACTTTGTTATGATGCACTGTGTTTTTATGCCAAATACCCAGCTTTGCCCAGCCCTGGTGGCCCAATATCCTTTTGTGGTTTGAAGTCTCTCTTCCCTTGAAAACACCCCACATCTATATGGTCATTATCTCATTTCATTCTCTGAAGGTAAGTCACAGCCCAGGCAGGGTCATGCCCTCCACCACTGTCAACCCGAAACACCCGCAGTTTTTCCGCCGTGTAGACTCCAGCCCTCTCTAGTAGGTTTTGTCGTGTCATGTGTGAGGATCTCCACCCCATTACCTGTGTAGAGAAATGTGGGCCAAGTTACCTCAGGAAGGTGATACATACCTGGGAGGTAGGTTAAAGAAAGTTATGGAGAAGAGTATTCCCGGAAAGTATTCATAGGGACCGTTTCCTAACCTTGGAGACAGACTCTTTACCTCTGCAGGTTACCCTCACAGCATGACCCGGGGCCTGCCTGCGTTCTTCTTCCAAGGTCCAGTATTAATCCCTTTGCGCATGAATACGGGTGACCATCACGGGGTAGCTTTTCTTTCACATCTGTCCTACTCTATCCTCTCCTCCAGATACAAAATGGGTTCCTTCATTGCCATTTTTATTATTATCACACTGACTGAAGTCACACAAAACTGGAAATTCTAATGGCAGTTCCCCTGGGCAGCTGGAGCGCTAAGTTTGTTTGGGGCGGCTTTTCAATAGTCTGTTGAATTGACCAATTGGTACACGGTATCTGGCACAGAGAGAGCATCCAGAAAATTAAGTTGAATAAAAACAGCAAATGTTATTGAGTTACACCCTCAACTTTAGGGGTCATGAGAAAGTATATTTTCCAATTCTGCTTTATTTTTAAAGCAACAAAAATTTAGACCCCCAAACACTTTGACTTTTTGAGTAGTTAAATCTATTGAAGGAGAATGGCTTTTTTTCCCTCTGAGCAATCCAATCAATGTTGCATGTTTTTCTTTTTCAGAATTATAATTGCCCTACCTGATTCTCATTTTCTTGTTCACTCATAATTCTCTTTGAAGTCAACAGAATGTGTGAGGATGGGAGATTTGAGTTGAATGTGTTATTCAGAAGCAACTGCAAGAGTGAGATTTGGATGTTTATTTGCCTGGAAACTATCTTTCCAAGTAATGACAGCTTAATGAGACTCACATACATTATATATTCTTTCTGGCTTATATTCAGTTTTTCTCAAGTAAAGTTAACACATTCAGAATCTCTCTGTGCTTTTTTAACTCTGTGCATGGTAATTGTTCCTAGATCTTTGAGACTTGTTAGAAGGAAAAATAAAAACCACCACTGAGTTCAGACTTTTTTTTTCCAACAGTTAGCATGTCGATAAGGTTAAGGCAAACAAAATGCAAAGAAGAGCGAGGGAATATAGCGGGCCACATCATGCCAGCTTTACAAGTAGAAGCCACAAGCACCAGTCTTCTCTGTTTTTGCAGATTCTGCTTTCTTCACTTATTAGCTTGTTCTCCTTTAGAGCTGATTGCGAACATTCATATCACTGATCTCTGTTGTTTTTTTTTTTTAAGATTTTATTTATTTATTTGACAGAGAGAGAGATCACAAGTAGGCAGAGAGGCAGGCAGAGAAAGAGGGGGAAGCAGGCTCCCTGCTGAGCAGAGAGCCCGATGTGGGGCTCGATCCCAGGACCCTGAGATCATGACCTGAGCCGAAGGCAGAGGCTTTAACCCACTGAGCCACTCAGGTGCCCCTGATCTCTGTTTTTAAAATAGAAGCTCCTAGAGGGAAAGTCCATGCTATGTCCAGGTCAGGAGGTGTAGGGAAAATGGTAGCGGGAGGAGGAGAGGAAGTCAGGAAGGTGAACAGTGGAACCAAGGGAGGCCTGTGATACCCGATCCTGATTCTTTTCTCAGTAGACGGAGGGAATCCAGGATGGCTGGGTGTCGTCTAGAGTACCTAGTGCCCTCAGATCACCTCCTTCATACTTGGCCCTACGAGAAGTTAGATTCTCTTCATTGCTGTATTTTGAATCAACTCTCTGTGTGTTAGGCATCTTGCTAACAGCATTGACCCATATTTATCCTTCCGGGTGTCTACTGGGTTAGTATTAGCTTCATTTTACGAACAAGGATTCTGGGACTCAGAAACAGTGGGGTGACGTGCCCAAGGCAAGTGGTGGCATCAGGATTCATCCAGGTCACGGGATTCTGAGCCTGGAGTATGTCACTTTTTTCTCCACAGATTATTTCTTTAAGAGCTTATCCTTTAGAGTTTAAGAACGTTTCTTGACAATGCATTGCAGGATACATGTGTATCTGTGTTTCAGTTGACTCAAAGCAAAGTAGGCCTAACTTATTGAAACCGAATAAATGAAGTGTTCAGTAGAACTTTTCACAATTGTAGAAATATTCTGTTTCTGTGCTAGACCAGTATCCACTAGCCTTGAAATTCAGTACTCTGACTGAGGAACTGATTTTGTCATTTTACTTAATTTTCATTAATTTACACTTAAATAGCCATGTGTGGCTTGTGGCTACCATATTGGACAACTTAAGTCTAGTCCTTAGATATTGGGAACGAGAGCCTCCCACAAGAATTGCTGTTCTGCAATGCCGGGGAAGGGCATCCCGGGGATGCCAGGGGCTTACCCTGCTGCAGGCGAGCCAACAGGAAGGGCTCAATCCCTAAAGATCATGGAAGCGCTTCTATATTATGGTGAGGACTCAATTTTTAGTTCCCCTTTCTCTGTAGGAACATGTTATGTGGGCTTCTTATGTAGGCTATGTTTTTTTGGTCATTAGTAACATAAACCAACTGTGACTGTCTTAAAGAATATAGGAATTCCTCAGAGGGATTTGGGGTTGCTCAGAGAATTGAAGGAATCCTAGAAGAGCCCAGGCTTTCAAAAGGGGCCTTGGGGGCAACAAGTAAAGACCCTGCTTTGGGAGCAAATCTGCTCCAAGCATCCTGGACCCTCACCTGATTCCCACATCCCTAGGAAGGAGGGTCTAGTTGGCCTAGCGTGGGTCCCTGCTGACATCTTGGTCAAAGGAAGGCAAAGCACTTTCCTGAGTCTGCCTGTGAAGAAAAACAGAGAAAGTGGAGAAATAGGTGATGAGCAGACAAAACAACAAATACCCATAAACTGCTAACACCTCATACACCAGCGACAGGGAGAAATCATGTAAAGCTGAGCCAGTGGGTTAACCCCCATATTATTAACATGAGAGAAGGGATAGTAAAATACTTAACCTCCTTCCATTAAAGCACTCTCATTAAAGTGAGTTGCTTTGGCTGAGTGTTTTCAAAGTACTTAATATCTGTGACTGTGCCTAGCAGCCCTATGAAGAAGTCAGTACTGTCACTGCTCTTTTTCCAAATCAATAAACGAGGATAATGAAAAATTATGATTTGCTCAGAGAAAGGTAATTACTAGTACAGAAAAGATTTGAGCCCTGAGCCACTGACACCTATTTCTGTCCTTAATCTACATTGTATGTCACCTCCAATTTTGCTTTTAGCACGGAGGAAGATGGTAGAACTCTCTTTAACATTAACATCTCAGGCCTTTTATACGCTAATGAGAGAAATATCTCTATTCATTAGATATGCTTGGAACACGATTTCACCTGATGAATACAAGCGCTCTCTAATGAGGTTTTTAAATTATATTTGTTCAATTTCCGTACTTTTCATCTTCAGTTTCTTGAATCTTTTTAAAATCTGCACTTAAAATTCAGTTCAGTTTTCCACTGGTCTTTGAAAAGAAAAATAAAACCACCTATCACCCTATCCGGTATTACCATTATTCACATTTTGGTGTGTATCCTTCCAGTCTTTTTTCTTCACAGGTAGATATGTATTTTTAAATACAACAAGAGACTCATACTGTAAGTAATTTTGTGTGCTTTGTCACCAAAAAATATTTTGTGAATACTTTCCTCTGCCATTAAATACTTCTCCACAATTTTTTTCAAAGTACAGATATCTTGTATAAGTGAGATCATGTTGTATATGCTTTTTTATAATATGTCCTTCTTCACTTAATAGCATGCTGTGGCTATCTTTTCAGACATATATATGCATGTTTATATATATAAATGAAACTACATCTTTTTTTTCAATCAATTCCATAAACTCTTATTAAACACAATGTGTCATATAGTGCTGAGCCACAAGATGACAAGATGACAAAACATGCTATCCTTTTCATTAACTCACAATATTATATGGTAGATACGTCATAATTTATTTTCTTAGCCTCTTCCTATGGGATATTTACATTTTTTTTCAAAATTTTTTCCTATAACAAACACAATGGGATAAACCAACATCCTTCCAGCTAAATCTTTGCCCACATATAAGATCATTTCATTACTTTAAAAGTAGGCAAGGAGTAAGTGATATTTTAATGCTTTTGATGTTTACTACAGCATTGCTCCCCTGTTGTCTTAATTATGTGTTTTGTGATTAAACTCTAGCCTATTTTTATTTGTACAAATGCATGCAGGCCTTCAGTTCAGTACGTGATCACAACTAAGTTAATATTATTTTGAATTTTAATAACTACATCTTTGATTTGAAGCCTTTTCACATCATTTACTTTATCTTTCCAGCACCCAGCCCCCACATGTGAGGCATAAAAAGGACTAGTGTGATATTTATTTCATTTTACATGTGGGAGAAAGCAAGGCACATGGAGCCAAGTGAGCGCCTAAGATCACACACATCCTGACGAGTGTTTGGAAAAACTCCATGTAGCCCTACATAATTCCAGCTCCAGTGGACATTGTCCTTGTCATCAATGCCATCTCAGTGGGTCAGTCTAGCTACTCCGTAATTGGCTGCCCTTGCCCATGGTATGTTCTCATGTTGCAGGCCCAAAATACACTGAGATTCAAAGAGAGGCTTCCTGAGGCTTCTCAATAAAGAGAACAGGAAGCCTATAGCCCCAGTTGCCAGTGACGGCCCTCCTACAATGACTAGGGGAGTAAGTCCTCTGTCAAAACTGAAATGCATGGAGAGTCAGGAAAAAAAAAAAATGGGTCTGTGATGGCATCACTGCCATCCAGTGGCAGTGTACCAATCGTGTAGCTTACCCTGCCAAAGATTCCTTGTTATGTCAACAAATACAGGTCTTTGTCACTCGGGACAGATTGTCATTACAGCTGAAAGCATCTTGAGTGATCAATGGCTTATCTTTAAATTTATAAAAATGTAAATACAGCAATAATTTTGGCCAAATATTTTTCCTTAGTATCTTAATTTCTTTTCGCTTAGTATACACAAATCCTCTGCTTTTGGCATGGAAATAATTTATTTCATTTCTTGAAGCAAAGGGGAAAAAAGAGAATACAGATTTGCCATTGAGTTTTAGCTAGAACTACCTCTCTATATATTGTATCCCTTACACAGAGACAAAGCAAACACAATAGCTTCCTTTACTGAAAAGGCAGGGCCTCCATCATTTATTTCCCTATAAAATTGAGCTGGGACGTTCTCTTTAGAAGTTGACTGGGGTTCCCTCGGAGGAACTTTTATCAAAATTTGCTTTTTTTCTTGATGATTTACAAAACAGCATCGGGTTCTTATTCTCTAGATTAAGCCAAGTTTTTAGGAATATTATTTAGATGTCTAAGGAAAATTGTCAGCTTCAATTTTGTTGAAGCCAAATTTTACCATTATAGTCCCCCAATTGTTTCTGTAAACGTTTAATCCCTATGTTACTATCAGTGTAATTTACTTCTGTAGATATGCAACTTGAGACTTCATTTCCAATAAGGAAGACTTGCTTCGATGATGATATGATGGGATCTTGTTGTCCTCTTTCTCAGAAAATGACCGTATTATCAGATATTCTACAAAGTATTTTATACATATTTCTCAGCCTCATTTCAACACCATGGGATGTGTACTCTTTTTACATGAGGGGAGTGAGACTGAGCAGACTTGTCATTTTCCCCAAGTTCCACTGCTGGCAAGTGTTAGAACAGTAGTGGCTTGAACCCAGCAATGGGTCATTAGTCCACATCCCACTTCTCTAGTGGGAATACTAGTCCCTGAATTAAGACTAAAAAGAATAGCCAAGAACTAGAGGCTTCTAAAAATGCAAAGAATTCTGAAAATCCGTGAGAAAAAAAAAATTCCGAGCAAGAAAATGGGAGGCACGTAAAGAAAAATGACAGCACAGAAAGTGGTCCTGGGTGTTTCAAGTTCATAGGCTCACACAAACACGGGAGCAGCTGGTGTGATGGGAATAGCATCACAGTTAAACCCAGAGAGGCCAGGTCTCATGGAAAGTTCCCAAACCACCTATTTAAAAGACTTCACATTATTTCCAGGAGGCGGATCAATAATAATGACGGTGGCTAACACTTGCTGAGCACTTAATATGTCTCCGATACTGTTCTACATAGTTTACCAATATTGTCTCAGCTCATCTTTAACAGCAGTCCTCTGACGTTTACTGAGGAAGAGATTGAGGCTCTAAATGGTCAATTAACTGACCGAGGATCTCACGGTTTGTGAGTAGGGAAGCGGGGATATGAACCCAGGTGGTCTAATTTGAGAACTTGCCTTCCAAGCACACGCTGCATGAAGGAAGGGATAGATTCAGAGCCCAGGATGTTGGGATGCTCCACTAAGGCAAGCAGGGTAGTAAAGACGCCCCATAACACAGTGGGAAAAGCACAAGGTCTGAAGTCAGAAGACCCGTGTTTAAGACCTGCGTCTTACAAACTGTAGCGCTCGGCAATTATCCTTGACCTTTCTGAACCCCGTCTGTATAATAGGGGTAATTATACCTGCCTTGCCCAGTTCATCAGGTTGATGTGAGGATCAAATGAGGCCCTGTGTGTGAAAGTGCATTATAAACCTTTAAGCCCCATATAAATAGTGCCCCATATAAATGCATTATTGTACCATCATGAAAGGAATATAGCATAATGTAAAGGATATACCAAAGCTTTGTCTAGTCAGTGGGCAGATGACCCCCAAAGTTTGTTTTCAGCTGCAAGCAGCGATCTTGTATGCAAAGCAGGGCTTAAAAAACAACAACATTGAAGAGTATCAGTTTGAATGTTGATAAGTGTTTTATAAATAGCTGCATAATTAGCATGTACTTACTGCAAAAAGTATACATAATATTTTATTCCCTGTTGTAGGCTGTAATGAATCTGCTGTCTCCGTCCTAGGAGGTTTTCACTTAGTTTCCCCGTGATAATTTTAATACATGTAACCATTATTAGCTGAATTAAGAATAAGTAAATGAGCAGTAAAAAAAAAAAAAATACAGAAAAATTACAGGTGCCTGTGGTGAGTAAGATAATAACTAGGTAAAAATATATGAAATAATTACAGTGTTTGAACGGCAGAGCCGGCATGAGGAAAATGACTCAATGGAATATTAAGCCCGCTGTTGGCAGGGTAGAAAGACTGTAGCCTACACCGGATCCTCAGCCCCGATCCTCACTGAAAACAGATTCAGTTTGTCTTCAGTCACATTTGAGTGATGCCGAAGGAACCAGTCCAATTCGGCAAAGATTTAGTCATTCCGAGAGGCTGTGCTCCTATAGATTAAATACCCAGTAACTAAGATTCTGTTTCAAAGATGCACCTAATGTCTAGCACTTGTGTGAACCTAGTTCCCCGATGGCATTGAATATGAACATCCTTAGAATGTATCCATGATCTGTATTTGACATCTTGACAAAACAGAATTTCAGATAATTTAGATAAAGGTTTTAAAGAGCCGTGATGTTTGTTTGTTTGTTTGTTTGTTTTTGAAAACTGTGTCATATATAGCACTCCAAACAGTGTAATTGAATTAAGGTAACCAGTCAATCAACAAACATTTGAGGCTTTTTATGTTTCCCATTCCTGCTGTTAAGGATTCTGATTTAATGCTCCCAGATGGTGAAAAATCTTATTACCATAACAAGAGAAACCTCGAGTTAGGATTTGAATCCTCAGAAATGGTTGGTTAATAGTGGTGAGTCACTGCTTTTTTTCTTTTTAAGTAAGCTCTATGCCTAATGTGGGGCTTGAACTCACAACCCCGAATCAAGAGTTGCATGCACCACCTCCTGAGCCAGCCAGTCATCCCCAAGCCGCTTTCTAAATCAGCAGGTACTGAACAAGAACACTGGTTGGAACTATAGCAGAGAGGATCTAGTTCAGACATCAGCAACCCTATGCCTTCCTGACTAGCAGATGGTCAGGGAGCTGCAGCCGTTAATGCTTGGTTCCCTGCATGGGCTTTGTCTTCTTTGTGGGCTTTTTGGGATCAGTTTCTGCAACGCAGACTGATTTCTCCACTATCCAATAAACTTCCAGTCCCCTAATTCTGCTGCATAATACATGTTAGCGTAAAGAAATATTAATATCAGACAAAATGTGCCAACAAAGACAGGTAAACAATGTGCTGGGGAGAGAGATAAGAGAACTGAGTTCTAATCCCAAGAACTCTATTGATAGATTTGGAAAAATCACTTAAACTCATTCTACCTCAGTTTCCTTACCCTCTGAAATGGTGGAGTTGGAGATACAATCAAAGGGCTTTTGCAACTCAGAGATTCTACGATTCTGTGACTCATCTGAAATCCACTCAGTGTGTCGGTGATGACTTTGGCCATTTTGACTATTAAGGCCTTTTCTTAATTGTATTTAAAATAAAATTTCAGTGAGTAATTCTAGATTCTCTTACGGACTTTTATCTAGCACTTTACGAGACACCAGAATCATGTTATCTCTCTGTGTCTTTTTCGCCATGAATTCAAGCAGCTATATTGCTTCTTACCTGAACCCAACCATCATGATATCAGGAGTCATGGCCACACTTAATACATGTATTTCCTTATTATTTGACAGAATCGCTGGATTATGATGTATTTTATTTTCTCTGCTAACTGCACTTAACATAGACACTAGCCAAGTATATATTTCAGATAGTGTTGTTAAAAGTATCTTATGTGGGGGAAAAAAGTATCTTATGTATGTGGTTTCCATTGATCATCCTTTCTAAATTGTTGCTTGTCCTGGGGAAGAGCTAGGTTTGTATTCCCATAAGACTTTCTCCATCAAGTGGTTAATGCATTGTTCTAGTTTTAGCCAAAGAAGGTAATGGTTTCTGCAACCTTCCTGATGTGTTTGAATTTATAAACAAACTATATTTTAAATGTCACTCTTTTTAGGTTTAATTGTTTTACATCATATTGAGACGAGGGACCTGGTGGGATGTTATTTCCCACCCCCAGCCCCCCATCTGCTGTCTGAGGGGAATATAGTTTTTCCCTCTCTCCATCTTTTTTGTAAGAGTTAAATAAAATCTAAAAATAAATCACATAAATCTTCTAAAAGCTGGGGAAAGTGTTATGGGAATCAACAGAAGCCCCAACACCTCATCTATAACCATTTCAAGTATCATCAGTTACATAAAGTCCCTTGGGAATCTGATTCAACAGACTGTTCTGGAATGGAATGATATGTTGCCTATGGAGGGGCAGAATGCTTGAGCAGATGCCTGGATTCAGCTTATAAAAGTACTATTAGCACCACCTCCAATAACATCTGTAAGGGGAAAGGGAGACTTTGTGAAACAACTCAGTGCTTCCTTTTATTTTTCCAGAGGCAAAAACACTTAACTTTGTTGAGAAGAGAAACCAAGCCTTATTGTAGTCCCTCTGGATTTGGTCATTGCTGGATCCCAGGAGCCTGGGGAGCTATTCATTAAGAGCAGAGGACACTCAACTCTGGTTTAGGTATTCGTCAACTCTGGGAAACTTAGAGCTTAGGCAAAAAAAAAAAGAAGAAGAAGAAGAAAAAGAGAGAAAGAGAAAAAGAAAGAAAGAAAAAGAAAGAAAGAAAGAAAGAAAGAAAGAAAGAAAGAAAGAAAGAAATATCTTTCTCATCAGGATTTCTGCTTCCCAGATGCAATCATTCTCAATAATTTCATGAACCCAAGCACTAACATCCAGTCACT
>CM052883.1:119811052-119832777 GCA_028534135.1 Potos flavus
CATTTATTCACTGAATAACCTTGGGCAGATCCCTTCTCTCTGTTTCATCTGTAAGTATTTATAGAGAGCATTATATGATCATGTGAGCACATGGAGCATATTTATTATAAACTATAAAGCTCCATGCACGTTTATAGTGTTATCGTGTTAATCCTTCCAATCACGCGTTCTGTCTTTCATTGTAGAAAAAAGACAGATTTCCCCTGTAGGAAAGAAGTCAAGACAAATCTTTGTCCTGACCCACAGAGATAACGTAAATTTAGTGTCCTGTCCTTATAGATTAGCCACAGGTGTGCTGCTGATATCGCTGTATCCAAGTCACAAGTGTTTGCATTGCTTCCTGAGTCCAAGTCAAGATAACCTGGAGGGGCTTCTGGGTGGGTCAGTCGGTTAAGCCTCTGACTCTTAGTTTTGCCTCAGGTCATGATCTCAGGATCTTGAGATCAAGTCCCACATCAGGCTCTTCGCTTAACATGGAGTCTGCTTGAGATTCTTTCCCCTCCCTCTCCCACCTCCTCTGCTCCTCCCTCCGCTTGCTCTCTCTCTCTCTAAAAATAAGTTAAAATCTTAAAAAAAAAAAAAGATAACCTGGAAAGTTAGCGTTATATCCACTTGATAGCAAATTTGATAGTTCAAACCACCTCAGCCTCGTGCAAGTAAGAAAGACTCAATCTCTCTCCCTCTCTCTTACTGACTCTTAGGTGAACCAGTACACATTTTTCATTCAGTCAAGAATAACTCATTTGGTGCCCACCGCATGCCTGTCTGTGTTGCCAGGTCCCATAAAAAATAGTGATAGAATGTCATGCCCACACTGCAGTTCTTTGGAAAGAAAAACTGAGTTATGTATGCATACAAGCAAGAGGCCTAAGGGTTAATCAGAAAAGAAATAATTTTCACATAAAGTGATCTTTCTTCCCTTTTTTTTTATTGTAAGCTCAGAGAGAATTGTAGCAATACGGGTTGAGCAATTTTCTTTTTTATGAATCCCGTGCTCAATTTATGAAAGCCATTTTGCAACCCATTTACATGCAGTAAACCTTTGCTTTAAGGTTCTGTCATTTACCTTGATCATAATTATTTATAGTCCCTTTAGAAAAGGCCCTTTACGGGTTTAGCTCTCAAGCACAGCACTGCCACCAGGCAGTTTTCTACTGAGTCTTTGAGGTCATGGTCATAAGCTAAGGCACAGCCAGTCTTGCAGCCAATTGTGAGGACGGGGTGGAGGGGGCGTGCAGGGGGGCTGTTGTGTAATGGGAAGAGAGCTAGTTGGAATTGGGAGTCTTGGTCAGAACCAACTCCATACTCTCACCATGTGATCCTGGCCATTTGTGTGCCTTTACCGTCAGTTTGCTCACTGGTAAGAAGGGAAGGATGCTTTTATCACAAGACTCCAAAGTAGAACTTAACTAAGGTACGCTACTGCAAGTTACAAAGAGGAAAATGTTCCATGAACTAATTGTCTCCAGTATGATCTGCTGGAGATCGCTGAAAAAGGAATGGTACGCCTCCTCTAAAACCTTTCTTGATCGCATACTCTATTCTCTCTACTGTAATGCACACACAAATGTAAACAGAGAGTGAAAGCCTTTACCCGATATGTCGGAAGGCACTCAATTAAGTATGTATTGTATTAATGGATAAATATAATTGCCAGCTGAAAGTCACTGTGCTGGGCATGGTACAGAATACAAGGCAAGTAATATATCATCCCAGGCCTCCAGGAGCTTATAGTTTCATTAAGATGTCTAGCCATAAGTGCACAAAAAGCCAGTATGAGTTGTGGTTCAAGACAGGAAAAGGAGGTACAGTGTGTAGAAGTCCCTCCCCACATCCGTACAGCAGGAACCCTTGCTCTTCTGAACTCTAGGTGAGGCTGTCTTCCTCCAGCCCCATGCACTCTTGGTATCAGTCCAGCAGAATTAGATGCCCACTCAGAAAGCTTTCGCTGAAACATATACCATGAAGTGGCTCTATAGAAATAGGTGCAGAATCGTGGGCACCAAAAAGGGTTGGCAAGGCCCCAGGAGACAAGCAACGGAAGGGAGCACTGCCTCCCCTAGAAGTGAAGGGCCAGGCAGAGGGCAGGCAGGGAGTGTGCTGGGAGCTGAGCGAGGCTCAGTAGGAACCCTTGTCAACACGCAGGTCCACGTGGGGCCGTGCGAGTCGTACTCCTGAGATCACCACCCTGTCGGAGTCAGCAGACATGAACGGCTTCCTAGACACTGGGTCCAGAATCTTTCTGTGGGTAGGGCTTTTCTTGAGGGCCTGAGGAGAGAACCCTATCCGGCCAAAAAGCTGGCCTTCTGAAACTGGGATCGATCATTCTCGGCCTTTGCAACCAGCTCAGTGACCTGAGTGTGAATGTCTTGACCCAATGTCTTCCTTGACTCCGTGGCACTTACCACGCACAGCCCTCACAAGGTACGGAGCAGGAGAAAATGGATTACGCCCTCAACAACAAGAGACGAGTCATCCGCCTGGTGTTGCAGTGGGCTGCCGTGTATGGGGACGTCCTACAAGAGGATGACGTGGCCGTGGCTTTCCTCGAGGTATGCGGAGGCCCCCTTTCCAGGAATACATCTTTGTCCCGCTGTAGCAGGACTCGCCAGAAGCACTCAGCTTCCCCGGAGAGACTGGGATTGCCAGGTCTGGTCTCTGTTAACATGTTCATCAGAAAGGTACTAAGAGGGGTGAAGGGCAAGGTCGTCCACCGTCCCGCCCTTCCAATTCAATAACTGGCAGCACTGGCGTGTATTTTCACTTGCTCTCTTTTTCTCTGCATTTTTTCTGTGGTCCTGATCACACGGTACCCACCATTTTGTAGGCTGCTTTTTCCACCTCATATAAGGATGTTTTTCGATGTTGGTGCAGTCTTTCTAGTAAAAATTCTTAATGATCTTGGAGTAGCTTTGCCACAGCTAGACTTATTTTTCATCGTGTTGAATATTTACATCATTTCAAGCTTCTACATTCCTCGGATGACAGTACAGGGAACATTGTTGTGTAAGTAGGTCTGTCCTCGGTCACATCCCAAGAAATGGGATTGCTAGATCCAACGGTACCTATTTTTGAGGGGAGTGAAACAGATAATTTTATTGAGGACTTTCTAAGACCACGAGGTAGTTCCAGAGGGACGTGATTTATGTCACAGACACTATTTTAAGCTAAACTTCCCTTTTCCTTCCCATGGCTCCAGCCCCACATTGCAGCATGGGCCCTGGCATTGAGCCCTGGATGACTCCCTCTGTCCTCGGAAACTTAGCTGAGGATCTTCGATGCAGGCAAAAGGCAATGTGGCTTCTATTTCAAATGTTATCAGTCTGCATGTTCAAGACTGAATTATCTAAAAGAAATATGCCCCCTTTCCCCTCTCGAAGCATATAGTTCAGCAGGCAGAGAGGTGGGGAAGGGAGGAAAGGGGACTGTGAGTAACCCTCAAGGCTGAAGAATGAAGTATTTTGAAAATATAAAGGAACAGTAGTAGCTTGGGTCATACATTGACTCCTGGCAGCTACTAGCTGAAGAAAGGACTGTTTTGCAGAGGAAGCGGAGTGCTGGGTAAGCTGGCAACGCCACAGCTGTCATCTTCCGCTGTGGAGGCCACCGCTCCTGAGCACAGCAGGCCCAGCTGCTGCTGCCTGGCAGTCAGGATCGGTCCCAGGGCATCCATCAAGAGTCCTGAGTTGAGGGGCACCTGGGTGGCTCAGTGGGTTAAAGCCTCTGTCTTCGGCTTGGGTCATGATCCCAGGGTCCTGGGATCAGGCCCCACATTGGGCTCTCTGCTCAGCAGGGAGCCTGCTTCCCCCTCTCTCTCTGCCTGCCTCTCTGCCTACTTGTGATCTCTCTCTGTCAAATAAATAAATAAAATCTTAAAAAAAAAAAAAAAGAGTCCTGAGTTGATCACACACTCAGCATGACCTCAGTCCCGGTCCTGAAGACCATGCTGCCTTTTACCACCAAAAATCGACCACCCCTAGTGAGAAATAGTAAATAAACAACAAATGCTAAAATAGTATTCAGAATAAATGTTAAAATTTCCCTGAAAAAACGCTGAGGTGAGAAGTGCTCTGCCAGTGTAAGTTCTGAAGTGGCTGATTCTAAAACATCGCATGACTTTGCCTTTTGTATAAATACCCTAGGAACAGTTCATCTGCAATTTAAAAAAATTTTTTTTGAGTTTTTACACTGTGGTAAAATATATCAAACATAAAATGTGCCATGTTGACCATCCTCGAGGATACAATTCAGTGGTATTAATTAATTCACAATGTGATGGCACCATCACACCGTCCTATTTCCAAAACCTCTTCTCACTTGCAGTTCTGCATTTAGACATATGGTAACATTTTCTTTTTCTTTTTTGGTCTCCAGTCCATGCAACCATGGTCTGGAGATAGCAGTCAAGCAGACGACACAGGGATACATCTTTGTCGCTCTTGACAGACTCGTGTACCTTGGCAATTCCCATTAAAAGCCTGTGACCTTTGCCAATTACAGGAGTTTTATGTGTCTGTATCAGATGATGCCCGGATGATTGCCACCCTCAAGGACCAACTGCCCGAGTTAGAGAAGATTGTCAAGCAAATGTAAGGAAGGGCCTGGCTTGGGTGTGTTTTTATCAAGTAAGTGCCGGCATGTCTGTCAAAACGTCTTCCAAAAAGTCCTTCGCCCCCCCGAAGGTGAAAGCTGGTTTTCAGCAGCCACATGGTGTTCTGGTTTGAGTGGACCAGGGTCTCGGGCTTGGGTGGTGGGATAAGGCCAGGTGAAGAGGGGAGATTCTGCTCTGCTCCTGTGCCGGACGGCTGCCAGGAGAAAGCCTGGGACAAGGCGGAGATCATACTATGGGACGTCTCTCTCAGTAAACTCCAGCTCCCTTTGGTTTCAGGCAGTGAATCCAGCAACAAAATAGTGGCATTTAAAGAAAGATGAAGGGGAATTACTTATATGGAAAATTCCCTTTCTGCCACCAAGGTTGTTGCTGGTGAATGTTTGCTTCCCCTCCGTGAAAACATGGAAGGTTTCACACGCTGTACTTTGAGCCTGCAGTAAATACGTTTACGTTTTCTGCAGAGAAAACGTATGCAACTAGAAAGACCCTGAAAGCTAGAAATCTTGGCTTTCAACATCAGCTCTGCCAGGGGTCTGCCTGGGATGCGAACCCATCTCTTCGTGTGTCCTCTGTGCTTGGTCTCTTGGTCTCAGTAATGAGGATTGCTCAAGAATTGCTGTCATTTCATCCTGTAATTTAAGATAAAAGTTCGATACAAATGAAGCAATTCAAAATAACAGTACCGATGGTATTAATTAATGTGCTTTCTCTGTTTCTCGTAGTTCAGAAGATGCAAAGGCTCCACAAAAGAAGGTAAGTGACCACGATTAGGATTCTCTAATTGTGCCCTGTTAGGTAGCAGTTCTCCAGAAATATTATAGTGTGATATCTGAAAGTGATGTGTTTGTAAAAACAAAATACGTTTTCTCATGTCTTGACTCTGACTGCTTCTCGAGTGTGCTTCCTCTGAGTTGCAAACGTGCATCGGTCACTCTCCCCTTATGGCGGTTGCTGTGGTTATTTTTACAGCACAAAGTTCTTTTGCAACAGTTCAACACAGGCGATGAGAGAGCCCAAAAGCGCCAGCCTATCCGCGGCTCGGATGAAGGTGAGAATTCTCTTCTAGCTCAGGGTTGTGTAGATTACTCAGAGTCCATCAAATCTCCCCTCCGGGAACCCTTGGACCCACCAGATAGCTTTTCTTGGACTATCTCTTTGCACTGCAAATGGCTTGCTTGAAGGTGCCCTTTTGCATTCCAGTTATTTATCCTCTTGAGCTCTGGGCCTGGAGTGGAGGTGCCTGTCCACACTTCCCTGATCCCGCCTCTCCCTTGCTGCTGCCGTTCCCTGAAGGAAGGAAGGAGTATCTGGGGAAGTAGTTGTCAAAGTTGCCTGCCTCCGGGAAGAGCTGGCAGGCAGGAGGCTGGCACTTTGCAATGCCCTGCAAAGAGGCAGCTAGGGTCATCTGCAGAGCAGGACTCCAGCCCAGAGAGGGCGCTCTGGCCCCGAGCCCAGCGTTGTTAGCAGCCACGAGGGAGGTGCACACGCTGACAATTACCATTTGGTTGCTTAAGCTTTGTCTCAGGAATCGCAACCAAAATAAAATGAATGATAATGACAAAATTCTCATCTTAAGCCACAACCGAATCCTGTCATTTAGGAGTGCCTCTAAGCCCACAAATTACAGGAGCTGGAATTGCTTCCAAGGCTTATGTTCAGAGGTGAGCTTCGAGGTGCCATACATGGGTCTGCTGAGCTTGATACTGCCTGAGCTCTGTGGCCCAGCCAGCCCCGAAGTACACGAGCCAGCGAATCAGTGCTCGAACGTCAGTGTGTGTTCATGCCCCGGGCAGAGGCGCTCCTGTTTGCAGAGCTGTTAGCGTTGGCTCACCCCCACCCCCCACCCCCCACCCCCACCCCACCCCCCTCCAGGCAGCAGCAATCTAGCAGTCAGCCTACCGCACAGCACTTCCTGGATTATGAAAAAGAAACCCTCACAGGCAAGGGCAGACCCAGCAGGCAGGCCTAGACGTCCTTCCTTTGTTCCCCATCGCTTCTCTGTGGGTTGTCCACAGTATCTGCTGTGGTTCTTGGAACTGGAGACGGCAGCCACGTGTGTACCTATCCTTAGAACAAGGTGAAGGCCAGGAGTTTTGGAAGGAGGCAGGCGCAGGCACAGCTGACTGCAAATAGGTATACAATAGTAAGAGTGACGACGTGGTGCAAATTCGGAAGGTTAGCCAAACATTCCCCCGCGCTGATGGGTTTCTGAAGCACTCCCAAGACCATATTTATTTACCGTATTGTTCCTGCCTTCCCAACAGTTCTGTTTAAAGTCTACTGCCTGGACCACACCTACACAACCATTCGGGTGCCGGTGGCCGCCTCGGTGAAGGAAGTCATCAGCGCAGTTGCCGACAAACTGGGCTCTGGGGAAGGCCTGATCATCGTCAAGATGAGCTCTGGAGGAGGTAACAGCCTTAATTAGCACCTTGGGCTTCCGCAAAATGGAATATCCCATCCAAACAGAAACCCTGCCAGGTGTTAGCGTGGCCCTTCCTAGCAGATCCCAACAGACAAATTGGTGCTATGTGTGCTCCCACAAATAACAAAATGATATGGTTAGAAGTGAGCTGGGTAAGTGTCTAATATGCCCTATTTTGTAGGTACCCACTATACAGCAGAAGGAGGTGAAGCGATCTATCTGAGGCAGCTGGAGCTCAGGACTCGGGTGGATGTTAGCTTGGAGTTCTTTCTATATAAACCCTAAACAAAAAAACTTAAGGTCTTGGAGCTCTGAGACATGGGGACCCTAAGAGGGCATCTGGCTGGACAAGCTCCAGGCCATAGGTTTCCAAAAGTCTAAAGTTGGAGGTGATCGTAGGCTAATTCCCTCTTACCCCATAGGGCAGGAGCCCAACTCATCGAATAAAATCAGGACTGTTTTCCCCATGGGACTACTTAATTGCTGTGTGCTTTCTTGAAATGTCATGTATTCATTCGCCATATATATTCACTGGCCACTTAGTATGACTGGGACGGGAGGGATGTGTTGGGTGCAGCTGTGTCCCCAAGCTGTTGCTAGGCGGGCAAGGAGGAAGACAGTAAGTGAACAATTACAATCCATGCCGGCTAGAGTTTTGGAATGGTCAGCCTGTGTTGCAGTGAGAGCCCAGAAAAGAAGCGGTAAGGCTAATTTTTCTGGAAATGATTTAATAGCCACTGGGGGATCCTTGCTTCAGGATCAAGTAAGCCATTTTTTGCCACGTTTGAAGGCAAATGGTTCTCCCGATGCAGGATTTTTAAATGTTTCATGGATTCCCAAGATTTCCCTTCCCAGTCACACAGGACCCAGGATGCCTGCCTTCACCAATCCCTGTGGCACAGTCTTTCCACAGCTATCCCGGTCCCTCTTTCCCCTCTTTAAGGGTGTCACGCAAATGTCATGTCCATGTGAGGCTCCCTCCTTCCTTTCTTTGATTCCCTTTTTAAAATTGTATCCTCTCTCACTTACGTATACTTCCTAGCTTCCTTCCCTGCTGGTTTTTTTCCCCACGGCTGCTCGCTCTCTGATCTGTCTTGTTCACCATCTGCGTCCCTCGCTGTGATGCAAGCTCTTTTGGGACCGGGATTTTTTTTTTTTTCTATGTTGTTCCCTTCTGTATCCTCAATGCCTGGAGCAGTGTCCAGCATGTAATAAATGCTAAATAAATATTTGTTGAATGAATTAATTTTTAAAACACAGGAGGCTTAATCTAGGTCATACCATTGCCCTCCAAATTAGGGAATCCGTGAAAAACTAATAATGAATTTTACATCTAAAGTCATCTGGGATCTCAGAAACCCCCTAAGTTTTCTAGAAGGGATCTTTCCATCTCCAGAGCGCTGGGCATTATTGCCATCTGGAAACATAATTTGTTATATAAATAGTAAGTGCGGTTTTTGTAGATAATTACAGTTGCAGCTTCGAACTGGGTGAATTGACCTGCGGGTACTTCCATTCCTGTTTTGTGGTCATTTTCTGATGGCATCCTGAGTGTCATGTGCCTGCATGAATGCTGGGTCTTTTTTATTCAGTGGGTCCCTTCAGTCCTGTATTTTATGCAGTCGCTCTGCGTGTTCCGGTAATTCACCGAGCTGGCAATTTGTTGGTGTGATTAGGGCAGTGCAGCAAATCTCAGATGCATTTAATAGGCAATCTCATGCTTTTTATGTTCACAGAAAAGGTGGTGCTCAAACCTAATGATGTTTCAGTATTTACGACGCTCACCATTAATGGACGCCTATTTGCTTGCCCGCGAGAGCAATTCGATTCACTGGTAGGTGTGGATGGCCTCCTTGGAGCCGTGTCTGCAATCAGAAAAACTTGTCTGCAGCTTAATTTTGCAGTTACATTGAACCAAGTTGCTAAAAACTCTTGAATGCTCCTTGGCTTTTGCTTTTTCTGTGCTCTATGAGGTAAGCCTCAGGTGTTCATTTGATATGCTCGGAGCTTTAGATTTTCTTTTGTGGAAATTAGCCAAGTAGCCCCACTATTGGGACACAATTCAGCTTTTAGACCTCTTTGTAGTAAATCACCTGCTTGAAATCCCCCCAATTTAGTAATAGTAAAAATCTGAATGCTGAGATGCCAGGAGAGGAAAAAAAAACTTTTTAAGACCAGACACGGCGATCCATCATGCTCCTTCGTGGGCTGTCGGAGGGCATTAGGGCAAAGCCACTCTCGGTTCTCCCTGAAAGCGCTCCGACTTGTGTAGGAAATACCGGAGGCCAGCAGTTTCTTCCCTAAGTCCCCCCAAGCCTTGTTCCCAGCCCGCACAGAACTCTCTTCGAGTAAAGGATTAATCAGCCCATGCTCACAGTTGAGTAGCCTCCCGTCTTTTATGGAGATGGTAGGGTTCATTTCCGTTTATCCTCTAAAAATTAGACATGTTGGCGAGTAGCTCTCGAGCTATCTTGAAAGCCTATGGGGCCAGGGTAGAGGAGAGGGAAGTGGTTTTTTCCCATCTTGGGACACGCAGGGCCGATCTTACTAAGAGAAGTGCAACAAGAGGGAGAGGTAAACAGTATCACATTCCGGGGCAGAGTTCAGCCACGTGGGTGCTGCATGAATACATTCACGTGTCATCACACCAGACGTTAGAACTAAAGATTCCTCTCCTCTCGAGAACGTTTTAAAAATTTTTTTAAAGATTTTATTTATTTATTTGAGGGACAGAGTGAGCGAGAAAGAGAGAGGACATAAGCAGGGGGAGCAGCAGGCAGAGGCAGAGGGAGAAGCAGACTCCCCGCTGAGCTGGGAGCCCGATGTGGGACTCGATCCTGGGACTCTGGGATCGTGAACCTGAGCCGAAGGCAGACGCTTAACCCACTGAGCCACCCAGACGCCACTAGAGAACGTCTTAGAGCTTGTTTTGGCCTCATGGCAATTCTTTGTTCGAGCTGGGGGAGAGCCATTTGGGGCATTCTGGCGCAGCTAAGTGGATTGTTGCCATATCCTGAATCCCGCTGGAGGGGAGCTTAGCAAATGTGGCTTCGTTCTCTGACTGCCCCTCACTCATCACGACCCACGAGCGCCCTTGCTGGCCTCATCCACGGCTGCTAGAAGATCTGTCTGCACACAGGCCGTTCATTTTTATTTTCAGTCACCTACATTTGCTGCTTTCTAAAAGCTCACTATTTCCCAACACTAAGGGATTGGGGGAGAAATGTCCTACATGAGTCGTGCCCCCTCTCGTGGAAATGAACACCATCAGAAACCAGGGGAGCTATAGGCCTGTCCACAGGCGAGGGCGATGTGTTTGCCGCACAGCCTTCAGCCTCTCTCGCCGACCAGTTCTTGGCCGCAGCGACAGATGACCTGGCGTGTGGGTGGGGGGTGCAGACTGCTTCCAGCTCCCTGTCGGGCAGACACTAACTTCTGAGGCCTCTGTTTCTTTGCACCTCATCCTGCAGCCTTACAAATTCTTAGTCCTTGCCAGCCTTCCGTGTTAAGGCCTGAGTAACTGAAAGACGCTTACTTTGCCGCAAGTACTGGGGCGTGTGAGCTTATAAACTCATCCCACGTGGTGCCCTGCCACTCGCTGGGTGGCAGGTTATGTCCTCGTCCTCAGGAGTGGTTGAACCCCACTTGCCTCACCAACCTGGGGACTCGGAGCCTTTCCCGGCTTTCTAAAGATCTCCCTGAGGACAGTCTTTCTAGGAAGAATCGCACACAGGATGACTCTGCAGTACAGAATGTTGGCCAAAGCCTTTGATCTATCAACACATGCTTGTGAAGTGTCTGCTTTGTACTTGGTGCTCTGCTGCCTTCTGGGCGACTCTCCACCAGTCGTCCCAGAGGCTCTGTCCTTGTGACAGTTACGGTGACATTAGGGAGATGAGACTAACACAAGCAGCCTGGAATGGGACACAATGTAGGGCTACGCTGTGTTGTCTAGAAATAGCAGAGTGCCGGTGATTTATCCTAGAGCTTTACTCTCTGCACTTTTATTTGAGCATAAATGTTAGTGCAGAGCAAATTATAATAAAATCCCATTGTACTGTAATTTGATTGTACTCTTATCCACTCACTAGTTCCTTAGACTTTTATTTAGGGCTTACGATCCCATTCCAGGCATTGTGAATGGTTCTGGCTCTGGGATGGTCTTGAAGACGAATCCTCCCTGGGCCTCTGGGACCCCATGGGGTAGTGGGGGACTCAAGAGTGTAGGGAGAAGACGGTGTGACAGATGCCACTGCAGAGCCAGGCACGGCGGGGGCGGGGGGGGGGGGGGGGATGCTGCGGTGGCTGCTGACTTCAGCCATCTCTTTGTCCCTGTTTTGATCAGTGTATCCTTTTTATGTCTTGGGTTCTTGAGTTGGAAATGGGGAGGGTAATAGTGCTGTTCTCCCGGAGGGAAAGTACGTGGGAGTTCTGTGCCCCTGGGCAGGCAGTGTTCAGACCTGCCCGTTGTGCCTCGCCCGATGGGAAATGGCCACAAGACTCTCTAGGAGAGTGTAGAGCAAGGGGATGCTTCCTGGGGGCCCCAGGTCAGCACGTAAATTCCCCACTTCAGATAGAAGAACCACTTCGGCCACTCAGATTGCCTTTTCGGTGCTGCATGGAGGGAAGGGGCCAGCCCACCCTTTGTCAAGGAGGGAGAAGGCTTTGGTGAGCCCTGCCCACTCAAAAAAAAAAAAAAAAGAGAGAGAGAGAGAGATTCTACGACTCTCTCAAAAGGGATGCAGGAATGATAGACCAGCATCCATGACTTAAGGAATTTTATGTTTCTTAATATTGGCACCTTCCCTGTAGTTGCACCCAGCAGGGGCTGCAAGAGGGAGCAGAGAATGTGGAGAGCCTGTACCCAACAGGGTGTCCTCAGACCCAGCGTTTAAAAGTGTCCCCAACTTCAGGGATGCCTGGGTGGCTGAGGCAGTTGAGCAGCTGACTCTTGATTTTTTCTCAGGTCATGATCGGTCGTGGGATCGAGCCCCACCTTGGGTTCCTCACTCAGCACAGAGTCTGCTTATCCCTCTCCCTCTGCTTCTCGCTGCATGCTCACTCTTTCTCTCTCTCTCCAATAAATAAAATATCTTTTAAAAACTATCCCCAACTTTCTACCTAAGACTTACCCTGCTTGGAACCATTCTCCTTACTTGTTTCCATAAGCTACTTACCCATAGCTTCAGGTCGGTTCCCTAAGTTTCAGAACTTTGGAATAACTGCTTTTCTTCCCTCCTGTCTGTGCCCTGTGTAGAGCGAATCAGGAACAACAGTGCTTAGCTCTCACGTCCAGACATACTTTCCTGTGCATTTGTATCACTGCAGCACTTGTGGGGAGGGAACTCTTTGGAAGGGGGTGGGAGTGGGGACCTGCTCTGTGCCAGGCACTCTGCTTATGTGATACACTGACATTATTCCCGGTCCGTCCTGTCAAGAAGCTTGCATACCCAGTACTGCGACACCAAGTTCCCAGAGCTGGAAACAGACATTCGAGAGACTAGGGAATCGATCCTAGTCCACGTAGGTAGAGTGGGGTTTGCATTTAGTCTGTTGCCCTCTAACTCTGCTCTACTGCAAAACCCCGGCTCTTCGTCTCGCATTCACAGACTTTCTACAGCTGTTTGAGCCATCGGTTTGGTTCCCCGAGGCTCTCCGATCCTGACAGGTCTCCCGACAGCTTTCTAGCCTTCCTGCGCCTCTAACCGTCCTTCAGCAGACCAACCTGGGTGCTCAGAGGAAACATTGCTGTTCTTACCCACCCGAGTTTGTCTGTTTAATCTTTTATAGCCTGGCTTCTTTCTCCAAGAACCTCTTCAGACTTCACCTTCATCTGAAATGCCCACTAACTCTCAAAAAGCCCATTCCTGTCCTCCCACACATTTATCCATGTATCTGGGCATCGGCTGTGTGTCGATGCTTCTGTCCGTCCTTCATACCCACGCATGAATGCCAGGAGCTGACTGTTGATTGAGTGTCGAGAGGAACTCCCCGGTCAGAGCTGACCCTCGCTTAGCTTGTAAACTTGCAGGGACCACTTACATCCTGAATGTGTCATTTCTTTAGTGCCCAGACGCGATGAGCATTTATGGAATGTAATGGTTAAGGATGATGCTGCTGATAATGATGGTAATGGAACTTGCATAATATTAGTATTTCCGACGTAAATATCGAATATCCCAATGTGGCGAGCATGACATTAGGGAAATCCTCTTTCGATTCATGTCCCTTTTGTAACTTTGGACATATGTGACAGATCCATAAATGTCCATATAAACTTCCAAGGCATACAAATCTTTCATTTTACTAAGGAAAAGCAGTCTCCATCATTTCTCATAAAATACAAATGAGATCGGTGAGTCAGGTAGAAAGTTTTGAACGAGAGCCTTCCAGAAAGTAACACAGTTCGGTTTCCTGAAGCCCTCGCCCCGAACGCCATGACCTCGTGGCTATCATTTCTAGCTCAGCATCCCTCTGAGAGTGGAGGGATGGGCCAACATGGGTCATGTCGGTACCCAGAGCCCTCTGTCCGCCAGTACACTCAGGCCGTGTGTTATACGAGCTGGATAAGCAGCAACATCACGGCGGTCACCGGCCAAATGTCCAAAAGGGCCATCCTGGTACCTGCTCCGAAACAACTAGTGGAAAATAGGAGGAAAACATCTCCAAGGACTTCTTATTGCCTTTACCAGAGAAAAGGAACTGTTTCCAGGCCTCTCCCAGGCCCCAGTGCAAGGGGACCCCCACAGGTCACTCCTCACCTAATCTTATTCGCCACAGTCCACGTTTTTCAGTCAGTGGATTTGATGATAGTGGCCACGATGACTCTAAGGATGGCACCGAAGGAAGTGAGCGTAAAGAGCAAAGGTGTCTGTCTCCTCTGGGTAAAACCAAAGCTTCGAGATATTCCTGAAAGCGTCTCCAGAATCCTTTACCCTCGAAACTCGTTGAAGCATTCAGCATGGAGTACTTCTCTGTCCTGAGAGTCTGATATAGTTTTGCATTCTTATTCACAGACTCCCTTGCCAGAGCAGGAAGGCCCAACCGTTGGAACAGTGGGAACTTTTGAACTGATGAGCTCCAAAGATTTAGCATACCAGATGACCATTTATGATTGGGAACTCTTCAACTGTGTGCACGAGGTAAGGTGCTCGGTGGAGAGCGTAAGTAGGTACCCTTGCAATTCTGGATGAAACCTGCCGGGTGGCCCAGCCACAAATGTGGATGTGTGCGGCAAGGTGGAAACCACACGGTCGTTTGTGTAAATCCCGAGCTTATTAATGAAGCCTATTACAAAGTCTTTGGGTCTTAAAGAAAAATCGCGATGATTTAGAGTAGTCTTCCTACATGTGTTAAGCCAATAGCACCTCGTTGATAGTTCTGTATTTAAGAACCCCCATGGAAGCCCCCTCGCTCCATAGTACAGCTTGAATCCTGACTGGTGATTGGACTCAATATTTGCTGATCCACATCAACCTGTCTTGACAAATAGAGAAGCCTCGTTGGTGTTTTGATCGAGGAACAAAGAAATAAAATTGTTTTCTTTTCTTTTCTAGCTGGAGCTAATCTATCACACATTTGGAAGGCATAATTTTAAAAAGACCACAGCAAACTTGGATTTGTTCCTGAGGAGATTTAATGAAATTCAGTTTTGGGTTGTCACTGAGATTTGCCTTTGTTCCCAGCCCAGCAAGCGCGTTCAGCTCTTAAAAAAATTTATTAAGATAGCAGCCCAGTAAGTATCATTAGCTTAGGAAGAGAAAAATGTTTGAGCTGCATTTTCATTTTGTTCCATTAGGCTACATCTTAAAAAAAAAAAAAAAAAAAAAAAAGCAAGATACGGGATCTCCTTGTACACAAGGAACAATGACAGGGGCTTAAGAATAACTGAACTCTGATAAAAGATTAGTTTCATCTGGCTTTTGTAATACTGGACATCAGTATATAATAAATTAGCATCTTACAGCATGGATACCAGAGTCAAAATCGTGACCTCTTTTGCCCTGAACTGCCCTGGCTTTGTGCCTCCTCCAGTTTAAAGAGTCCTTCGGCAAAGTTCTGTCGTGGAAAAGTTGTGTTGAGAAGGCCCTTGGAGTCAATGTCCCACAGGACACCTTCTCACCAGTAGAGGGCAGTGGAAACATGCAGGTACATCAGCACATACAACTCAGCCAGAATGAAATCTGTAAAATGCATAAAGGGGAGCTAACCTGGGACATGAAAATCATCTCTATCGACATCAGAAAAAGCAAGCAACTTATAAATATTCTATTTAATAGCACTTCGTGGGAAACAATCTATTTACTGCAGGGGCCAGTTAGATTTGTCCCTGACATGAATTTAATCTTCTCCTACTATTTAGATATGCCTGACAACCTCCTGTTTACTTCCATGTTTTCGGTATCACCACAATGCTAAAAATAAAATGCTAAATGTGGCCCATGGCTGGGAGACTTCTTTCTAAATGCAGGGAGCTCTGGCACAGGAAGGTGGGGAGCACAAGAAACCCCTGCTAGCAATTTTCTTGGGCCAAACAGTTTAGATTCTGATTTCCAGAGCTAAACAAAGAAGTAAATGCTGCTTGACATTTCATACGTATCAGCTTGCCAAATGCTTCAAATTATTTTGCCAAAAATTTGAGGGTTCAACAGGATATCCAAATCCTCAGATTCAAATGCTGATATCTCTTAATTTAGAAAAGCTGCCTTTTTGAAGAAAGATTTGGTAAAATGTTGCTGATGAATTTCTGGTTCAAAGGATAGCCACTTTGTCTAGGAGACTGCACAGCCTTGTTGCAAGGGACAGGTGCCTTCGCATACTTGGAAGGAGAGGATTACGGAAACTGACGATATGCGCTTTCCTGCTATGAAGAGCACATTCTCTCTTCACCTTCGCCTGACAGTGCTAAATGCAACCAGGAGAAGAGAATGGCAAACTGCACACCAATGTGGGAGATCAGCAAACCTTTTGGGGCCTAATCCTGTTATTCGACAGTGACAACATAAGAGAGCCTTTCAAAAACTTAGGAATTTTTTTTTTTTTAATGTTTTTGCCTTTTTTATCTTTCTTCCTTCCGATTATGGGAATGAGTAGGTAGCTTTGGCCTTTAGTATAAATTGGCTTATATTATTTAACCTCTACTAAGCTGGCACTGTCCCGCAGTGGAGCCGTGAGCACAGCCCTGCTGGAGAAGATTGTAGACTCTCCTAGACCAAGGTCTACAAGAGCAGGATTTTTAGAGAACTTCACCAAATTCCATGTAAGCTCTTTGACCTGCCCAGAGCTTTATGGGGGTTAGAGTGCTATCAGCTTTCGCAGATGGGGAGACTGAGGCGTGGGAATAGCTCGTGACTTACCCAGGCTGATGAAGTTAGTTGGGAACAGTGACCAGAGCAGTGACCTGAAAGGCAGGTCTGTATTCCTTCATGTGCTTTCAAGAGCACATGGCTAGGACAAAGGCAAACACAAGTACATGATCATTCTCCCTGCCTTCAGCCCCAGGGGGGGTCTCTGAAACTGCTTTCAGCCCCTGACCAGAGAGCCACTGCCCCCCCACACAGCAAAGGCCTTGCTTGCTTTTCCGCCAGTGGGATAACACACCTAATAGCTTCTCCAAAATCAATTTTCCTCTTTCCACGCAGACCATTTAAGAATCACTCGTTGCTTCCCCTACAAACAGAATGCAGGCAGCAAAAGCAACAATGTAATTAGCCTTTTGCAAAAATGTTCATCGAAACAGGATTTAATTATGATCCAGTTGACTTAGATAACTATATTGATTTGGGGTAAAGGATTTGCACTTGTTACAAAATTAATTCTTTCCCTTTTCGAGGAACTGGTATGAAGGAGTTGGGGATTCCTTTCTTTTTTCTTTCCTTTTTTTTTTTTTTTTTAATTAAATCAAGTACCTGGGCTAAATATTGCCATTCTAATAAGAATCTTTGATCTTGCTCCACAATAGTCTTATTCCCAAATATATGTCCATAAAGGCTAGTAGTTGCCGAAGTGCACAAAGGGATCAGCCTCATCAACATCAATAAAACCGAGAAAATAAGATTACTTTTTGGTCAATTGTTTAGGTTCTTTGTCAGCTTTATAGGGATCATGACTTGTAAGTTGATATTTCTCAACAAATTAGAAGCCTTCGCATGGTAGGTAGAAGTTTCCATTCTGTGGCTGCAGCAATCTGACTTCCTCGTTCCCTTCTCAGGCCCCCAGAGGAGGCGTCCGGCCTCAAGCTCAAAGTCTGAAAGTCTTCAAGGACATTTTGCTTCCCTCTCTTACCCCATGAGATGTTTCCTTCCAGGTCCAACAAGGCTTTTAGGAAGCTCTGAGATCATCCTAAGGATCCCTGGGGTAGGGGTCTTTAAATTCCTTCTCAAAACCGGAACCTAGATGGCTGGAACCATCCCCTTTCTAATATTACCGTCAGATAGCTGAACGTGGTCACCCGAGTGGAACTTACACAGTGCATTAAATCTATCATCGCCTGTTCTCCTAACGAGTCCTGACGATTATTAATGACTATCAGAAAATAGAACTCTAATTTTTTTTTATCGCACTCAAAAGTGGCATTTTACTCAGCCATGTGCCTCTTGTGTTTCAGCTGTAAGGAGTACAAAAATCTGAATTCCTTTTTTGCCATCGTCATGGGACTAAGTAATGTCGCTGTGAGCCGGTTGGCACTCACGTGGGAGGTAAGCCTCAGCTGACATCCAGCTGTGACTTTTGCCTTAAGAATAAAAACACGGGCTCACCAGTGAGCTTTTTTAATAGAAATATCACTCACACTGGTGTAACAATGGAAAAGGTGGGACACTTTGAGGGAAGTGACCTGTCTCCTTTTTCCAGTTGCCTGAGAGTGTGAATTTCAGAAGGTGTTGTCTCCTCGTGGAGGAGAGGGGGAGCGCGGGGGTCTCAGCTTCATGGTCTGTACAAGGTAAATAATAATACATCTAGTTCCTGAGTAGAACACGAATCAACAACATTGCTGGGGTGATTTCAGAGGTTTTGCTCATGGATTCTGTTGCTTTCTGGAATGTCTGCTTATTGCCTTATTTATAATTAAGAGAGGACAGAAGATCCATTTTTATCCAAGTAGTCATTTTGCTCCACGGAAAATTAGCCAGAAGGCCAACTGTTTGGCCCTGCTGAGTACTAAGTATCTCTTAACCGCCTGGCCGACCTCTCTGTGTATGCAGGAACAACAGTTGGCTAATATTCAGATTGCTGCAAAAGTTAGGCAGGTGTGTCGTGAACTTCTGGAGCAAATACCATTAGTGGTTTGTTGACAGTTGAGTATCTGAGCTAAACATCTTCATTTTTCATCAGCTAAGTTACTCGGAATGTGCCCGACCCCTTATGTGTGGTATATAGTTGAAGAAATACTAATCTCTCATAGAACATACACACAAAAATAGACTCTTACTAAAAATAAAGAAGTATGTGTAAGTGGGGCACAAAAAGAGGTCAAGGAGTAGATAACAGAGACTTCATCGGCAAGGGTGCTTTAAAAAGCACCAAAGGCAGCTGTTTGCATCTCTAAATATTTTCCTTAAAACATTTCCTTCCCCACTTGCCTCTTGAAACTGTTTTCTTTCCCCGTCCCTCCTAAATGTTTCCATTGTTTATAGGACAGGTCCTCACAAGTTCCTCTGTCTTGGGTTTCTCTTAAAATTCCAGGCCAATGCAGCACACAGCAGCTCATCCCCTGAATATAGGAATGAGGGAACTGGTGAGGCCCGCATGCCATGCAGCTAGTGTCATTGTCCAGCTGGTAAACGGATGCAGTTAGGGGTGCCACGAGATCGAGGCGACGAAGCCACCCAGCAGGCTCGCCTGTCTTGGAGCCCAAGGCTTCTGGGATCTCTGGAAACCTAGGGTTCCCGTGCAGGGAGTCTGCCTTCCCCAGCCTGTTTCCAGCTCCTAATGCCCCCACAGAATCCATAGGATTTGGTGGGGAAGATCCAAGAAGGTATAACGCTTTCCAGGGGTCCTGGGGGGCCCGAAGCAGGTAGCACATAAAACAGCAGCCAGACGTCCAGGCCACAGCATGGGGGCAGGGGTGTGGGGTCTAAAGAGAAAAACTGGAGGCTGTTCAGGGGGTGGGAGGGTGCAGTCTGCAGAAGGAGAGAGTGAACTGGCCATTCCTTCATTTTCACGGGGAATGTGAAGGAGCACAGCAGTCTGCGAGCTACTGTTCTCATCCTTGCATGTTGCTGAGAGAGAAGATGCACGCCTCCTCATTTATAAGTCTCTGTTCTTTAAGGTAGAAGGTAATTACCTCATCCTGTAGGAAGCACGTTCATTTGTAAGCATTTCTGATTTGGGTTCTCTACCTATACTTGCCGAGAGCCTCCCGGGCTGCCCATACGGCCCCGGGCAGAGGGCAGGAGGGCCCGGATGTGAGCAGGGTGAGACGCGGCCCGACCTCCCGGGACTACAGAACACACGGGAAACTGTCAGTGAACAAAATGGGGTAAAGTTAAACCGCATGGCAAAGGGAATGGTTCAGCATGGGAGTGAAAGACCAATCTGACATCAAGCAAATGGGAGTAAAATCCTGGAGCAGTTCTTCGCCCTTGGCAGTGATAATACGGGCAGGGCAGTTCCTCTCTGTGGGGCCGTCTGGAGTGACCTACACTGCTCAGCGGCCTCCCCGGCCCCCACCTGCTATCCATCAGTAGCTCCTCTCACTGCTCCACCCCAGTTGTGACAATAAAAAAATGTCTGCAGACATCACTGAATCTCCCCGAGGGGGATGTTGGTGAGGGGTGCAAAACTGACCCCAGTTGAGAACCATCATTCTGGAAGCACAGGATGTACATAGATTATAGTGTTAAGACCCACAAAAATTTGTATTACCATATGCCGTCCTGTCTTTGACCCAAAAGTCAGCTAAGTAAAGGAAAAGAGGGAGAGTGACATGTAACTCACTTGTAATTCACTTGTAATTTCTAAAGCGGTCTATGTCCATGGCAAGTTATCACCTAAAGTGATTTGGATACTACGTGTGCAATGAGATCCTCGCATCCCTTGATGCCCATCCCGGCTCTCATCCCGTTGGACATTCCCTCTGAGTGAGGATATCAGCTTTCCCCAAAACCTAACTTGAAAAAGAGATACTAGGAAGATGGGCTTGGAGGATATGTGGGAGACTAGTCCTAGAAACAAAATAAGATTTTTTACAGATGTTTAAATGGGAATAGGACAAACTCATTCAGACATGAGAGAGAAGGAAGAGAGAAGAGCTCTTCTGTGAGTGCAGAGGCCTCACTGGTCAATCCATTGTTGCCAGTAGACTTCGTGTGGGAAGCAGAGCTGAGCTGGGAGCCTCTGAGGCCTAGGACTTGGACAAGGCTTCCACGGTCTCTGGAGCAGGGACACATCATGCTGCTTTACCTTGGTGTGGCGTATCAGAAGAGAACAGTTCGAGGTCTCTAAGATCCCAGGACCCAGGCAAAGAGACAACCAATACACTGAAAGATGGCTTGATAATGGCCGACGGGCATCGCTATGTGGGTACAGCCAGCGGCGCTGAAGCAGGAACCACAGCGGTAGAAGCATCCATGCTCCTATGACAGCAAGGCAGAGAAGTCACGAGGGGAGATGCTTGTGTGGAAAAGCATAGACCATGGGAGAGAGGCGTAGAAAGGAGGCAGGTGATGTGAATTCCAGAGTTTGACCATCATCGGCGGTGCGACTTTGGGCATGTCACTTAAACTGTGAGACCTAATTTCTTCCATCTAGAAAACACAGGTTTAATCTATTCACATAAATATTTATGGAGCGGTGACTACATCCCTGACTCTCATCCAGGCACTGGGGTTATAACAATAAACGCAACTGATAAAAATTTCTATTCTCGTGTAGGTTACATTGTAAGGGAAGAGGAGGATTGAATAGGTAGTTTCTAAAACTTTGAATCCTACTATTCTCTGGTCTAAAGTCCTAATTGTGGGAATCAGAGAGTTTAGAAGGTGGAAGGTGGCAATCCCAAATCACTTGTGGTCTGAGAATGCAGTCCTCTGTATGAATAATTAGAAAACATTATGAAAACACTAAGACCAAACCATCTGTCGTTACTTTTGTTTCAACGAGGTGAAGAGTGTTAAAAGGTAAGTTCTTTATGTTCCAGGTGTTGCGCAAACGATAAGCCAGATTGCAGCCTGGCTTTTTTTTTAGAGATGTTTGATTAAGAGCCAGAGAAATACATTTCCCCTAGAAGTGGTAACACATGATACATATCTGGATATCGAATCTGACATATGAGTGTGGCATTTTTCTTTCATTAACAGAAACTGCCAAGCAAGTTCAAGAAGTTCTATGCGGAGTTTGAAAGTTTAATGGTAAGTGACAGTGGCCCCTTGATTCTGTTCACTGTCCGCATTAATCCACTTTCTGATTAGCTGAATTGAAGTTCTCATTTCAGAAATTTTACCTGTCCTTGTATGACTTTAAGAAGTTTATGATCCCGTTTTAGTGCTGCTAAAACAAGCATGTCTGACTAATGAATGGCACCCTCAGGAGCTAACTTAAAGAGGACTTATGTCCCACATAAGGTCAATTTGTGTAACTAAGAAAAGCAGTGTAATAGGATCCTTCCCGCCTAGCACAGGTGGGCTCTGGGGTGGGAGCTGCATTTTCCTTGCCTTGCCAAAATTATTGTTCCCCATTGGCTGGGAGGTG